>CM046473.1:22444282-22653121 GCA_025506415.1 Flaveria robusta | reverse complement strand
ATTATCATATGCTCGGCTTAGCAAGGACTTGTGAGTTTGTATTTTTAAAACAGCAAAAGTACACTGTGCATGGAAAGTGGTACATCCATCAGGACCATGAGCTGGAATTCGCTATTAATAAAACCATCTCCTTTCCCCCTATCTTCTTCACCGATCTCCTCTGTTAACAAAACCTGTGATCAAAATCAACTTTTTCAACCTTTTCTCCTTCCATTAATCAACCCATTCACCCTCTCACCATACATCAATGGCTGTATCTCTCATCTCCATCATCTCCCTCATCATCTTCCTCTATCTCCCTTCATCTTCTTCACAAAACACCCTCAAACTCACTCTAACACCAATCACCAATCCCCACATTGCAGCGCCTCAACGATCCCAATCCCATCATCCATTGTTACAGACCTTGAATTCTCTCGCATCGTCTTCTCGAGCCAGAGCCCACCTCCTAAAACACCCTAAAGATAACTTTCTTCTTCTTCAACCTCTGAAACTCCTCTGTTCCTCAAAGCTATGGTGCATACTCTGTTTCCCTCAGGTTCGGGTCACCGGGTCAGAAGCTCTCGTTTGTTATGGATACCGGAAGCAGCCTCGTGTGGTTCCCGTGTACGACCCGATACGCGGTTACGGTTGCGATTTCGGGTCGGGAAATTCGTCCCGTATCCCAAATTCATCCCGAAAATGTCTTCCTCTGTGAAGATTGTTGGATGCAGTAATAAGAAATGTGGGTGGGTTTTCGGGTCAAGTAATCCGGGTCGGTGTAATGGTAAAGAGGTATGCCCGGCTTATACGGTGCAATACGGGTCCGGGTTGACGTCGGGGTTGTTGTTGTCGGAGACACTTAATTTCCCCGAGGGTGACGTGACGGATTTCGCTGTCGGATGCTCTATTTTATCGATCCGACAACCGTCGGGGATTGTCGGGTTTGGGCGTAGCCCGGCTTCGTTACCCGCGCAGATGGGTTTGAAAAAGTTTTCTTATTGTCTGGTGTCTCACCGGTTTGATAACAAACCGGTGAGTAGCGAGCTTGTTCTTTACAGAAAATCTTCGGACTTAGTTGACTCTGACACTGGAATTAGTTACACAAAGTTTCGGAAGAACCCTGAGAATTCTAAGGAAGCGTTTAAGGAATACTACTACTTAAATCTTAGGAAAATAACTGTCGGCGGTAAGACGGTTAAGATCCCGTATGGTTTTCTGGTGCCGGGATCTGATGGTAATGGTGGGACCATCATTGATTCCGGCACCACGTTCACCTACATGGACGATCACGTCCATGATCTGGTGGCAAAAGAGTTTGAAAACCAAATGTCAAAGTTTAAAAGAGCGGTTGAGTTAGAAAAAATGAGCGGATTACGTCCGTGTTTTAACGTAACCGGTAAACCTGTAGAGCTGCCACAGTTGATGTTTCATTTCAAAGGCGGAGCTAAATTATCATTGCCGCCGGCGGATTACTTCTCGATTTTGGGTGATTCCGACGTCCTGTGTATGACGCTTGTATCTAGCGGACAGATCGGGTCGGGTCGGGCAACCGGTCCGTCGATAATCATAGGAAACTATCAACAGCAGAATATACTTGGAGTATGATTTACTAAAGGAGAGGCTAGGTTTCAAGAAGCAAATTTGCAAGTAAAGAATAAAAAATGATTAATATTCCACGTTTAATTTCAACTTTTAGAATTGAATAAAGTTACTTTAGATTTGAATACTTTAATTGCATTGTAACAAGAGATATTATTATAATAAATTTCTATTTGTTCTGAATTAAGTATAATTTAAATTTGATGAACCTTAATATTTTGAATGATTTTTATTCTTAGTATGCATGTAAAGATATATATTATTTAATTGCTTATGAGAGAAAAGGAGACTTGTAAATTTGAAATTATTTGACCGACGCTAACAAAAACAAATTACAAATTCAAAATGTAGGGTTAAAAGTCAGAATATTTTATGATTGGAAGATAATGGGGAGAGAGCCGTTGCCCGTTGTAGACCATATTAGTTTTTGGCATGAAGTAAAAAAAGTTGTTTTTAATAAATTATATAAGGAAAGATCGGATATTTACAAATATCTAAGCTGCCAATGTCATTTGGTGCAACGGCATTCCAGGTTTCTCTTTATGGGATACCTGGGTTTCAATGCTGCTGATGAAAAACTTTAATTCGTTGTAAGTCAGGGGTTTTACGATTTAGTTGGTTTTTTCTGAGATAGTTGGCATCGACCTCAAGCGTCAAACTTACATTCCGTCCGAGGTGTGGTTGGTACATGGGCTACAAAGAGGTATGCCATTGAGATTGTTTCTGTCCATTAAAAAACAAATATCTAAGCAAAAAATAATGGATCATTTCTAGATTTGACAAATAAATGACTACGTATTGTGTAAATTGTAATTTTTATGGAGGTTTCTTATCAAATTTTTGAATTAGGCCATAACTATATTCTATCAATTAATTTCCATAACATTATGACTGTAAGGTCCTAACTTGTATGGATTACAATATCAAATGAAAAACAAAATACAAGAAAGCGAAAACATCTAAACCAACGTAAGTTTTCAAAAGCATGCGAAAACTTTAAGCTCACTCGAGAACTTTTAGTTCATGCGAAAACTTTTGAAAGTTTTCTCATAAATTCCATCATATATAAATAGTTGTTTTTATTTTGTATTTTATTATGTTTATTTAATTTGTAAAAGTGTTCTGAGGGTGAGAGAGTAAAAAGTTGTGTGATGGGCCGGTCAAGGGGAGCTCACCTCGGGTGGATCAAGTTTAAACGATGTAAACTTCTTTGATATTGTAATCGTTTGGTTAATAATATCCGATTGGGTTTGTTTATAGCGCGTTGATATCACACACTTACACATCCGTCTTAATTTGATTATTAAGTGCAATATTATGTGGATTCGATCGTTATAAGAACTTTAGAATGATCATATATACTTTGGCAACACTACATTAAAAAGATTCTAATACTTATAATTGTTAAAGGACAAAATATTACACTATTTTAACTTTTAGAATTTAAGACCAATTATAACAGTATAATGCTGATAACACATAATGTTTAATTATATTACATATAAGTGATTTATTATCTATGTTAGTGATAGTGTATTGGAAACATATCACGTTGATTTGTTGTTATTTAATGATTTCTTCCCGTCTGACTAGTAGCTTTTGAAAATCAAGTATATGAAAAAGATAAGGGTTGACCTGATGCAAGAGGTTTCAGGATGCGCAGGATTTGAAGGGTGTCATGTCATTTTTTCGTAATGTACACATTCTTAAATTACATATTTAAAAGAGATTAAGAAACATAAAAAGCTAGATGAACATAAAAAAGATCAAACTCAATAAATATGCAAATAAGCGAGTTGTTGTAGTGTATTGTATTGTTTCATTATAAAAAGTACTTTTGATCATCATACACAAGTAAAAAGCTTAGTGTGGGCGAGGCGTAAGCATCGTGAGGCCACGACGAGGCTCGGTGCCACCTGACACTACCCCCACCACCCCCATTCAAGTTGCGCCACTCCCTTACATGACATCTACTTGTCGTGGCACAACTCAAAAATATATGTGTGAGGTGTAGTGTGGCATAGTTTGGCAATACTACTGTCATCAAATTTGAGTGTAGTGTAGTGTGACATGATAATTTTAATTGACGAGTTTATGATGTAGTATGGTGGGTGTGATGAGAGTGCCCCTCCATCTTTGTACCTAAGTTAGATTCCGTATAACATGCATTTAAGTTGGTGGCATGGTGTGGTAACACCGCTACCATCAAATTTAAGTTCGTGATATAGTGTGGTATAGTATGTCATGACACAATTGATTACCGGGTATATAATATGGTTTTGGGGGGGGGGGGGAGGGGGGGGGGGGTGTGATAAAATTATCACTCTCCCTTAATGATTAAAATTTTAAAAGGTCGTTATCTTTGTATTGTAGGGTCTTGTGCACTTTACAGCTCACCTAAAAAATGGTTGATCATTAATAGTTAAATAATCATCATCATTTTTCCTTTTTATCTTTTAGAAATTATGTTTTTTTTTTCTCTTTTTTACGTATACCGTTATAGATCAATCCAAGAACATTTCTAAAAGTTTTCAAGAAATTATCGCGTTTGAATTGTATATGTTAAATCAAAGCTCCAAATTATAAAATAGATGCACGTGCCACTTTTTAAAAAAGTAATGACAATATACAATTAAGGTGAGATAATAAAAGAACAAACCCATCACATATCGAAACTTTATATCGGGCTTTATAATATATATTTAACATAACAACCATTTATTATATGCGTTTATCACTAACAATAAATAAAATAAATACTTTAGAGTTGCTGGACTTAAATAATTATATACATATTAGTTTATATACACATCCATAATTTTGAATGAAATTTATCCTTCTAACTTAATTCGAAAAAAAAAAAAAAAAATATTGCATCTCATCCTACATAAAGAAAGAAAATGACGTCATACAAAAATGATTATACCTCATCCTAATTAAATTAGTAAGAAAATAAAGTGATATAAAGAGAAAGTCTTTCAAAAAGATTTCTTAAACCTAAACTTTATAACTAACACATCAGTAAAGTAAAAGAACTTCAAATCTAGTGGTCCTAAAATTTCGGTACAATATCGAGTCGGCCATGAATTCAAGAAATGCACATTAGCTAGGGTAGAAGGGTTGTAATTCTTTGAATCTAAAATTATCTTATAGCTTATAGCCAATAACAAAATTAAAAGGTCATTTTACTCAAAATTACTTTAAAACTATCTTAAAAATGCTTTTAAGAGAGGGGACACAATCTTTTACCTAAAGCTACCCTAAAACAGTCAAGGGCAACAACTAGTCGACTAGAATGCGGTTTATCAACGAGTTCATGAACCTCACCTTATCCACTGGCACAACCCAAAACACACAAGACTATATATATGTGGTACTCACAATTACTCGAGGTACTATTAGCTTCCTACCCCATCCACCCTTACCCTTATATGACTAGCACAACTTATAATGTAAATAACTATTGATGTCTCTACAACTACAACTACAAAACCCACATGAAAGATAGGAAGTTAAGTTTATGAAATTAAAAAAATATCAATAACAATGAGTACCTTAACCCATAAGGTATTAATGGTCATATATATGAGGAGATATAAAGCTAACAAATTTGTAGTCATCTTTTTGTGTTGTAATGCAACTTTCTAAGAAGATTGCACTAAACATGTAGTGGGAGTGATGGTTTGGGTGATTATAGCACTAGGTCAAATTGTCAATGCCATGTGATGACTCACAATAGAACCAAGACAAATTAAGCCGACTCACCCCACCACACATGGGCTGGCTGTTTAGAATTTATTATGTTTAGCATTTTGAAATTATTTTATATAGGCAAGTTTCAAACGTCATTTCAAGTACCAAGTTACTTTCGTTTTCACATATATTAATTCCTAGTAGTTTCTTGTACCATTATATTATAACTAATAAAAAGAACTTTTCTCAAAAGTTAAGATAATGTATATAATAACTTATTTATACTATATTATAATCAATAGAGTGCTACGAGATTGTCTTATATATTAACTTTTAAAAGTTCAAAGGGGTAAAATTGGTTTTTGTGAATCAACTATATTATTTATTTTTAAATATACGTAAATTGAGGTTACAATTGTTGATTTTTAAATTAACTTCTCAATGATTTTAAATAAATATAACTTTTTCCATATGTTAACATTTTTTATAAATATTATCTCATAAAAATAAGCATTATATCCTTGTTAATTAAAGTATGCCATCATTATAGTTTTTCTTAATTAACAATAATTTACATGTTGTATTCATCGGGCGCATCGTGTGGGCTGAGGACACCTTTCTAGTACATGTAATATATTACCTAAAATGTAAGGGTCTGTTTTCAGAATAGTTGGATTTGAAAATCAAATACATTATTTTTTAACTTTAAACAACAATTTATTTATTATAGCAGAATTTAAATATTCATGATGAGATATTGATACAACTATTACTGTTTGTGTACGTTAAGGAGATCAAACTTTGAGGGATAAACAATTAGAATTAACTAAAAGTTCCAAATGAAAAGTAGATGTCAAAAGGTTGAATCACGCAGGTGAAACATAAAACATATAAGACAATAAATTGATATAAGACCAGAGTGTTGCAACGGGACCATTAAACGAGAATAATATAAACGTACAAACTTTAAACCACACATGCATGCTGTTGTGTGTTAACTCGTAAAATTTAAACCGAAACGTAAAACGAAATACTTGTAAAATATGAAAAGTACAGGGGCGTTGAAAGTAAAAAAATGTTGGGACTAAATTGTAAAAGATGTAAAAGTATTAGGTTAAAACAAAAAAGTTCAAATTTAAAAAAAGAGTAAATTACAAATTGTGTCCTTTACTTATATATAGAATTGTATATTATTTCTTTTAGTTTTAATAATTACATGTAATGTGCTTTTTTAAAATAATTTGCACATCTGTCGTCTTTTAAACTAATCTCTATCCAAATTCACAGTTAAGTTTGTCATGTGCCAATCAAATAAAGAGCATTTATGTATTTACATGCCTACAATAAGTTAAAAATATTTCTACATCATTTCATTCCTTTCATTTTCATGTTAGAATGTTTAAAATCAAATATTTGAAATTTTCAGATAGTATAAATCCCTATCTGTATCCATATCTAAAATTTTGGATATACGAAATTTTGGATTTTCGTTGGGTGAAAAGGAAGACAATGGATTTATTGATGTCAAGTTGTGCTTTGATTCAGTTGAGTCTAAAGGATGAGAAAGACATTGCATTCTAGCTTCCTATGTAATGATTTGTAGAATCCGATTTGATGTCGGAGCATCGTTCGTGCTTCTAGCTTCCTGTGTAGTGATATGGATTTCTCTGCTTCATTCTACGCATTCAATTGAGGATTTAGAGTTTGTTTCTTATTGCTCGTTCTTAAAAAAGAAAGCATAAGAGTTAGATGATTTATTAAAGTCTCAATTACTCCATAATTTATTAATTATAAATTATCAAATTACATAAATACCCCTCATGTGAGGGGCACATGATTAATTTAACTGTAAATTTGGATAGAGGTTAGTGTAAATAACAATATGTGTGCAATTTTTATAAAAAAAGACATACAATGTAATTATTAAAACTAAAGGACACGATGTAATTTTATGTATTAATAAATGACATTATTTGTAATTTACTCTTAAAAAGAGGACAAAAGGTGGGTACGCCGTACGGTCCACTAATACATATATTGGAACAAACCATAATGCATACCAAAGTTGGTAAGTAGTACATACTAGCATTAAGCTGCCAAAAAAAGAAAAAAATAAATGTAAAAAAATTGAACCACTCACGCACGTTGCGACGTGTTAACTCGTAAAATTTAAACTGAAATGCAAAACAAAAAAGTTATAAAAGATGAAAAACATAATGAACCAAAGTTGAAAGTGAAAAAATATAAGAGTTAAGTTGTAAAAGATCTAAAAGAACTAGGGTTAAAAGTAAGAAAAAAAAAAAAACAAAAGTGTGTATAACCCCATTAAAGACTAGGCACAACATATAATGCACAAACCTAAGTAGTATATATATAATATACTTTCACATGGTATGAATAGTAACATCAAATCCTATAAAATATCAATTATAATTTTTGAATCTCTTCAGTTAGCTAAATAGACTATATTTATTTAAATCAAAATTATTTGTATTACCATTCATCCAAACTATTTTATTTTACATGTATGAAATTTTTATCTTTATTTGTATAATATTATTATTCGCATCTCGTATGTTACACGGGTTTATAGGCTAGTTGTATATATATAGTTTGAAATTTTAATACAATAATCAAAGAAAGTAGAAAAATTTACAATACTTTTACAATTGAAATCAATAAAATTGAAAGTACAAAGAAAAGTGGCCGACGCTTCGTGTATTGACTCATAAAACGTGATGAGAACATAGAACTCATCTTTTTATGATCTTGAGAGAAAACCCAAAATCGGAAAGGGAAGTCGAGATCTACATGCATGTATACATTAAAATTTAAACTTTATCAATGATATCAAACCGTATCGCATCAAAGCATGGATCTAACTTAGATTTATCGAATAGTAGGTTGAAATCCTTACTTTTTTTGCTTCTTATTTACTATGCCTCTCCAGAATTGCGATTTCTTTCTATCTCTATCTTTATATATCATTTTTGAAAAAGCTTTGGATGCAAGACAAGGAGAAAGGAAACGACCTCTTTCTTTTATAGGGAACCTTAGGGTGCCAACCGTCTTTCATTTTAAAAATATTTAACACTTAAATTTTAGGGTGTTACATAATACATGTTAATACCCAATCATGAGTATTTATGTTTTTTAGAGATTTTTTTACAAAATTTCACTAAACAAATAACTTTATTAATAAACCGATAAGCTGTTACAAATAAAACTTATCGGCCTTTTAATGTTTACTTAGTTCATTAGTAATAAGTCCTAAAAATAAAAGAAAACTGATGTAATAATGGTTGATAGCTATGTTTGAAGAAGTTAAGGTAAGAGAGCAGATTTGACGACCGATACAATCTCATACGTTAAATTGTTTATTTCGTTTGAATTTTTGTTTTTTGGTTGTTTGTATGTGATAAATTAGCCATTAAAATAAAATGTTAAATTTATTAGGAAGATCGCAATTAGACTGAAAACGAATAAATATCACGGCTACCGAAAAAGTTACGGGCCACGTTAGCCCGTGTTTAAAACTTAAAGACATGCTTTATAAATATATTAGTCGGTAACCCGCTCTTCACGACGAAGTATGATATTTATTCTCTCATGCATACATACATATATATTATTAAAAAAAAGCGCACACGCCTTTCTAAAAAACCACAAAGGTGATTGTTTTGTTCAACTTGTACATTTCGAATTTTATGTAAACTTTACAAGTTATGCATTCAAAAGAAATAATTATTAGTTGGTTATTTGTATATGATGAATTAGCTATTAAAATAAAATATTGAATTTATTAGGAAGATAGCAATTAGACAGAAAACAACCAAATATAAGAGCTACCAATAAAGTTATGGACCACGTTAGCTTGTGCTTAAAGCTTAAAGATTTGCTTTATAAATAAACTAGTGGGTAATTCACGTTTTACGTCGGGTTATGATATTTATTCACTCATGCATACATACATATATTATTAAACACTTAAAAAAAAAAAAAAGCACACATGCCTTTGTAAAAAACCACAGGGTTGACAATTTTGTTAACTTTGCACCTTTTGAGTTTATGCTAATTTTACAAGTTACACATTCAAAAGAAATAACTATTAGTTGGTTTGTCAAAAAGCTAATCTATTTTCTTTAAGTTTTGGATGTGGCTTGATAAATTATTTTAATGCAAAATAATTTGTATAGTTTTACTTCTTAATTACATATCTTAGAGTTTAAATGAATTTTTTAAATTCATTTAATGTTTTTTTATGTCTCTAAAATCAAATAACTTTTACTAGTGTTTCATGCATGTAATGTTATTGTAAATATCAGATATTTTGAATATTAGAGAAGATAATTGAAACTGAAACATATATGAATGTCAAAGAGGGAATAAGTGAACACTTCTCAACTATTTGATGAATAGTAATTGAATAGTTGATATCGTCATAACGGATTTGTATGTCACAAGCATGGTTATGCATGTAGTTAATTACTTACAAACTAACCCATTAAAACATTATGTTTTTAAAATTAAAATATATTGAGCTCAGAAAACAATTAAACTGAATAAATTACACTATACTTTAAAAACCAAATAGCACACTATCCATGCACAAAGGTACAAATTGTAATGCATGTGCACTTGAAACATTTTGATTTTATTTCCACTTTCAAAGATAAGATTATTATTTTATTATTATATATAACTCGCTATTAATTCATGAAGTACAAAATTAAAATGTAATATCACGTGAGCTTGCTTTTGGTTTCCACCTTTTAACATTATTATTTTATTATTATAATTAAATTTTATTGTTCTTTGTTTTTCTCTTTTAATTTAAATTTCGAATGCACCACTGTTACATGCTTATTTTTATATATGTTTAGGCATAATTTTTGTTCGAAACTGATACGTGTCATATTTAAAATATTTTTAGTTAATTCAATGCATAATTTTTTTTGAAAATTATGAATGCGATGTTGCTACGTGATTATCTATACGTATGTTTCGATATAAAATTTTCACAACATTATTTGACTTTAATAAAAATTAGTTATTTTTTCATTATTGGGTCACGATTTCAAATGTAGTCGATGCAACATGTGGATTTACGTAAAAGTTATAGACTTATGGTTTTTTGCTACAGAGTTTCGAGTACGTTATGATTTTTTATGGTTTTACATGCCGCAACACACACAAGTTTCCTACAAATTAGTCCTATATTAAACGAAATTGAAATAAATAGTTAAATTAATAATTAAATAATAATAACATAATAATTTATTGAGTTATAATAATAATAGTTATTTATTTATTTAATTCAAATCTGTCCGGTAAATTTCTCGGTATGAGTTGCATCAAATATAAATTTATTGTCATCTTTTTATATACGCTTTGAGATTATCTATATTTCGACGTTTACTTACGTTTTGATGTTAGTATTTGATGTGTGTAAAGTTATAAATATTTTTAGAAAGGATTTTTCACACAATTTAGTTTTAATTTAAGAAACGATTATCACTTTTAAACAAACTACACACAATAGGCAAGTGCATCTATCACATAGTAGTATAGTTTTCGGCAAGAACCGAATATCGATCCGTGGACACAATGGCTCCCAATACTAAATCATTATCACTATTTAACCGATCAATTGAGTTTGGATTTGTAAATATTAAATTACCTAAAATGATTAGCAAGTTAAACTAATAAAGCGAGAAAGTAAAGACGAAGATGCACAATCAATTAAATATATCACTTGGACTTTGATTCCACTTAGCATAGAACTAACAACTACTACAAAATCAAGGTGAGACTATTTTTTACACGTGATATATGGAATTAGCCTAAACCCCGTCAAGGATATCTAGACATATAATCATTCGGAAAGCTAGAACGATAAACACACAATAACCACCTAAAGTTATGCCATAAGAAACTAATGATATAATTATGTCAATGTTAAAGATGAATTAGACTCCCATTATGGTTACCTAATTCCATAAATTTTTGGAAAGCTAACACGATAAACACACGATAACCACCTCAACTTACGTAAAATAGACAAAACTACAATTACTCTTCAACCATAAACTTCATACCACGATTACAAAACAATTTATAACCAATGACAAGAGAGATTCATGACATACACCATGGTTTTCTTAAACATAAGCATAAGTATGCACGTTTGACTAATTTTACTAAACCTTCAACCTTCATTCACCATTCCTAATCAAATGTCACAAGATTACATACAAAAGATGCAACTATGCATAAGTCTTGTAAAAACATGAGGTTTTCCAACATAACATGCTTACAATGTAACGTTTTGTATTTTCCATTTATTTTTTTATGTAATCTTATTTCTTATTCAATCCTTGTAATCTCAAGACTTGATCATAGTAGAAATATCTTTTTATATCATTATATTTGATTAAATGTTAGTGCAACGCTTAAACGCAAAACCGTGTAACTTATCGAGACTTATATTTTTGGAAAATTATTTATAAGTTTTAATTTTATGGTTTATATGCTAAAATACTTATAATTAATCAAGAGTTATGGTGCAAATTAATAATTAAAATAAATTGAGTGGTTGAAATTAAAACTTTGAATTTACTCTATACCATCTTCTCAACTACTTTCTTTAATGCCCAACCATAATTTTCATCTATAAATACTAACCCAAATCCATCCCTAATCACTTTAATCACTCTAAACTCTCTCTTAATCTCTCTCTTTGCACCCATCAACTTCATCTTTTACAAGAAATTTTCAAGAACAACTTGTGAGTTTTATTTATTTATTTACTTTTTTTTTTACTTTCTTTTCTTACTTTCTTCTTCCATTTTCTTTACCAATTGGAACAACCTCTTGGACTTAACCATTTAGTCACCAAGGTGAACAAGTAAGGTAAACCCCCATTTTTGAGGTCCAAGTTGGAAATATTCTACTTTTCTTATCTTGTTTTTAAGCTTTTTACATACTAAACCAAGTCACCAACAACTTGAATGTTGAAAGGCTTGTGTTGAAGTTATATTCCAGAAATTTTGAGACTTTTACACCCCATTCTTTCATATTTATAAAACACTAAGTGATCTATAAATCAAGAAGTGGATGAAACCAAACCGAGCCTCCAACCAATGTTGAAAGACTTGTGTTATGGTCTAAAATGGTGATGTTGAACCTTGGTTCTACAACTAATCTATCCACCATACCCCACTTGAACAATTAGTCAAACTAGTTAGTTTACTTTAGTATTTTTATTTATGTACTCATGACCATCCGAATCACCCTTATGTGGAGATTTGTGCAATGGTGATAATCTTGAGGCTTGTGGATATCCACACCTCTAATACATGACTTATATGAATATAACATTTGAGGTTTGTGGATTACCTTACCTCTAATACATGACTTATATTTATATCTACATAATACTTAGTCAAAACCAAACCATAACATCAATCAAACCATGGTTGAATGTTATGTGTTAAGGTATACATTATACTAATCTTAAGATTTGTGACACTTATAAAAATTAAAGGTATTTCATATATTTCATTATTTACGTGATTACGTAATTTATTTAGTTTAAAATATAAACTAAGAAATGATCCTTTGATATTATGATAATCGAATTAGGATCACCACAACTTGAACCATTTCACTATATTTTTACATGAATCCAAGTAATTGTATGGGCATTGATAATTATGATTTAATATTTTACGACATTAATATGCGTTACAAATTAAAATTTTACGACGCTCGTCAATTTACTAAATCTAGGTGCTTTAACCGACATGAGTCGTCAAGAATCTAGAATGTATTTCACAAATCACGACACAATATTAACATCAAATTCCAACTCAAAGTAGACAATTTATGTCGACGTCAAATATATTCATTAACAAAAAATAAAGATTTATGTCAATATTAATATATGTAAATATAAATATAAAATCATCTCTTTTGTATTAAAACACCATAACACGCGAATCTCTAACATGCACTATTGGAATTTAAATAGAAACTTAATATTAAATAATATTACTAGAATCGTCAAATGGATTTCAAAATATATGAATTGAACTTGTAAGATTTATAACAAAATTATTTTTTGAACTTGTAAGATTTATAACAAAATTATTTACACAAACGTATATGGAAATTGACTCTAACTAACAAATCAAATGATCATATATATTTTATAAACAAGAATGACCATGTATTGGCCCTCAAATTCTCCTCCACTTAATTTTGACTGAATGCCCATTCTTATAACACCTTTATTCAATCAAAATCCCATCTAAATAATCACCACAACAACCCTACACTAGAAATAGATAAAATTATGATTTCTTGCAAAGTTTAACAAACAAAAAGAAGGCCCTTTTTACCCCCCATGTTGCTGTCGTTTCTGCCCCTATGCATTTCACCATCCTTTGATTTATACACAATAAGAAATCATTTGGATGACCATGCTCTTCAATCTCCAACACATCCCACCATAACCTATCATCTTTCAAGCCTCTACACACCACTTATACCTATCCTTTTTCCTTTAAATATTACAACTACAGCAGCTAAGAACAAAGCTGCAACTATAATTTCACTTCTCAAACAATGCATACACACTTTTAATTCAAGCTTCATATCAACTCTCAAACTCAAGTGTTCAACCTCTTGCTATTAGGTAAGCTCATGTTTAATTTTCCAACACTTAAATGGATTTTTCATATGCGTATATAACATAAAATGTTGCACATCATTCACGCTAGTAATCAAACACAAATCATGTAGTTGCTTGATTTATAAAGCAGATTCTGTTAGAAATTTTTTTTTAACTTTGAAAGGTCATATCTTGATCAAAACAAAATCAAAATGAACGATTCTTGATCCTAATATTAAGTTCAAGGAAATATCTTTTGAACCATAGTAAGTTCATAATTTTTCATTAAGATTTGAACCCTTAAAAGCTAAGCACAAGATAAAAGGTCAAACCTGGAATTTTTGATAGAATGCTTAGGTCGACTTTGGGAGGCCATAACTCCCTCAATTTTTATCCAATTGACTTGATTCTTTTTCTGGCAGTTCGTTTTATGAGTTAGCTTTAAAACCCAGTTAATCTTACTTAAAATGGTTAAGGTTTCGACCCCCAACCAACTGAAACAAGTTTGAAACTCAGGAATATAGCTGCACTTACTTTTGAAAGAGTATAATCATTTTTGGTCTATTAAACGAACTCCATAAAATGTTACATTTATTTTTATAGTAAGTTCAAACTCGTATTTAAGTATGGTAAAATTTCCGTATTTTATTTAGTACCTTTGATTAATTAAAACCTTGACGCAAAATGACTCTTAAAAACGCAGAAATCAAGCAAACAAACTTTAAATCACAATATGTTGAATAATCACATTTGAACTTATAATTATGACAAATATACTCATTTCATAGTGTGTATATATTTTTATACATTTATTTTTAAAGTTAAGTTCATAATCAAAAATTACCAAAGGTTCGTAAAACATATAAAACCATAAATTTGAATAACTTTACTTTTCAATCAAAAATTAAAACTAAAACTTATTTCATTTGACACTTGACTAGCTCGTCACTTAGTTAACGACTTATTCATGGGAATTTAACCTTATTGCACACCGTATGTATATGTAGGAACTGCTTCGGTTTAGTGCAATCCAACTTGTTTCACGTGATCCGTATCAGAAAGTGAGTTCTCGTAGCCCCTTTACCTTTATAATTTGGGGGAGAAACATGTTACTTAACGACTTTATATGAATCATGCTATTATGTCTTTGCTTATACCATTTGGTGATGTAGGTTATTTATTGGGTTTGACTTACAAAGACCTCGTTAACTTACACAATATTTAACTCCGGGTTGGAGCCGCCGGTTTAATATAGATAGTACTATGGGGATTGACAATCCCATTCTCTGACTGATTGGAACGCGTAAATCCACAGTCAGCTATATTGAATGATTATTACCACGAGACTATAACTTGACTTTTATTTCCGTACTTGAAATAAGTACCGAACGAGGCATGCAGTCAAAGGCTTAGTTGTGGACTCATAAATGCATTTATCCTTACTTTTGTTATGACACTTTTTACATAATGAGTTTTGATTTATATTTGACTATTTACTTTACAATACTTTCGAGTCTCAAAATCTACGAGCTCACCAACATTACTGTGACCCATTTTTAACATGTTTTTCAGAAACAACCAAGGTTAGGTTTTGGACTTCACTTAAGTATGGCACGACTAGGGCACAACAAAGAAGATAATTTTTATAAGCTTAGGATGCTAGGCTCATAATCTTGAATCTTAAAAACTTGTAACTTAATACTTTGTTGCCTAAGTTTATTTGAATGCATGAATGAATTTAAGTTTCCTTAAGTACCACGTGTTCAAAATATCTTATTTCGGTTACCTCCTTGCGATTTCGCCGCCGACGAGGGGTGTGTGACATGATTCCTTATTTTGGACTTCCAATGAGTGACTAATCTAATACTCAAAGAACACATACAATAATGGTGGGTCCAAATAAGTGTTTAAGTAGTATATACTTTCATGTACTTCATATTGTAATTTCATATACTTTTCAATTTCTAAAATCTCAAACTTTTGAATCCTAAACTTACACCCTTTTGTTTACCTTAGGGTGATTTGGTGACTAAAACCTTTAAAGTCATTCATCTATTCTTGTGGATTCTAATCGTCAAACCGTGAGTCATACTTTACCCTTTTTGTTTTAGCACTATTTGGGTTGCAACACGTATCAATTATCAAATACACTCGATCATATATTCAAACAATCTCATTCTAAAACTCAATTCATACAAACATGCCTACTTATTATACTATTTGTGAAGACAAGCTAGAATACATTATCTTGCAAGCAATCTAAACCTCCCTTAACATGTATAGCGCTATAAGACTAGTACATCCGCCCTATTATGATGGGTCTATGTAAGTTATTCAATCTTACGGTCTTGGTCATTTTTATGCTAAGATTACGCTTGTGGACACTTTGGTTTGATTATGGCTTTGCATACTAGCAATGTACAACCTTAGTATACTTGACTCATGTTGAATTGAGATTTATTCATTATTATGCTATGTTTTCAAACTGTATACTCACCAACATATTCATATGTTGACCAATATTTTATACATGTTGCAGGAAATACTTGAAGCTTTATCAAGAAATTCAATTAGGTGACTTAGAAACACACAAATCTATCATTTGGTTATGTTTGTTTTAGACTTGTATTTCTCAAAATTATTGTATGTTTATTGAAACTTTGTAATGTTATGTTGATCAATGGAAATGAAATTTAATCTTAATTTATTATCACTTTAGTTCTATGATGTCTTTGAACAATTATCACTTCTCGCGCCCCGATGTTTCCGCCATCGGTTGGGGTGTGACATACAACACCCACAAGATTGAACATTTCATCAAACTAGAACAAACACACATAATCATGAAGAATAATCAAGCTTCATCATAACATCAACATAAACATCACCAAGAATCATGTACAAGTGTTAAATCATGCTAAGTTTCATCTAATCCAAGTGATAATAAGTTTTAGCGCATGAGGTTTACAAAAATCACACCCAAACTCAAGAACATGGAAGAAGAACTCATAGTAGATCTAGAAGAATTCAAACCAATTTGAGTGGAAATGGATGTGGATGATGTAGATCCTACTTGAAAGTGTGAAATCTTCAATCTTAGCCTTCAAATCTCTAAAAAACTCTAGAAGTAGACCAAAATCACCTAAAGGGCTTGAGAGAGGCTAGGGTTGAGTTTATTTGGAAGTTATGATGAAATGGGGTGAAATTAGGTTAAAAACCGAATCTGTTGCGTACAGGCCATGTGGGAGTAAGTGAGTAGCTAGTGTAGGCTGCAGTTTTTGATAGCATAATACTGCTCACCGAATTGGCCATGTAGGGTGCCTACATGCCCGAATTATGAGCTTTTATTCACAAACTTCAGCTTTTCTTCAATTTTTCATAAAAAATCATCAAAATGACCACCGGAGACTACAACATTCAAGTATAACACAAATAAGTGTATAAATAAATGAATTTGTAACAAAAATGCTTCAAATGAGGAAAGATATGTATTGTTAAAATGCATATTTATTCACATATCAGTTTTATTAAGTAATGAGTCAATCAAATATAAAATGTTTTCTACTATACGTTTCAACGTAAATTTAGTTCGAATACGATACAGAATGATTGTATCTATGTGCTTTTTTATATACATTTTCACTTGGTCAACGTTTCGATATAGTTTTGTTTGAAAAAAATGCGAGTCAAGTATGGTAACTTTTCCTTCAAAAGAATAAATTTGAATTGCTTTACGATTTGACATGAAATTAGTCAAGGTACAAGTCGGGTCAGTTTATACTTTATCAAATCGCGTACAATGCTGTCGCAATACGCGACCAGTAAAAAACTAGTTACAGCTATTAAACAAAAGTTTTTTCTTTTTAATAGACACCGCAATTGGTATATTTTTATTTATTTTGTATCTTTTAATAGACAACTTAAAACTGGTGTCACATTTGATACGACCTTGAGTTGGTGTAAAATCTCTTACGCACACACCCTTTAATTAGGGGTATGTTATTAATAAACTCAATTTACTTTTATCTTATCTATCTCTCTCTATATATACATACATATAAAGACATAAAGAGAGATAGTGACAATATGATGTATTAACAATAAAATATAAGTGTTTGTATAAAACAACCCTTTAATGATCCCATAAACTGAATATATTAAGTATCCCTTTACCCCATCACCCGAAAACCCGAATATATTTGTAACCCTTTACCCCCTACAAATCAAGTATAATAATATTATATTATATAATTTCAGAGTTGTGTAGAACTTTACATTGTTAAAATGGTAGAATTGCAACAAGTATATTTTAACATTTTACATTTCAAGTTAGTTTTTTTAATAACATTTTAAGATTAGATTTTATGTTTTGGTCTAATAGACAAGTTTTTTAACCGCATAATGTTATAAATGAATACATCTAATACTTGCAGTATAACTGCAACCCCATTAGATATTATGTGACGGGTATTTAACGAGATGTGTTACAAAACATGATTCAGATCTATGTAATGAAGAAAAAAAACAACATTCAAATGAAAAATCACAAAAGGTCTGGTACTGAATATGAAACATTGAACGAGACTACAATTCATAAATTAGATTATCACCGTGACAATCATCAAGAATAAAAACATCAACTTTGAGAATCAGAAAACTTGAAGAATTAAGAAAATATTGTTTTTGTGAATCCGGATTTTTGAAAAGAAAGAGAGTGTGCTTATGCAGCAAACCACTCACGAGATGCTCAGCCTAGCAGCTCCTAAGCCCAGCAGCAACTCTTTGACCCAATTACCAAAAAGAAATAACAGCCCATTATATGCATAATACAAAAAGAAATATAAATCCAATAACAAAAGAAGAACTAAGAAGTTTAGCACATAAATTAAGAATATTATTTCCATATTTGCAACAGTATGAAACTGAAATGGTCTCATATGCCTATTACCACCTTAAGTTAGGGGAATAATATTAACTAGGATTAGACCCCCGCGCGTTGCCGCGGTTTTTTTGAAGCGTCGTGAAAACAATATTCGCATAAAAGATTAAGAAATTATCAACATGTCTTAAGTATCAAATGCTATATAAGGTTTAAATATAAGAGTATATTGATGTTATTATCGACTAATGATTATACAAAAAGTTAGTTTGGTTAAATATGTAAATAAACTACGTGACATACAGATTGATGGTTGTAGGTGGTGTTGGTATTGGAGATTGCAGTGGTGGTTGGTGGTGGCGGCGACTGTGGTTGGTGGTGGTGGGTCTGGAATGAGTTGGAACATGTGTCTGGTTATTGTTTGGTACATGATTCCGGTCATGAATTAATAAAAATAATAATTTCATTCTTTGAAGGAATGAAAAAGAAAACATCAACCACCCCAGGAATAAAAATCACTAAAAGAGAAGCAATCATATTCCTCAGGTAATAACTCATTTCATTACTATATGATTAACGAACATGTTTTTTTCGTTTCAGTGGAATGATTGATCCTATTTAAGCTTACATTTATACATACCAAACACTACCTAAGAATTGCATATATGTTTTTGACCAAGACTCTAGTTAGTTTTATATCTATTTGTTCCAAAAAAAATATGCGAGGGAGCTTAGTTCAAGTCATGTGTCGTTAGCTTTCTATAAAAGAGACGACAAATCGAAACTTCCTCCTTGGTTTTTTCTTAACTCTCTTTTATTTTATTTCTAGTTTTTCTTCTCCGATTTCTTACTTAATAAATATTTTTCTAATTTTATTAAATTAAATAAAATAACAATTTTTTTATTTGTTATTACAAACACTCCTTGGCCGCACTACAAGAAATGTCTTCAATAGCGGCGACACGAATAGCGGCGACATGGAGCAATAGCGGTGACACCAATAGCGGCGACAGTCGCCGCTATTAAGTGACGATCCGTTTGCTTTTTCCGTACTAAGATCTGGCCGTCGAAAGTGCGCTAGATCTGACGGTCAGGGTTCCACCGTACACAAGGACCAATAGCGGCGACAATTAAGGAGTATTAGCGGCGACTTGTCGCCGCAATTGATGCAGATCTGATAAAAGCGGGTTTTCCCCTCCATTTCCTATCTTTCCCTCCACACCACACCTTCAACAGCATATTCAGACCACCAGGTCTCCCCCACCTCCAGCGACCACCAATTTACGACCACCGGGCGACGACCACCTCTCCTCCACCTCCGGTCACCACCTTCTTCAAGCTCCGTTCACCACATTGCTAAACGGGTCAAAACGGGTCAAAACGAGGTGAATTGAGTTTATACGTGTCAAAATAAATTAAAGTTGGATGTGTTAAGTGGATAATAGTTGGTTTATGTTATTATAGCTTTTTTTTGCTAATATAGACTTTAATTATCTAAGTTTAGCTTAAACGGGTCAAAACGACATGAATTGAGTTTATACGTGTCAAAATAACTTAAAGTTGGATGTGTTAAGTGGATCATAGTTGGTTTATGTTATTATAGTTTTTTTTTTTTGCTAAAATAGACTTTAATTATCTAAGTTTAGGTTAAACGGGTCAAAACGACATGAATTGAGTTTATACGTGTCAAAATAACTTAAATTTGGATGTGTTAAGTTGATAATAGTTGGTTTATGTTATTATAGCTTTTTTTGGTTAAAATAGACTTTAATTATCTAAGTTTAGCTTAAACGGGTCAAAAGGGTCAAAACGACATGAATTGAGTTATACGTGTCAAAATAACTTAAAGTTGGATGTGTTAAGTGGATAATAGTTGGTTTATGCTATTATAGTTTTTTTTCTAAAATAGACTTTAATTATCTAAGTTTAGCTTAACGGGTCAAAACGGGTCAAAACGACATGAATTGAGTTTATACGTGTCAAAAAACTTAAAGTTTGATGTGTTAAGTGGATAATAGTCTATTTCAAAATAAATGTATATTTTGTTTTGCAGGAGCAAATTTCAAGTCTATTTCAAAATGCGCAATTTATGTCACAATTACGCAATTAATGCTTCGCAAAAGGCTCCAAATCAAGCGAAGAAGACGATTCGGACGAGGGATGAGTAGTGTTTGTATCACTGGATTACGTTTGTTTTTAATTGCTTATGTATGTTTAAATTTGAATGTTATAGGAAATCTATGTAGTAGTGTATGAATTATATATATATCTAGGTTCATTTGAATTAGTAGTGTATTGTATGATTAGATTATATGTATGAAATTCCAATGTTATTGCCAATATATCTAGGTTTATATGGGTTGAAAACTAGAAATTAAAAAAAAACAAAAAAAAATATAAAAATTAATAAAATAGCATTAGCGGCGACCTATTAGCGGCGAATATTTGGTCTTTAGCGACAAAGTATTAACGGCGAACTATTAGCGGCGACATTGTAGGGTATTAGCGGCGACAAATGTTGCCTGTAATAGTCAAAAATTTTGTAGTGTGGTTATTACAATTTTTTAGTAATAAATATTTTTTTATTACTTGAAAAATAAAATAACAATTGCCCCTTTTTGATTTGTTGTTTTTTTAACCTAATCTTATCTTTATGTTTTTTTTTCTTTTTTATGTTTTTTATTATTTTAATCTTTATTTTTTGTTTTACACGTCTAGTTTTCACTCTTATACAATAGGTTTATACGATAGTTTTCACTCTGCTAGCTAGTGGCAATGTATAGCAACATAGGTATTGGAGACGGTTGAGGTGTCCTATAGCGGTGGTAAGGATGGCACTGGTGGGGGTCAGGGACGTTGTACGTGGTGGTAAAGATAGAAAATGAAGTTGTGTAGCTATATGCCTGTATGGTTTGGTCGACAATTATATAATTTAAAGTAAAAGATATGCTAACCGATATATATTAACATTTTATTGGCGAAAGAATGCATTGTGTAGTTAAATATTGTTGTGACTAAATAAAATAAATGTGGTCATTTTTAAAATAGAATACGTGTACACTGTAGAGTATGTTCACCCGTAAAACAAATTATATGTATACATTTTTAAGGCTTTTCATTTTTATATTCCTTGATAGGGTTCATTTTGGTATGATTTTCTAGTCCCCAATATATACTTCCAATTCTCTTCTAGAATGTTTATATATACTTATATAGATATTATTGTCCCAAATTATACGAGATCACTTAAATAACAGATACAAATATAAAAGGTAACATTTAACATATCTTGAGTATAGTCCATTGTATAAGGGTCGATTCATCAAGTCCACTTGAGTCTAGCCCAATTGTACAAGGGTCGATTCAAGTCGACTCAAATTATAAACCAGGTCAATTTAGATAGGCTTCGATTACGTAACTTGTCAATTTGTGTTACTATTATAAACTTGCTAAATTAAAATGAGCCCACGTGAACAAGCATGATCTGCCTTATGTCACAACCACCTACTAGTCACCTCCACCACTACTACACTTGCATCCCCTCATCTCATTCCATGTCGATTGAATGTAAATGTACCGCATTCCATAACATACGAATAAAATATGCTAAACATCTGAAATAACTAAATAAAAACAAAAGCATGCTTTCGTATGTACGTACTTATGCTCGAGGATCATCACCTTCCTTTTCACATGTGTTTAACAAACTTTTAGAAGTACGGTAATTGTTTATTTAGGTCTGGTTCCTATATATGCTTGTATCCGATTTAACTGATGAGATCAACTAATTTCATCCGGTTTTTAAAATACCGTAGAAAAGCAAAACATGATGATAGGGATAAAGAAATATTACTATTGTATATTTAGGTTAAACATGATGTGTACAAGCTAAGTCAAAGTTAGGTCAATTGTGTATGGGTCAAATGAGTACGCGTAAGTTTTATTTTAGTCATATGTTTCTACTAGATCATGAATAGTTCTTAAGTAGTGATCTTAATGGGCAAGCTAGTTATTTCTCTTTGATTTAGTTGCAAGAACATCTATTTAATGTAAGTTTTACGTGATGAAACACAAGAGAGTTGTTTTAATGTTCTAAGTGACTTATTGTGCAAATTAGCATGTTGAACTTTAGCAGGAGTGCTGAGTCTTTTTTTTGTCTGTGTTTTTTTTATTTGCTGATTTACACATATATACTATCTTTCCTTCACCTATTTCTTTCTTACAAACCATTACATATATATGGACTTTGCGGGATAAACTTATAATTTTTAATTAAATAGTATACCATCTTATAATCAAAATGTCGTGTTAACAACATGAGTGATAGTCTAAAAGATATTAGCATCCTGTTTTTTAGTTGGTAGGTATAAGTTAGACAACACTACCTTTAGTGTCCTATAATGGTAGCACTTAGTGTAGTGCATAGGAAGTTCCTTAACTGGGTATACATCCGACGTACTCATCCAACTACCATCTTACTGATTATTTAGGATAATATTATCAACCAACTTTATTATTTCGTAAATAATGTAAGATCATATAGTTATTCAAACACTACAACAATCTATTATTTATATCATATTCATTATCTCCTATATTAACAACTAAATTACTTTATTCCCTAGCTTTATCGTATTTAATAAGTTAGGTGACGCCATCTTTACCAAATATCACCAATTTAATAGTGCCCCATTGTTGTCATCAACTTGTATTCCTTTTTAATATCCCCAAGTGAGAAAAATTGTCACTTGTTATAGTATAATTTAGAACTAAGGTTTAAAATCAAAAACTAATTGGAGATAGACTCGTTAAAACTAAAATCATGACGATTAAAATTGAGCTCTTTTCATCATTGACCCATAGAAGCTCGTTTAATTAATGAACTAACTTGAGCCCCATCTTCAACAACTCACGAGCAAAATAAGCTATATAATAACTTTATTTAATATATATTTAACTTAATAAACTTAATAAACATATTTATATAGAACTATGATAAAATTACATAAATAATGCATATTATTAACTTATAAAAGCTATATATAATAATAAATACAACAATACAACAATTAAACAACAAAGCCATAAATGCACCTAATGTTACTCAAGCTCGTGGTTAAAATATAACTCAAGAGTCATGCTCAAATTTTTTATAAAAGCAAAACAAGCCGAGCATAAAAACTCTCTTAATCCATTGAAATATATCAAGTGAGTGCAAATCTAACGTAGATTTTATTGTACATAAGCTCTCACTCACCACTTACTATTATGTGTAAGTGTGAAAATAAATGCTGAGTATGTTAAAGAGATGCTCCAGTCACGCCTATGCGTATACTCTTGCGTGAACAAGGGCGAAGGAGAGAAGGGGCCGGGGGAGGGGGGGCTATTTTTTTCGTCAATAATGTTAATTTTTAATCCGGTAGTGTAAATTTTTTTATATATGTCGAGTTCACCCCCTGTAAAAAAATTTAATTTGGACCTCTTTCTTATACGTGAGTGTTCAAGCCCCTCCGCTTGCGTGAAACTCTCACTCACCATGGATGAGAGGAATAGTGTGCTACTAACTATTCCTCTTACCTTCAACCAACTATTAAATTAACAACTTCAACTACGAACACACACACACACACAGAGAGAAATGAGTGTTGGCAACCTTGCCACCGCTCTCTCAGTGATCTTCGTCGTATTCCTCATCGCTCTCGCCGGAGAACTCCTCTACGTCCTCTGGCACCATCGCTCCTTCCGCCGCCGCTCCTCCCCCGCTCCTCCCATCCACAACCATAATCAAACCCCTAATTCCACCATCACTGAAGCTTCAACAAAGGAGCTTCTATACTTCTTCTACTTCAAACCCCATACACCACCGGCGGAACTCCATCCACCGGAAGCACTTACCAACGTCAAAGATCAGGTGGTTGATGTCTATAAGCTGTTTGATGCAAATGGAAAACAGGATAAAGAACAAGTGGAGATCATGAAACCGGCGGTGACGGTTGAAGGGGATGATGGGAATACGAAGACGGTGTACTCTACGCCGTGTGATTCGCCGGTGTTCTTTACGCCGGCGGGGTCTCCGTCAAGAGATTTTATGGAGTCGGAGTTAGTTGTCTCCGTTAATGAAACTGGAAACAGTGATGACAGATGATCTCCGGCGATATATATATATATATATATGTATATATATATATATGTATGCATGTATAAAGTATATTTGTAATCAGGTCTTGTGTTTGTAATCTCCGGCACCGGCGTCAGGTCTTATGTTTGTAATCATAATCAGTTTCAGTCAACAACCGTGGTATAATATTTTCCAGACAATAATATTATAATTTTTGTAGCAGCCTTAGTGTATGCTACCCTACTCTAGATTTAATCTACTTTACATTAGTGTAGATAGAAACCTTACTATTAAACTTTTGGATAAGATAATTGATCAGCGAGTTGATAATAAACAACGATAGCATTTCGAGGGTTTAAAGGTAATCTTAGCCGGCCTATAATTTTTCTTATCTTTAGAGTACAAAGAAAACATAAAGGAAGCTCACTCATCTCATTATTTATATTTTTTTAATCATAAATTATATTATAATAATTATATATTAGTTTTAGTAAACCCGTATATTACACGGGTTTAATAAACTAAATATTAAATATAATAAAAGTTCATAAAGTATAAAACGATATTTAAAATAATATATGATTGAAATTATGTATGAGTAATAATTATAAGTAATCAAACAATGATATCAACTTTTTAAAAACTTTGTTTTTAAACTTTTTTTTTCAAATGAAATTAAACATTTTGTTTCAAAACAAACTATATTAAAAATATTATTTTTAAAATTTTTATTATTATAATTCTTAATTTTTAATTAATTTTGGTTTATAAAAATTTACTTTTTAAAAACACTAAAATTAAAATATTTGTATTTTTAAAAAGTTGATGTTTATAAAAAATTGTATTTTTAGAAATAACATTAATAAAAAGATCTCTTTCTTAATTTATTAAAAAACTATATTTGATTTAAAAAAAAGTTAAATAATATTATTAGTAATTAAGGTAATTATTATTTAATAAAAGAGAGAAGCGGAAAAATTTTGATGATGAAATGTGTGTTGACATATGTGTCCCTAGTTATTATTTTATTAGAATAGAATGATATTGATTGAATAGTGAGTTTTAATATTACTAACTTACAATACATTTCTTGTGTTAATATTTTCATTAGTGAAAAAGAGAAAAAAGTAAAAGTTAGTTAAAAATTTTTTTTAGTTGTAAAAAATTAATAAAGATAAAGAATAAGATGCGAAAAATACATTTTAATATATAATAAAATTTATTATTAAAGATAGTTTTTTAATTAAATTATAAGAATCTTTCTACTCTAATAAAAAGAGTATCTTGGGTTGACACGTAGCGGCACCACATTCATTCTCATCAAACTTTTCCCGCTTCTCTCTCCTATTAATAATTACCTTAACTATCAATAATGTTATTTAACTTTTTTTATAAAAAAAATAGTTTTTTAATAAATTAAAAAAAAAGATCTATGTTATTTTTTAAAAATAATTTTTATCAAACTTTTTTAAAATTAGTGTTTTTTAAAAGTTAATTTATTATAAACCAAAAAATAATTAAAATTTTTTGAAAAAAAAATCTTTGTTTTATTACATATTGTTCTTACTACACGTAATTTCAATTACATTTTATCGTAAAATATCGTTTTATAATTGATAAATTTTTATTATATTTAATATTTTATTTATTCAATCCGTGTAATACACGAGTTATTAAAGCTAGTAAAGATATAAACTTCGTAGTTAATGTTCTTCTTGCGCACACACGTTAACATACCTCAAGATAATAGTTGTGATATTTAATGTTTTGAGACTTTATATTTGTGTTTATATGTGTTACAATTTGATTTTGATGGGCTTTTCGTTGCTAAAATACCATGATGGTTTGAAAAATGCTCTCGAAGAGACGATGGTTTGCTCAGTCACGGCACAAAGAAAATTAACAATCACAAGTACCCTTCAGTTTGACATATTAGGCCTCTAAATACAGTCCACTCCTACATTTTTAGAAACATATATAAAAACATATAACATAATCGTCGAATCTATGTAATTTATATCTTCAACTACAATTAGAAACCCTTTGTTGCTATGAGGTTCTTTTTACAACTCTTTATAAATGTTGTCAACACAAAACATCAAGAATATAATAGTTTTAATGATATGAGTATACGTCAGCCCATGGTTATACACAATGTTTTTAGAACTTGACCGGACAGTGAACCGGACGTTTTACCGGTCCGATGGTCTTTTCGTTGTGATATTTTAATGTTTTGAGACTTTATATTTGTGTTTATATGTGTTACAATTTGATTTTGATGGGCTTTTCGTTGCTAAAATACCATGATGGTTTGAAAAATGCTCTCGAAGAGACGATGGTTTGCTCAGTCACGGCACAAAGAAAATTAACAATCACAAGTACCCTTCAGTTTGACATATTTAGGCCTCTAAATACAGTCCACTCCTACATTTTTAGAAACATATATAAAAACATATAACATAATCGTCGAATCTATGTAATTTATATCTTCAACTACAATTAGAAACCCTTTGTTGCTATGAGGTTCTTTTTACAACTCTTTATAAATGTTGTCAACACAAAACATCAAGAATATAATAGTTTTAATGATATGAGTATACGTCAGCCCATGGTTATACACAATGTTTTTAGAACTTGACCGGACAGTGAACCGGACGTTTTACCGGTCCGATGGTCGGACCGGTTCAACCGGTCGGACCGGATATAAGAACCGGATAAAATTATAATTATTTTTTATAAATATAAGTAAAAAATTACTCAAAAATAAAAGATTATATAAAAAACCGGTTCGACCACCGGTTCGACCGGTCCGGTTTCCGGTTCGACCGCCGGTTCGACCAGTTCAACCGGTCTGACCACCGGTTTAACGTCAAAACGGTTTTAAGCACCGAACCGGACCGGTTTGGACTCCGGTTCCTGGTCGGACCGGCCGGTCCGGTCCTGTTTTCATAACATTGGTCATACAGAAGTGATAGTTTAGTTAGACGTTACATGATGGACCGTTCTAAAAAAAATAATGGTTAGATGTCCAACTTATACACAATTATAAAATACTAGCTTTAGTAAACCCGTGTATTACACGGGTTTGATCAAATAACATATTTAATAGAATAAAAATTTATTAATTATAAAATTATATTCTATTATAATATATGATTAAGGACTATAAGTAATAAAAAAAATATATTAACTTTTTAAAATTTCATTTTAAAACTTTTCTTTGTTTTTTCCCAAAAATAAATTAGACATTTTGTTTCAAAACAAATCGTTATAAAAGGTTATATTTAAAAAAGTTTGATGTTATTGAAAAGTTTTTTATATTATAAAATTTGTTTATTTAGAAATAATACTAATAAAAAGATTTCTTTCTTAATTTACTTATAAAACTATTTATATCTAAAAAAAATTAAATATTATTATTAGTAATTAATATAAATATTTAATAGTAGAAAGAATCATGAAAATTTTGATAAAAATTAATGTGGTGCTGCCATATGTCTTTCATAAATACTTTTTTATTATAGTAGAAAGACTAGAAAGATATGATAATAATCATTTATATTCCGACTAATATCATACATAACTACAAAATATATGGTAGTAGAAAGTAATCACTGTTCCATCACCTACTAAATTCTTTTCAAACTTTTTTTTGTTATGTCCTATAGATTTATGAAATATCGTATATATTCTACTCAAACTTAAAATATCATATTTATATTCATAAATCATCCACATCTTGATTTTCTTTTCTCGAAATGAGTAAATGACAACTTCTTTTTGTCCCATGAACCACCGATCACATGATTTTGAATCTCTTAGAAATCCTAGAGCAACGGAGATAAAAAGGTTATTCTTCTTCCATTATGTAAAGTTCTGGTAATGATCGAATCCACAAAATATTACGCTTAATAATCAAATTAAGACGGATTTATTCGTGTGTGATATCAACGAACTATAAACAAACTAAATCGGATATTATTAACCAAATGATTACAATACAGTTTACATCGTTTAAGCTCGATCCACTCAAGGTAAGCTTCTCTCAGGCGGCCTATCACACAAACCTCTCCTTTCTCAAGTTCAGAACAATTTTACAAGTGAAGCACAATGATGAAATACAAAACAAAAACAACTATTTATATATTATGAACTTTATGAGAAAACATTCAAAAGTTTTCACATAAACTAAAGTTTTCGCATGAACTAAAAGTTTTCACATGCTTTTGAAAACTTACGTCCTTTTAGTTGTATTCGCTTTCTTGTATTTTGTTTTTCACTTGATATTGTAATTCATACAAGCTAGGGCTTTATAATTTTTCACTTGGATTATGATATCAAACCATGTTTGATTTCAGTCATAAATTTTCAAGAATTATCTGATTTTTAGGTATCTTTCATTTCAGTTTTCCCCTTAAGCTGTAACCTTCTCATAACTTTTAGTTTCATAAAGGATATCATATCTAAATCAAGAGTAAATCATTCTGCCTTGATTATTTAAACTTAGGTTGTATTAGGCATATGAAAAATGGATCCAACTTCCATTTTGGATTCCCAAACATCCTAATTCTTCAATCTAATGACAAGATTCTATGATGACGAATCAAATCATCTGAAGCATTCTTCCCTCTATGTAAGATCAAATAAGCCCATGTTTTCAAAGCAAGAATACCAAACAACCTTTATTTTTCACTTAATTTAACCGCTCGATCTTTGTCTCCATGAGTAAGATAAGATAAGCTCACATTGTCAAGTTTTATTCACGAACAACCCTAATCAAATGTTGTAAATATAGAATGTTGAACTTGTTCAAACATCACAAAAACCCTATTTAAGAAACAAACTTCAAATCATCAAGCATCTTTAAATATAGGCAGAAACACTTGTTTCAAAACCTTCAAATGCTAACAAGTTTTGGCATTTGGATCATTTCTCATATTTTACGAAGTTTTCGCAAAAATTGAAATAATTAGTCAAAGTTTTTGCATGGATGATGAAGTTTTCGCATGAGAAAGTTTTTGCAAATGACGAATAATACTGTGAAGTTTTTCGCACGGAAAAGTTTTTGCAAAATATGATTACTTTTGTGAAGTTTTAACAAAATACGGTTATTTTGTGAAGTTTTTGCAAAATGCAATTGTTCCCGCGAAAACTTCAACTGAATCAATTTTTTGAGTTTGATCACTGCTACGGTCTTAAATCTTTGTTTTCCACCATCTAAACACGATGTTACTGAACGTAATGATGTAGATCATCATTATATCATGTAACAAAGTCGATTTTGTATGTGTTCACCATCGTTTTCACCTTCTTCTCTTTCAAAACCGGTCCAAACTCAACCAAAACCTTCATGTCTTCATTCTCCATGTTTAATGTTTTTAAACGGATGTCTGCGAAATGAAAATCTGTTTATCAAGAGCAAAACCTTGCTCTGATACCAAATGTAAATTAAGTCCTCATCATGATTGAATACATAAAATATTACGCTTGATAATCAAATTAAGATGAATGTGTGCATATGTAATATCAACGAACTATAAACAAACTCAATAGGATATTATTAACCAAACGATTACAATGCCAAAGGAGTTTACACCGTTCAAGATCGATCTGACCTAGGTGAGCTACTATCGAACGACCTATTACATAACCTTGTGTTCTGTCAAGTTTAGAATAATTTTACAAGTGAAATACACATGATGAAATACAAAGAAACTAAAACTATTTATGCGTGATATATGGAAACTCCCAAAAGTTTTGAATAAACTAAAGTTCTCGCATTAACTATAATTTTCGCATGAACTAAAAGTTTTCGCGTTAACAATTACATCCTCTTAGATATTTTTATTTTCTTGGATTTTTTCTTTTTACTTAATATTGTAATCCATACAAGTTTGCGCCTTACAAACTATCAATCAGGTAGTGAAACGAACACATAATCAAAGGAAATTGTTATTCATGTTCGTTTATTAAGGATTAAACTTCCTCATACATAACCAAATGGTTCACAAACATATAACCGAACAATTCACGAACATGAACAAGCATATATACTAATTTACAAAATAAAAACCATCATTTTTTTAATGGCCAACAAATACTTTTAAGCCCGGTCACCCGGGTAAACCCATTGACGAAAGGCCACCCACGCCCGCGAACAAAGACAGCGCTGGTGACCCGGCCCGCCCACCAATCTAGGGGAAATCAACACCAAAAAGCCCACTGTGGTAAAACCTCTGACCCACTTGGCGCATATTGCACGAAGTGATACTTGACCCATGGCTTCCACTTTGGAAAGCCATGAGGTGCTTCCTCCCAAACCAATTGATCTAGGGCTCATAGGCCAAAAAAAAAAAAAGACCATCATTCTTAATCACAAACTTAGATATAATCACCTTAAATAAATATAAAGTTAAATACTTGACATAATAAATATATACATAATAAATGAACGAATGAAAATACACTAATATGAACAAATGTAAATAAATAAACATAAACAACCATTTAAATTATACTAATTATCAAATTGTTTTGCACATTATGCTTAGGGTGTTTTTTTTTAAAAAAAAATTGATTTTATACTTTTAACCCAAAGCTTTTTTATTTTTTGCAATGTAACCTCACAAATTTTGATTTTGTTACTTTAACCTAAAATTTATCATATTTTGTATTTTAACCTCACACCTTTTTTACTTTAACTTTGGTTCTCTATAGTTTTCATCTTTAATAAATTTTCATTTTACGTTGCGTTTTAAGTTTTGCAGGTTAACACGATGCAACATGCATGAGTGGTTCAACATTTTTACGTTTGGCTTTAGTTTTTTTCTAAATTTTGTGAGCTAACACGATACAACGTGAGTGTGTGATTCAATGTTTTTACATCTATTTTTTTCATTTAACAAGTTCTCGCAACACGCTGTTGCTAGATCGACTTAGTTATATTTTTCTATATATGTTTTATGTTTTGATTTAATTTCTTCGCATTAACACATCAAAATTTAGTGCTAGTGGTAGATGGCGGTGGTATGACGTTGATGTTATTTGGCACGGTTTTAAGCCCGACCACAACCCGGGGGCTTAGTTTTAGTTTTATCTAATGTTCAATAATAAAGGAACATAAAACCATAAAACATTGAGTACTTTTTGACTCATTGCTTTAAAACATAATTTTTATATTGAAAAAATACCGAAGGACCTATGGCCTAGCACTATGTGTTAAAAATTTGTCTTCTGCTGGTAATTGCGGGTGGTCTCGTGATATAGAAGTATGTAGATTTAAAATTTGCAACTAAATAATTCGTTCTAAAAGAAATATATTGAAAAACATATGGGTTGACGTGTAACGAGTTTTGTCTACCTTCTCAATTGAATCTTTAAAATGTGCAACTAATTCCTTTCTAGGTTTGTGTAATCAATAGCCCAAACCCATTCCGATTTTCTCCCTCCAATCTGATCCATTTTGTATTGCATAAAAATAATTAATTAACTTTTTAAAAAAGTGATCCACAATCACATAAGTTTCGGATATTTATAGTTTAAAGTTAAAACATAAATGTCATTTTCTTCCACACGAAATATTGTTTTGGTTTTCATCATGAAAGGTGCCTGATTTGATTGACCCGTTAACTAAGCTTTTAAAATAGGAAAATTATTGAAATGGACAAAGTTAGACCAAAATTTTTCATTTAAGACTTACCGACTAAACAATTAAGCTAAAGACTAAGCCATCTCATTAGACACCGAAACCCACGTAATTTCCAATATATGGACTTACAAGCTAAAGCCATCCAATATGTCCACTTCTGCTGCCGATAATTTCCAATGGACTTACAGGCTAAGTCGACGTCGAATTTTTATGTTTTCCGAGGTGATGGTATCAATGGAGAGACCGCACGAAAGAAATTTGCAAACTTACTGTATCGGGCGAGCTTAATTTCTAATTTTTTCTTAACTCCATAGCCTATAAACCTTTTAATTTATCAATGTGATGTAGGAATAAATGAGAAGGTTTATCTAAAAGTTCCCGTCGAAAAAACCTCAAAGATTAGGTTGCATTTTTAGGCCGGCAGCCCGTGAATTGTACCTATATGTTCAATATCAAAATATGCAAGAATGAGTCATTCTTTCTCTATTTATATATTATATGTAAAGCAATAAAATATGCATTTTGGTATTTTATAGTCATCATAGTTGGTCAGGTGAAGACATTTCGCAAAGTACCTTTAACTTTATTCTAGAATACATGATAACGAATAATAAGTCAAATTACAAAACAAGGAACTAATAATGTCTGATTACTTAATTAATATTGTCTTGATCATGTAGATATTGTAATAAGTAATAAAATAACCTTTTTAGTTTTCTTTTATATATGAAGTAAAGAAAAAAAAATGCCGCAAATAAATGAAAAGAATGAAATCATGAAATAGAAAATAAATTTGAATATATTGTTGTAATAAAGTCAATATCACCTTCTTTTTAATAAAAGAACTAGTCAAGCTTTAATATATATATTATAATACTGTGAATTATTTTAAAAGATATTAAAGTTTTTTAAAGATATATAAAACTCCGGTAGTATTTTGTGCTTATTTTTATTAAAGTTGACTAAAATGAAACAATTATAAAACATGACTCTTATTTAGCAATTATTATTTTTCTTCATAATCTTCTAGTATAAGTTAAATTTAAATAAATTAATCACAAAAAAGTAAACAAGTTGTATATATTTGGTGTAGGTCACTTAATCTATCTAAAACATAACATTTATAAGAGAACCAGATTTGTCTTTTTTCTAAAGAAAGTTTGAGTGATTTCTGTTAAAGGTAAATGTATCATGCTCATAAGTTACTTCCAATTACATCATTTTTAAATTTAAACACATGATTTCTTTTTTAATAGGCAAATCCTTTATCAAATAGGCCATCCCCACATTTCACAATGCATCATTACATAAAAACATAAAGTTTGAGTGATTAATAAGAAAAACTCGAATATTGTTACTCTTTAGCTGAACAACTCTCTAAATAAAACTATAATGTTTTATTTATTAACAATAACATGCAGTATGAAGATACATAAAATGAAAATAACAACCCATAAACATAGTCTCAGTATACAACAATCTACGGGTTCTACAAAGAACACATAAATAGAATAGAGTCAATGAATCAAAAGAAGCAAATTAACACCGTATCCAAGAATAATCATGAATGATCAGAGACAACGAACGATGATCATCTTCTCATATCTACCAATCGAAATCACACTTGGTCCGTTCAAACTGTCGTGAAGCAGAGTTGAGGGGAACCTTCAACTCACACTCAAATGTGGTTTGAACTTAGGTTTAGCCCACCAGACCTTGAGCCTGATCCTCATCTTGAGCTTGAGATCGATATCATAAGCCCCATCACCCCTCTCCGACTCATACCGTGATCGGTCACCGTCACCCAGAGCCAGCACCTGCTCTCCGGCGAACACCGCGCTCAGATCCCTCTCCTCCTTATGCCCCAGATAGAACCTCCCCAAATCCTCCGTATCAAACCGCTTCCCGTGGTACTCCGCGTGGGCCTCGATGCGGTCGTAGTAGATCCCGATCCTGCGGTTGGGGTTCCTGAACGTCATGTTGAGGGAGAGGTTGTAGTAGAGGGTGTTGTTGCCGGGGACAAGGTGAATTGGGTCAGAGTGGCTTCGTTCACGTGGAACTTGGGCGCGTTGGGGCGGAAGATGAGCCAGAACACGAGGACGACGATGCCCAGGATCACGAGGATGGTGATGAGGATCTGGCAGATGAGGTTGAAGATGCAACCGCAGATGCAGCTGAAACACCATGAGAATGGGTTGCAGCTGCCCCTGCCCCCAGGCCGGTGGTACGAGCGGGACCGTTTGGTCGGAGGCGGGATGGAGGGGCCGTAGTAGGCTCCGTTGAGGTGAGCTTGATCGGACATGGTGAATGTATGTATTGCAGGCTAGGCGGGTGGGTTAAGTTGATTAATTGTGAATGATATTTATGTGAATAATATTAATATATATAGTAGTGGTTTTTTGTGATAACGCGTTGTGGGAAGGTATAATATATTAAGTTAAAGGTTATAATGCCGCGTGAGTGTAAGCTTTTGTGACTATTATAATGGTTTGGTTGCGATTGTTTCAATATCAGCGTCGGAGCAATTTCTTATATTGACTTTGTCGTGACGTACGGTTGTAAGTTTTTATAATCATAAACAATGGACGATGGAAGCTAGTATCTTCAAGTCTGTCGATTGTATCTGGCTACAATATTTGTTAACATTGAATAAATTATTATGTATAAACTTAACTTTGTTGACTTCAACTCACGTGCACTCACACCACACCTGGTTTCAAACATGCGTCATATGGGTAAAGTATTACCATTGATCCCAAACACAAAATTTGCATAATTCAAAATGTGGTTCGGGTTAAAAGATGCTAAGGGGCCGTTTGGTTCGCATAATGATTTGCAAAGAAATTAGAATTGGAATTGGAAATAGAATTGGAATCTTGTTAAAATTGATAACGTGTTTGGTTGGTCAATTTTAAATGAAATTGAAATGTTAATTTTAAACATTCCATTGGATTGTTAAACATTCCATTGGTAAAGTGGATGGAATGTGAATTCCAATTAATGAGGGAAAATTTTCCAATTTCAATTCCATCTATTGATCAAACAAATATGATTTTGGATGAAAAATTTTTCAATTTCAATTTCAATTCCTAAGAATTGCGTGAACCAAACGAGGCCTAACTGTTGAGGAGAATGAACAGATAGCATAGCAGATTATCAACTTCGTGATTTTGATACAAAGATGACATGCACATATGGAATGAAGGCTTAAATGACATTGGTCTTGATATGTAAAGATGATTTGTTGTTCGCAGTACATGCAAAGGTGGAACATTGTTGTTGGCAGGGAGATTTATGTGGCGGATGGCAAACGATCGTTATGTAAGGTAAAAGGCAAATCCGTACAACTAGGAATAAACAAATGTGCTTTCAAAATTTCTACCCAAAATTCTCCTTTATGTCATTAAAAGAATTCACAACTCATTTTTTATTTTTATTTATATAATTAAATTAAAAATTATAATTTTTTCTTTTTTCTATTCAATTAAATAATATATTTTTATACATTTATTATTATTTTTTATTTTTTTTCCACTTTCAACCATTTTTAAAAATATTAAAAAAATTATAAGAGTTAAGACAATATTCACTTAAATTTACAGATTGAACAATAAAATTTTTTTTTAATCTATTTACAATCACTTAAAATCATTCCATATACTATAAGTTTCTACTCACATGTTATTAAGTAACAAGTTATGAATGGAATTAAGTTGTAACTACAAATAAGAAAAGAAATCAACACGTTTGGCAAATAAAAATATTTCATTAGTAAGAAATGAAATCAACACATTTGGCAAATAAAATATTTCATTAGATTTGTTTTCATTTCTATCCTTGAGATGATATTAGAACTATACATACGTAATATGATATACTATATATATAATGTATCATACTCTATATATATATATATACACGTGTAACATCCTGTTTAATGAATGAAAATAAAATATTTGAAATATATATTTTGAATATTGTTAAACGAGTAAGTTTCGAATCAAATTACTATTGAATTATAAGCACTTAAACAAATAGTGTTATTAATAACAATAATAACAATAACAATAATAATAATAAAAAATTGGTGCAAGTGTGCACGTATGTTTCAATTGTGTAAAATAATAATATAACATAGTGATAATTAATAATAAAAACTATTATAATAATAATACAAATCAAATGAAATAGATAAGATGATGCTTGGAATGGCGGTTATGTTTTATAAATTAATATGTAAAAAAAAAGAAAAGAAAAATCAATCAAATGAATTTATAGAAACACACGTATTACTTGTAAACGATTAGTGTCTGTCTTGAAAAAAAAAAGGTTTGCTCTCTTATCTATACTACTATATAATAGAGAAATCATGGTTAGATTTATAATTTTACATCAATTTTAAGATGCCATATGAATAGGAGGTGTACTTACTTAGCGATAGCTAATAAAAATATGTTTTAAATGCTTTCAGGAAAAGCACCTGTAGATGGTTAAAGCTTCGCGGACGTGGCTGGACTGACGAATGAACCCTACTCTCGTTTAATATTTAATACAATAAATATTGTATTAAAAGTTTGTAAAACGTTTACGTTCCTTTGTAATACTTTTATATTTATTAAGAAAATGATATGTCACTGCGAGTGACAAGTTTTGATGTAAACTGTGACCTAACTCTGATATAAATTGTGAACGTGTTTAAAAAAAATTTTTGGTGTGTTTCAAGTTGGTATCAGAGCATGGTTCGAGAGATTTAAGTGTTCAAAAGAAATACTTAAACTCGAACCATAAATGCTACTAATATAAAAACGAGAGGGTTCAGTCCAGAAGCGGTCCAAGGAAGCAGATAAATGAGGATTTTGTATGGGTGCAAAATGAAAACGTATGAAAAATTTGTGTTCACTGAAATTTGTATGTTTGAGATACCATATGATAGTTGGAAAATAATAATAAGTATAATATATTGTTTTCATAACTGCCAAGTATGAGGGTAATATGTCATATCATTGTGAGTTTTCAATGATCATATTGCATTAAAAACAACAAAGAGTAAGTGCGGGTATAGGGAGTATATATGCGTAAAATGATATGTGTATGTGCAATATGTTATAAATGCATATATGGTACTTTTTTGGCCTTAGATATATTGTTAGTCTTGACAATAACGAAAGTAGTATAAAGGCATTAGATAAGTACTTGTAAAGGAGAATTTAATAGAATAAAAAATAACATTAAATAAATAAATTATCTATAGATATGGCGGATGAAAGAGGAGAAAATGCGATACAAGGTGAGGGAAGTCATAACACTGAAAAGCATGTAGACAATGCTTCAGAAAGATTAGTGTATTCATCCCGTCTTAATAATAATACAACGTTTGTACCTGATGAAATTCGGAAATAAATTGCTATTGAGGTAGGAAAGGCATTTGAAGCCAATATCCCATTTCTTCTAGCCGAAATGCAAAATTTTATTGGAATTATACTAGAAGAAAATTTGAAAAAGAATGAAGCTATCGTTGAAAAACCTACAAATAATATTGTAGCAGCACCAACAGTTGAAGTCAAAAAACATCACTGCACGTATACAGACTTCATGGCCTGTAAACCATTACAGTTTAAAGGTGAAATTGACCCTTTGGTGAGCCAAAGGTGGATAGCAGCCATGGAGACTATTTTCGATATGTGTCATTGCGACCCGTGCGATGAAGTAATGTTCGCGACAAATCAGTTATGTGAATTGAAAGTGCTAAAGATTGGTGGGATATGGTTAAAAAAGGAGAAAGGAAGAGAAAGAATTAGAAGTATGTCTTGGGAAGAGTTCAAACCAATCTTTCTAAAACATTTCAGTCCCCGTGTTGCAATCGATCGTATCACTAAGGAACTTCTTCACATGCGTCAATGCAATAAAATGGTGGATGAAATCTTTGGTATTTTCTATGATAAAGCGAAGTTTTGTCCTTCGCTTTTCACTTCTAAAGAAATGTGGATGACTCGGTTCCATCTTATCCTTAAAACGAAAATCAGAGAATTTATTTCTCCATCAAAATGTGGAAGTCTTAAGAAACTTCTTAATTGGGCTCGAGAATGGGAGATGGAACTGAAGAGACAGAAAGAAAGAGATGGTAAAAGAAAACCTGATGCTATGGTTCCTGCAGTACCTACGAAGAAAGTAAAATTTATAAAGCCTGTAAAGAGTTCAGGCTCAATCAAGCAGTATGGTGACTGTCAATTCTGTGGAAAAAGGCATCTTGGGGAGTGTCGTTATAAGAACCCAATTTGTTATAAATGTTGGAAACCAGGGCATACCGCACCACATTGTATCAGCCCTGTGAACTTATGTTATAATTGTTATAAGCCGGGTCACATGAGAAATGACTATTCAGAGCTGAAAACAAAAGGCAGTAAGACCGCGAAGGGATCAAAGGCTATTGAGAACGTGAGACGTTTGGAAGCTCCGAAACCGCGGGGTAGGGCTTTTCAAATTACTGTAGAAGAAGCAAAGGTTGCACCTGATGTCGTCACAGGTGCCTTTCTTGTCAACTCCCTTCCTGCATATGTTTTATTTGATTCTGGAGCTAGTAGATCCTTTGTTTCTATAAAGTTTGCCAGCCATAATTTTTTTGTTAGAAGTAAACTAGTACATGTGTTAGAAGTCGACATAGCTAGCGATAAAAGTTTTGTCGTATCTGAAATATGTCGAAACTGTAAATTAAATATTCAAGGAAAAGAATATAATATCGACCTAATTACAATAGAGTTAAATGAATTTGATGTGATTATTGGAATGGATTGGTTGTCCCAAAATCATGCGTCGATAGTTTGCAATCGAAAGATTATTCAATTTATGTTATCAATGGGAGATTAAGTCTATATCTATGGAGAAAGAAAGAGCAACATAACTGTATGTTCAATGGCGAAAGCTAAGAATAACATACGGCATGGAAATCAAGCATTTCTAGCTTATGTGGTTGATAAAGAAATGAAAGAAAAGAAACTTGATGAAGTTCCTGTTGTTAGTGAATTCCCAGACGTGTTTCCTGATGAGCTACCAGGTGTTCCATCAACAAGGGAAGTCGAATTTAAAATTGATTTAGTTCTAGGAGCTAAACCTGTAGCTAAATCTCCATATCGTCTGGCACCAAATGAGATGAAGGAGTTGATGTCTCAACTCCAAGATCTGTTGGATAAAGGTTTCATTCGCCCAAGTGTTTCACCTTAGGGCGCGCCTATCTTGTTTGTTAAAAAGAAGGACGGTAGCATGCGAATGTGCATTGATTACCGTGAATTGAATAAGCTGACCATCAAGAATAGGTATCCTTTACCTAGAATTGATGATCTTTTTGACCAACTACAAGGCGCTAGCTGGTTCTCAAAGATCGATTTAAGGTCAGGTTATCATCAAATTAGGGTACGAGAAGAAAATGTACCTAAGACAGCTTTTCGTACTCATTATGGGCACTATGAATTCGTTGTGATGCCATTTGGTTTAACAAATGCTCTAGCTGTTTTCATGGACCTCATGAATCGAGTACGTAAACCTATGCTTGATCGTTCTGTCATCGTTTTATTGATGATATTCTTATCTATTCATGAACCGAAGAAAATCACGCTCAACATCTTCGTAAGGTTCTTAATTTGCTGAGAAAATAGAAGTTATATGCAAAATTTTCTAAATGTGCATTCTGGCTTCAAAAAGTTTAATTTTTGGGTCATGTGGTGAATGCTGAGGGTATTTTGGTGGATCCCGCCAAATTAGAGACTATTATGAAATGGTCACCTCCTAAATTCCCAACTGAAGTCAGAAGCTTTCTGGGTTTAGCCGGTTACTATCGGCGTTTTATTCAGGATTTTTCGAAGATAGCTTCCCCGTTGACAAAGCTAACTCGAAAGAATTTTAAATTTGAATGGAACCCAGAACCAGAAAAGGCATTCCAACTTTTGAAAGAAAAGTTAACTAAAGCTCATGTACTTACATTACCAGAAGGAACAGAAGATTTCATAGTTTATTCTGATGCCTCACGTATCGGATTGGGCTGTGTGCTTATGCAAAGAGGAAAGGTAATAGCTTATGATTCACGACAATTGAAGTCACATGAAGCAAATTACCCAACCCATGATCTTGAATTGGCGGCAGTTGTATTTGCGTGGAAAATTTGGAGGCATTATTTGTATGGAACAAAGTGCACTATCTATATTGATCACAAAAGTCTGAAATATTTCTTTGATCAGAAGGAATTAAATATAAGGCAACGACGATGGTTAGAACTGGTCAAATATTATGACTGTGAAATACTTTATCATCCGGGTAAAGCTAATGTTGTAGCGGATGCTTTAAGCCGGAAGGAGAGTTACATTCCGATTAAAGTAAAGTCATATAAACTGATTGTGAATTCAAACTTGTTTAATCAAATTAAAGTTGCACAAGTGGAGGCACTAAAAGAGGAAAATCTGAGGTATGAAAGAATTATTGGTCTAGTTTAATTTTTTAAAGAAAATGATAAATGAATTAAAGTTCGTTTTGGATGAATTTGGATCCTTTGGACTTGTAAGGTCAAAACAATGATTCTTGATGAAGCGCACAAATCAAAGTACTCAATTCATCCTGGTACAACCAAGATGAATAATGATTTGAAGAAAGAGTACTAGTGGCCTGAAATGAAAAGAGATATTGTTAAATATGTTGAAAAGTGCTTAACTTGTTGACAAGTTAAGGCTGAACATCAAAAGCCATACAGGAAAATACAACCATTAGAAATTACATTATGGAAGTGGGAGCACATTACGATGGACCTGGTGACGAAACTTCCTAAAACTGCCAAAGGATATGATGCAATATGGGTAATCGTTGATCGTTTGACAAAGAGTGCTCACTTTATACCCATTCGTGAAAATTATTCGTCTAAACGAATGGCAGAAGTGTATATTAATGAGATGGTCTCAAAGCACGGTGTGCCATTATCTATTGTATCAGATAGAGACACACGTTTCACTTCAAGATTTTGGAGGAAATTTCAGGAAGGAATGGGCACTAAATTATTAATCAGCACAGCTTATCACCCACAGACCGATGGGCAAAGCGAGAGAACGATTCAAACTCTCGAAGATATGCTACGTGCATGTATTATTGATTTTGGTGTTAGTTGGGACAAATATATGCCGTCAGCAGAGTTCTCTTATAATAATAATTATCATTCGAGCATTGGAATGTCTCCATTTGAAATGTTGTATGGTAGAAAGTGTCGCACCCCTGTGTGTTGGGGAGAAGTCGACCAAAGAGAACTTGCAAATAAAGAAGTCGTGGAAGCGACGAATGAAAAGATTGATCAAATCAGAGCGCATTCAAAGGCGGATCAAGATCGACAAAAGTCGTATGCTGATAAACGAATACGACCGATTGAATTTCAGGTGGGAGACTATGTTATGTTGAAAGTCTCTCCATGGAAATGTGTGATTTGTTTTCGTAAACGTGGCAAGTTAAGTCCACGCTTTATTATATACACATAAATCTTCAAAGATTGAGAAAACAAAGATACTAAACAAATTAGGAATTTTATAACTAGAAGCGGAGTAAGATTTGAGCAAAAAAATATAAGAGTTTTAGTATATTTTGAGACGGTTCGAACGCAACAGTTGGCTGGTTATATTCTATACTCAAGCTAGTTATATAAGGAGGTAAGTACACTGACTCGTAATTAAATTTTGTTACATGTTTAATTACATGTTATATGTTTTATTTATTATACGTTTGTATGGATTATGTGGAGATGAAACATGTTCATATGCATGTTATATGTGTTTCATTATTATAATAAACACGATTACTATGAAAGATGATTTATAAATTTACGGGTTCAAGTATGTGTATTGATTGTTTAAAAAGGGGAGTTAAATATATGAAAGGATTTCGGGAGTTGAAATCCCAAGGGGTTCGGGTGTTGAACTCCACATATATATAAAAAGGGGAGTTAAATATATGTAAGGATTTCGGGTGTTGAAATCCTAAGGGGTTCGGGTGTTGAACTCCACATATATAAAGAGAGGAGTTAATAATCCTAAAGGGTTAGAAATAAACCCACAAGGAATTCGGGTGTTGAATTCCCAAGGAGTAATGAGCATTAAAATTTAAAAGATTTTGGGTATTAATTCTCTATAAAATAAAATATGTTTTGAAATAGGAGGTGTACTTACTTAGCAATAGCTAATAAAAATATGTTTTAAATGCTTTCAGGAAAAGCACCTGTAGATGGTTAAAGCTTCGCGGACGTGGCTGGACTGACGAATGAACCCTACTCTCGTTTAATATTTAATACAATAAATATTGTATTAAAAGTTTGTAAAACGTTTACGTTCCTTTGTAATACTTTTATATTTATTAAGAAAATGATATGTCACTGCGAGTGACAAGTTTTGATGTAAACTGGGACCTAACTCTGATATAAATTGTGAAAGTGTTTAAAAAAAATTAAAAATTTGGTGTGTTTCAACACGCTACATCGTATTACATGTATGCATGCAATATCACAATATTAGATGTATGTCGTACTGGAAATTAATGGCGCATTAATTTTTTTTGATATACAATATTATACCCAAAGTAAAGATAAAAATTTGATGATTTAATGGTATAATATCCTACGAAAAAGTTTTAATCAATTATTCTTAATAGGGGATTAGAAATTGTGGTCGCATAAATGATCTTGACGTTAGAGGCAAAGATAAGATGGAAAAAAGGGCGGGCTGGGGCGGGGTGGGGTTGCATGGTAGGTCATATTATTTTTATTTTAAATTTGTTATATGTTGCAAACAGAAAAGTTAACATCTTGTTCATTGTAGTAATCTTTTTCTTATGAAAGCGCATAGCTTTGGACATTTTTTTATAATTTCTCATAGACTAAAAGTAAAATCACACCTTAACAAAATCACCATTCGTGCAATTAACTCAGTATATAATTTCCTATCTTATGGAAAAAAAATTAAAAAGAGTAATCATTTTCTTAAATATATTATTGAGTTAATTACATGAACGGTTCTGTGGTTAGGCCTGCTTTTACTTTCGGTTTCTATGTTTGAAAAACTACAAGGTCGGTTCACAAGTTTGACAAAACGTAACACAAAGGTCTTCATCACGGATGACCGTTATCTTTTTCCGTTAAATGCCCGTAAAATTAACAAAATACCCCTAACTATTTTAAAAGTCAATATTTATGAATAATTACGGCCTACTACTACCACTAACTCACCACCACGTACCATCTTCAACCTTCTCCATCTATCTTCCCCATCTACCGTCACCTACCATCTTCAACCTTCTCCATCTATCTTCCCCATCTACCACCACCACCACAGCATCGCGACCCATCATCGTCACCGGCACCACCGGACCATCTTCGCAGATAACCCTTTCAACTTTAGCTTGTCCTCGTATTCTACCTAACTACCACTGTCTCTCCGCTTGCCTCACCACCACCATCTCCTTCACTACCTTCGCTCACCTAACAACCTTTCACAAGCGCCAGCGACCACCGCACCATATTAGGTATTGATCATCATCACCATCTTCTCCAATTGATTTTCAAGCTAGTTGCAGGTTTTATATGCACCACATGCATATGTTTAAATAGCACTATCATCACACTTTCAAGAAAAACCAATAATTGATTTCAGGGTGGGGTTACGGAGTAGTGACCGGTGGTGGGACCTGAGGCGGTGGTGGTAGTGGAGTGGCGGTGGCGATTGGTGGTAGGAGCAGCGATGGTAGAGTGGCTGTTCCAAGTAGTGGTGGTTTAAGAATCTTTTGATTTTTAATTAGTTAGTTGTATTTTGGTAATTTTAAAAAAATTAACGGAAAAAGATAACGGACATCCATGACGGGGACCATTTGTGTTACGTTTTGTCAAACTTGTGGAACGATCTTGTAGTTTTTCAAATCTAGGGACCGAATGTGAAAACATGTATAACCACAAGGACCTTTCATGTAATTAACTCTATATTATTATTCTATAGTCATTTCAGACAACTTTTGCTTGCATATCCGAGTTAAATCCAATCAACTTAGTCTGAAAATCGTGTCGTACGCGATACACAAGTGGATTATAATTTTTTGCTATCGTGTCATTAGAAAGTGTCCATTAAGCTAAAAATTTCAATTCATAGGTAGCATTGAAACTCATAGTATCCATTTTCTTTATGCATCCAAGTTGGAGATGACAACAAAATATTTGAATTTGCTATTCAAGTCACGAGGTTTAGACAAGGATATTACTAATTTATAACTTGCCAAAGAAATAAAGAAGTATTCATAAAACGTTGAGGGCAATTGACCTATCCAACCAAAGTAATTTGGTCGGTTTTGTAGTTTATCGGTTTAACCAAGGTGTTGGAATTTGGATAGATCATGTTAAAAGAACATACTGTTTAGTTTTTTTCTTATATATTTCATCTTTGAAATATGTATATAAAAAGCAATTTTAAACTAACAACCATTGAAAAAAAATGAAAATCAGCATAAATAGTTAAACCTAGTTCAGACCAGCTGATTAACCAATCACTACCCCCTAGTTTGTTGTTTTTTATTCCTAAAAATGACCTAATTATATAAAAAGCTGTCGAAGCAGGCATAAACATTCTTAATCATAGATCAATTGTTTTTTATGGTTGTTTCATAATATCAATATGTGAATGGAATTGTGTAACATCTTCAACTTATTAAAAGATCAGAACATGACTAAAGTTAAGTCACAACTACATATATGTGTTCATAATACCCAAAGAAAAAAGGGTGTGGTCTACGTCCATTTTATGCTCGTTTAAGGAGGGTTGATTAATTTTCTTGCCCTCTTAATGAATTTAAAGTTGCATCTTCCCCGTATTACAATCTTCTTGACTTAGAATAACAATAGACAATACCGTTGAAAATGGTACGTTTAATTTGTTTTTCTTGATGATGGGAGTTGTCATACATTGTCCTTAAATTGCTCTTTGTCACCATGGCGACAAACACTCTAATTCAGCCACCATATATTTCTAGTTTTGCATCATTTTTCAACATTTTATGTTAAGCATGCCGTTCAATATATATTTTTTTACTTTTTGTTAAATTGAGAGCGAAAATATAATTTATAAAGATAAAATGAATACAAAATAAGAAAATTTAGGTAAGTGATAACTCGAAATATCAAATTGTTCCAACCAGGTGAACAAAAACCAAACCGTTAACTAAAACCAAATCATCAACTAACAAAACTGAACCGAAATTAACCAAAAACCAACACACCGAAAATCAATATAACTAAAAACTGTTTTAACCGAAAATCAATTATGGTTTCAGTTTTGTACCTTTGGCTAACCAAATTAACCCAAACCAAAACGAAACATTCAAATTTCATGTATTTTCAATCCATTTTCAAGTTTTCTAGCTTTTATACCTTCCTTTCTTGTATATTTCTACCTTTATACCTATAGCCATGCGGATTTAAACAAGGAAATTAAATGTTTAAATAAAAAGACTTCTAAAACTAAAAAATATAATAAGTAATCTCAACTATCAATCTCATTAATCAACGGTAAATATCAAATTGCAGGAAAAAGCTTGTTAGAGAGATATTTTGGGAATAACCATTTTTTTGACTTTTTTGTAAGTTTTCTAATTTTTTTAAACGTTCATAACTTTTATGTGCAATATTATTTTTTGATAAAATTAAACCATAAAAATGAGTGTTTTTTTATCTTTAAAACGAGTACAATATTATTATATAAAAAGATAAATTTTTTTATATTTTTAAGCTCATATCTCGTAATTATGTAATTAGTGCAATTTATTGTGTCTTTTTCTTAATTATTGTGTTTTTCATAATATTGTTGTGTTTTTGTAAAATGATGAATTTTAAAAACATATAATGGAAAAATAACATTGTTGTGTATCTATAATATGTAAAACATATAATAACTTATCTAATACATTGAAAACAATGACAAAATAACACAATGTCTTATTGTGTATTTTGATTATCATTATGTTATCTTGAACACTATAAATTTTAAAAAATTTATATTGGTGAAATAATATCATTGTGTATATAAAATTGTAAAACACAATTAGTAGATAACATGTTTATTTAATCTATTAAAGAATAATGACAAAAGAACACATTGTGCTATTTTCAATTCTATGAGGTTTAAAAATACAATGGTGAAAGTATATCACTATGTATTTGTAATTGTAAAACATATTGATAGATAACAAGTTTATATAATATAAAAAAATAATGACAAAAATAATAGAAAATAATAAAAAAATGTAAATTAAAATAATAAATACATATAGCAAATGATGTAAAATATATGACACAATTAACTGATATTTGACACAGTAAATGTGTAATACACAATTAGCTGATGTATTTGACATAATAATTACCAAAGTATCATCCTTTTAAGAATAATAGAATAACATGTGTTAAGCCTATAATTTTTCTTATACTCTTTAGATTAAACTTTTATTTTACTGTAACCTTACCTTTTAAACCAAGGAGCAAGTAATATTAAGATTAAAATTTTATGACTTTGAGAGGTGATTTTCTTTTATCACAGTCGATACTTGGCTTATAAAAGGTATGCTTTTCATAATTATAGTGATGCTAGAAAAGAAAAATATGTAATTTTTTATATCCAATTAATTAGCTTATATGCCTAAACCGTAACATTTATAGCTTCAAACATACTTTACTTTATTAATTTGTTTAACAAAATTTAACCAAAAATGAAAATGAATCGTATGCTAAAAATCTATAACTGAATAAACCAAAACGGATCGGTTTTGATTTTCTCATGATAAAAAACTTTTGCTTTGGTTTGGTGGAGGTTTAGAACCATACTAAACCATCGATACACATGCCTCTTCTAAAAATCATTTGATTTGAAAAGGATTAAAAAATAATAAGAGTAAATTACCATTTGCATCTCTAATGTTTTCTCATTTCAACCGTTTGTGTCCCTATAGTTTCAAAACCTCACTTTGCCTCATGACGTTATATTTTTGTTTCCATTTGAGTCCTAGCCATGACGCCGTTATATTTAACCGCTAGTTTTTTACTAAATTAACGAAAATACCCTTAATCTCATTTTATTAAAACACACCCCCACCCCAATAGCATCATTATCAACATCAACATTAACAACAAAATGATGCCCTTTCACCTCCACCCACCATTGTCTCTCTATCATCTCTCTTTCTTACCCGGTAGTGCACCGCCATTGCCACCACTACCCCAGATCACAACCATCACCATTACTCACCATGTAACCACCATCTTCCATCTTCGCTCGCTTTCTCTCTCTTTCTTTCACGGTAGTCCACCGCCTCCGCCATCACCAGACCACAACCACCACCACCACATATCGTCGCTCACCATGTAACCACCCACCACACCACCTTCGCTCTTGCTCCCTCTTTCTCTCCTCTCTTTTTCTCTCTTTCTCTCTATCATTCTCTCTCTTTGTCTCTATCACTCCTCTCCTTTCTCTCGTAGATTTGGAAATCATCCGAATCGAATTCATTTAACTCTTTGTTCTTCTTGCGGAACACTTGCTTTTTACTCACTTCACCGAATTTCTCCTTTGCACCGCCAACCACCACCCACTGCTCAAGACGGGAAACTATCATTGTTCTAAATTGATTTTGATTTTGAATTCACATTCTCACTAGGGATTTCAATTTCAACATGCTCTATTTTTCCCAAATCCTTTAATCTTGGGTTTTTCATTTGGTTTCACTTCTTACAACACAAAAAGAACAAAATTTCAAAAATTAACAAAAGACCCAAAAAAGATCCGACTGTAATCACGACGATTGCTTCACTAGAGAGCTTATCCGACGAGTCTGGACCCTACACGAGTAGTGACCCGTTACCAGATGCAAGCGGGTTTCCATAGAGTGAGTTACCGGAGAAAGCAAAATCTGAAAAACCCAATAACTTTGATGGTATTTCACGTGTTAATTGTTTGTTGGAGAAGTTGAACAGAGCAATTATCTGTTCTGGCGAGATCCAGAATCCGACCCGTTAACACATTGTTTTCCAAACACGTTGTTTTCCAAATAATATAGCTAAATGGGTCAAGTTATGGTAGGTTTTGGGGATGGTTGGCGGCGATGATCGGGCTAGTGGGTGTAGTTGGCGGTAGTGGTTCAGATAATGATGATGAATGACAATAAGAGAATATTAAGTAGGAATGAAAGAAATTATAAAAATAATAAAATAATAAGTTAAAAGAAAATAATAAAAATACTTTTAAAAGAGACATATGGTGTTGGGTTGAGAGATCTGTTTAAATTCAAATGATTACATAATAAAAATATCAAGGATGCAAATGGTTAAAAACATAAGCGTAAGATATGCAAAACAAAATTTGAAAACTATAAAATATAAATGGTTAAACTAAACAAACTTCAAGAATACAAATAATAATAAAAAAGTGTGTGTGGATTTTGAATAAAGAAAGAAAGTAGAAGCGCGTGATTATAATAAGTGCAGATGTATTAGGTGGCCCAATAGTTTACATTACCTTATTTTATAAATTTCAACCGTCTCACTTTCCACTTTTCACATAGAAAGCGACGCACATAAAAAAATTAAACCTTGACTATTTCTCTTATTAAAAACACATAACTAAATGCTTTTTCTTAGAGTAACTTATTATACATTTTTATTAATTAATATACTAGTATCTTATAATATTAGAAATACTTTATCATTATAATATCCTTTTAGGAACCAATTTCCAAAAATGTAACTTTTTTAATTAATATTCACTAACTAATTTTTTTTATCAAAGCTTAAAAGTAAATAATGAAGGTTGATCATCTTATAAACCGTAATTACGAGTTAGATTACAAATAATTAATAACTCCAAGTATTGTAAGAATATAAATAATAAGATAATTTGAAAAAAAAAATTATACACAGTAGTTTGAAGACACATTAATACATAATTAATTTTAAATAGAATAACCAAAAATCACATAAATGCGTACATAAAGCTACAATATATATAAGTATAGAGACAAATAGTCGATAACTTTATCGAGTTCTATATCAAATGTTGAACACATATTTTTAGTTAACTTTATAAAATTATATATAATATATATTTATTATACTAAATAAAAGACTCTCTTAGCTTGTGAGCCTAGTCAAACTTGAGCATAACAAACACAAACATATTACGCTCAATATGATCTGAGGTTTTAAAGAAACAAACTCGAGAACCTCACGATAGACTCCACTTGCTTCACCTATAATCATAACATTTTATAAAATATAACCGATCCCGTTCACATCCTCTAATGTTTAAACAAAATAACCGTCACGACAAAGTCAATAGAGGAAATTGCTCCGATGGAGGCATTGAAACAATCGCAACGATATCAAAATAATATTCAGAGGCTACACTCACGCTTTGTTTTAACCTACACGCAGCCTCAACGCGTCAGCACCAATATATACACCACTATATATTAACCATTTAAACCCCTAGCTAATACGACCACTATCTCCACTTATTCATAATCACAAGTTCACAACACATACATTCACCATGTCCGATCAAGCTCACCTAAACGGAGCCTACTACGGCCCCTCCATCCCCCCTCCGACCAAACCGTCCCGCTCGTACCACCGGCCGGGGGGCGGGGGCAGCTGCAACCCATTCTCATGGTGTTTCAGCTGCATCTGCGGTTGCATCTTCAACCTCATCTGCCAGATCCTCATCACCATCCTCGTGATCCTGGGCATCGTCGTCCTCGTGTTCTGGCTCATCTTCCGCCCCAACGCGCCCAAGTTCCACGTGAACGAAGCCACTCTGACCCAATTCACCTTGTCCCCCGGCAACAACACCCTCTACTACAACCTCTCCCTCAACATGACGTTCAGGAACCCCAACCGCAGGATCGGGATCTACTACGACCGCATCGAGGCCCACGCGGAGTACCACGGGAAGCGGTTCGATACGGAGGATTTGGGGAGGTTCTATCTGGGGCATAAGGAGGAGAGGGATCTGAGCGCGGTGTTCGCCGGAGAGCAGGTGCTGGCTCTGGGCGACGGTGACCGATCACGGTATGAGTCGGAGAGGGGTGATGGGGCTTATGATATCGATCTCAAGCTCAAGATGAGGATCAGGCTCAAGGTCTGGTGGGCTAAACCTAAGTTCAAACCACACTTTGAGTGTGAGTTGAAGGTTCCCCTCAACTCTGCTTCACGTCAGTTTCAAAGGACCAAGTGTGATTTCGATTGGTAGATATGAAGAAGATGATGATGATCTTATATGATTCTTGGATCCGATGTTTGCTTCTATTGATTCATTGACTCTATTCTATTTGTGTTTTATTATTATTATTATTTTTTTTGGTGATTATATATATTGTTTGAGTTTTATAGATGCCGTAGATTCTTGTATACTGCAGAGTATATTTCTCGGTTATTGTTTTCATATTATGTATCTTGATACTTCATGTTATTGTTTATAAATAAAGACAGTGTAGTTATATTTTAGAGAATATTTCAGCTAAAGAGTAAGTATATCTATGTTTTTCCCCCCAAACTTTCTTTAACAGTAAAAGTGTAAAACCACTCAAGTTGCTACATTATTTGGACGTTTAAATCTTTTAAGATAAAGTGAATTAAACGAAAGATGTACATGAAATTTGTTTGTTATTTATTGATTAATTTCTTTAAATTTAAAATTTTACAAGGAGATTATGAAGAAAACTAATTACTAAATAAGAATCATGTTTTATGAATGTATTATTTTAGTCCGCTAATTTAATAACTATAAGCACAAAGCACTAGATGATATATCTTATCTTAATATATAATAAAAGAAAATAGGTTTTGTCACATGGCAAGATTTTAGTTAATGTATTGTCACATGGCATCTTCGTAACATACAAATGCCATGTGTCATTTTATTAGCCATATGATTTTAAAAGTAAATGCTTAAATAATATTTAATGTCTAATTAAGCAACATTCAAAAATTAGATTTTGAAATTTAATAATTGAAACAAAAAATTTAAAAACTTTAAATTTTAAATTTTCAAATTTAATCTGCAATTAAATCTAAGATTTTATTTAAAAATAACTAACTAAATTTGTTAAAATTTTAAAATTTAACACTAACAATTTGAGTATTGAAATGGAGCATATGCATCTAACAAATTTTAAATTATATTGGTAACAATACATCTGAGTATTTTGGATTATTAATTTCAAATTTTGAAATCTTTTATATTTTAACAATATCGTTAAAAAGTTTAAAATACATCTGAGTGTTTAAAAAAGTGGTTGTTTTTTAAAGATGCTTTAAAATATATGGTTTAAGAAAAATCTTAGAAACCAAATAGTTTTATCAATTTTTCGTTGTTTAAGAACTCCGAGTTTGTTTTGTAAATTTTTTATATAAAATTTTTATTTTATAAAAAGAATGATTTTAAAATTATTTCATTACTTCAAAAAGTTTCATTGTTTTAAAAAAATCATAGTTTTAGAAAATTTTGTTTTTAAAAAAGTATATTTTTTAATCAAAATATGTAGTTTTTATTAGTGAAAAATGTCTTTTTAATATTGTTTAAGAAAAATCTTAGAAAACAAATAGTTTTATAAAAATATTTAAAAATATCAAACGGTATTAAAAACAACATTTCAAAATGGACGCCTTAAACACGTTAAAAAGCAAACATTTTATAAAATATTTTTAAAAATTTATACTTGTATTTAAAGTGTATTTTATTATATAATAAATATATTATAATAATAATAATAAAATATTAAACATTAATAAACTTTTGAAAAACAAGAATATAAAGCTTTTCTTAGTAAAAATAATACTATAGTTTTAAAGGTAAATTAAATTGATGGTCTGACACGGGTAAAATGATAATTTCATAAATTTTAACATTATTAATTGTTAACTAATAAAACTTGAGACAATAGATGAAAAAAAAATATTGGGAATCATATTTAAAACTTTTAAACTTTAAATTTCATATCTAAAATTTTTACATACATAAGGACCATGCATGTAAATTACTTTATCTTAAATTTAATTTTTTCAACCCGTGTAACACACGGGTGTTTAGGCTAGTATTATATATATCTCTTTCCACAACTTTAATAATTTCAATGCACAATTCACTTTCACACGATTTGGCTATTCAATACTCAATCTTCAATTTTTATATTTCTCATGTAAGTTCAGTCATGATTACATGAGGCCTAACCGTCATGACAAGTCTAAATTTTTTGGGTTCATAAATCAATACCGTTCTTTGAAGATAAGAGAATTTATGGACAAAACTTTGTGTGCTGTTATGCTTCAAGTAAGAGTTAATTAAGCATATTTTTTTACCTTATTTCAATGTGGGTAGATTCCTTTTAATACTACAACTAGGTTATATTCCCGTGTATTACACGGGTTGAATAACAAAAATATTAAATATTTATTGACAATGAGTAATAATTATAAAACGTTATTGTAATATAATATATGACTAAATTTACGTATGGTTAAGTATTTTGATTTTTTTATTATTTTTAAAACTTTTGTTTTAAAAAAATACTTTGAAATTTTTTTATTATTTTATCAATTTTTCGTTGTTTAAAAACTACGAGTTTGTTTTGTAAATTTTTTATATAATACTTTTATTTTATAAGAAGAATGATTTTAAAATTATTTCATTACTTCAAAAAGTTTCATTGTTTTAAAAAAAATCATAGTTTTAGAAAATTTTGTTTTTAAAAAAGTATATTTTTTAATCAAAATACGTAGTTTTTATTAGTGAAAAATATCTTTTTAATATTGTTGATTAAGGAAAAACTTAGATTTATAATATAGAGAGAGAAAGAGAAATATTTGTAAATTAGTTATTTGATTTTTTAAAATGAAATAAATAGTTTAGGCGGGAAAATAAATGAGAGAGTGAACGTGAGAGTGACATGTGTCAAAAATTATAAAGAATTATTAGTATAGATACATCTAGTTCTTATGTTGGATCACTATACTCATTCGTGCGTAAAGGGTAAGTGTTCAGTACGCTCTTTAGCCTTTAACAAGGGTTAAGCCGCTAGGAATGGCTTGTTGGCTTGTTAGGAGAGTGGAACGAAGTGATTCTCGTTAGAGAAGCACGAGTGGAACGAAGTGATTCTCATTAGAGAAGCAGGAGTGAAACTCCATATTAGAAATCTGCCTATTTGTAGTTAGGTTAAGAAAGAACCTTCAGATTTCGATGCAAGATATATATATATATATATATATATATATATATATATATATATATATCATATTTTTCCAACAGAAACTTTGTATACATCAAGATCAATATACATGCACGCATAATACTGTTTTACTTTAATTTTATAATAAAAGATCAAAATATTGTTTTTAGAAAGTTGACTATCTATATAATAAAAACAAATTCCTACAATTCATTAAATCCACAAAACATTATAATTACAAGACCTGGTCTCAATTAGAGGTGCTTAAAAAAGCTGGTTAATTGAACCGATCTGGTTTTTATAACCGAAATCGTGACCAGTTATAACTGATATGATAAAAATCAGTTCCTAACCGATTCTAGCTTCTCATTTCAAACCGATTAGGGGCATGTAGACTTGAAACCCAGTTTGTAACCACTCAAACAATAATGTTAAAAATTGACCATTAAACTAGCCGTTGGAAACGCTTATATGATTGTTTTTCAATTTCTAGCCATTTTTTTTGGCTTATTACCATCATATGTTAGTATAAATAGTGGTGAGTGTATTGGATCGATCATGCATTAAAAAACGCTTTTTCGTTGATGTGGATGTTCAAGTCAAGGTAAATTAAAGTATGTGCGACAACTCACTCTGAATCTTTGTCTCATTTTAGTTAATTAGTGATGTAATGTAACTTTCAGGATGAAAATTCTTTCAATAAGCAGATGATGTGACATCCAACATGTTTTGGTTAACTTCGTTTACAAAATTCAGTTATATCTGTCAAGTCATGCATACATGTCATGTAGTTACACTTATAAGTTGTCGTTTAACATTGATGACCTAACAAATGATTAATATTGATTTAGACAATATTAACCTAATTAATAATTATGTGGTTATTATATGATTATGTGAAATCAACGTGTTAAGTGTTATTCTTATGAGTTCTATGCTATTGTATTAGTCGCGAGAATTCTATGTTATTGGTTAAGATTATAAAAAAAATGCAAATGTTCATTATGGAGTTTATGAAACTTAATTATATTAGAAAAGTGATTAACAATTTAATTAAAAGAGTTTATTGTAAATATAAACTAATAGGGGAATTTTCTTGTATAAAAAGGTTAAAAAATACTACACAAACCCTAACCCCCCCCCCCCCCCCCCTCCTCCTTAAGTTGTTGCCCCCTCCCTCTCTCCCTATTGTTCAATCGGCCAAGCAACCACACAAACATCCCATCATTTTTTGCTCGAATCGACCATTACAATGCATTAAGTAGTCTTACTTGTGATCAACTAAGTGAATTAGGTAAGGATTATCATCAAAATTCGATCTTTCATGTGAATTTAATTATGTACAAACCTAGTTCATCTACTTAATCCAAAACTTGATATTTATGAAATTGAACGTTGTAGTTGGGTTAGATTGATACCATTATTGATAGTTTACGTGCATTGTGCAAGAAAATTGTGATTTGAACGTGTAGTTTATAATTTACTATAAGATGAAAACTTTAGTTTCTAAAAACTTGTGAACTTTGAGATATAATGGTGTTTGTTATGCTACGATGTTGATTATGGGATAGATAGATCATATGAATGATGAATCAAGAGTTGTTTTCTTGAGATTTGAATTATCTAGATCACAATTGCCTAAAGAGAAAACTTTTGTTAATAAAATTATTGAAAATTAGTGTTTGAGCATGCATAGAAGGATTGGATCATTGTAGAATGATTATAGGGGAATAATGGTATGTGTTTGTTATGCTAAATGTGTTGGGGATGCATAAGCTAGTCATGTTGGAGGAAACTTGAATTTGATTAACTTGTGAGAATAGGATGATTTAATTCAAATGTTTGATAATAATGTAGTGTTGTCTTGACTTGAATAAGGTTGGTAAATGGGTTTACATGATTGAATCTTGTTCTATATGATTGAATTTGTTTTACATGTCAAAAGTGGAAATCATTTTAGTTCAATGTTATACTTTTTAAGTTGTGATGATATGATGAATACGATGCATGCATGCGGATTTGAGGCCTTTGTTTAGTAAGATTGGTAGGGTTTAGTATGTGAAATTATAAGTTTACTTTACATGGCATGTGATGAGTGGTCTAAACCTTATGTGCATGTACGTCGCATGATAGTAGCATAGGTAGTTGTTACATGGGAAAACTTAAAGTAAGTAGTTATTTGATAACTTGAAATGTATAATTTGTATGTTAGTGTGGATTTGTACGTGTTGTATGGTAGGTTTTTGCTAGTATGAAAACTTATTATAGTTTAAAACACATCATGTGTGATATGTGAAAATGTGTTGAACTTAGCTTGTAAATGGCAGACCCTAATAAATATCAATAGTTATGATTTCACTTAACATGTCACCAATGGGTCAAAAAGGTCAACAGGTTCAACTTTTCTAAAACACATGAATCGATGGGATTGATTGGACACTTAGGGTTTTATGAACCAACTCCTCCTGCGCATACCTAAGTACTCATATATTTCAGGTAATTTGTGACGGGTTGTCTCACGGTCTAGCATTATTTAATTGTTCCTGCATACGCCTAAGGTGAGTGTTTACTACTCCACTTTTATTTACTCATTTTAGGTGGAGAGAACATACTTGAATGCTTTATTTTATAAGAATGCGAAAAACATGTTACATAGTGTAATTTTACCACTAGAATCCCTTACATTTTCGGATCGTTAATTAAGGTTAATTAGCGGAAAATATTAGGTAATACTACTGGGCTTGAAAATTTACACGCGTACGACTGAAGATCAAAGGGGTGCAACATTGTCCTAAACAACAAACACATTGTCATGACTTGGTAAGTCGTGATGGAAGGCAAAAAAACAAACACAGTCAGCTTATATGGCAAAAACACTATTGTTTATGCTTATGTTATAGAGTAGTTATCTATTTTATTACACTTGCTTATGTTTCAGTAACTCAAATGTTTTTGCTTGTTTACAAACCCATGAACTCACCAATCACGTGTTGACACTTTTATATGTCATAAAAGTCTTTCTCAGGTCGTTAAAGCGCAGATATTTTAGGAGCACATTATGGTCTCACGACATACAAGCATTTTCACAACAATAATTATGACTTACGTTCAACTTTTGGTTTTGGGCACGTTTCTTTGCACATTTACAATTACTTTAACAAGTTTTTGAATATATTGATTTACACTTCCATATTGTTTAAATTTTAAACTTTGATTCTGTTTTGAAAACTCATGTACTAGTCGTTCAAAGTAACTAATGGCTAAGATATTTATTTGTTCACACACCTCGTGGTAAAGTTATACACGTAAATTTTGAAGGTGTGACGGTATGTGTCATAACCATAACCTCAATCAAGCATTGATTACGACATGAACTTGAACTTATCTCCGATTTGAAGATATACACGTAGAAAAGAGTGAAAGGCTCGAGAATTATTGTTATGTATCAAATGTATAAATATATCTCCAACTTTTATGTTTTTTATGATGAACCAATGTTTTGTAATTTGTATGTTTAAAAAAATATTAAATAATGAATTTTATTGAACTTATTACATATATTTAGTGTTAAATTGATTATTTAATAGAAAAAATATTTTAAAGGAACAACCGGTTTTAACCGATACTGGTTAATTGGTTCGGTTAATAACTTAACTGGTTAAACATACTAGTGGTGTACAAACACGCGCGTTGCGCTTGTGGTGGTCATTGGTATCAGGACTAACAGTCAATCACGTTTAAGCTCCTGACACAGTATAGCATCATCGCCTATAGGTTTGTTTCGCGCATTGTACAAGTACTAATTAAGACACATGACCGTATCAATCCAAAATGAAACAAACACGTCTTCATGGCTGCAATCCGTAAAATGATGTTGCGCCAAATGATTGTAGTCCTTTTTTATATCATCAGATTCATTACGTCAAGCCAATGCCTCACATGAAGACCCGATCATCGTCACCGACAAATACTAACCATAACAAAGCCTTTATGACACGAACAACACATTATCATCAACATGCAACAATCACAAACAACAATAGGCAGCACAATAATAATCGACAGACTGGTGCCATGACACCGTCTAATATGTGTTCGCGCTCACCGTCACAGATCCAACAAAATGTCACAGATGAACGACATCATCGATGTAGCTAGAACCACCTATAATCAGGTGAAAAGTAGTGCATTGCACATATTAAATCAATGCTCAGATAACATTATCATCATCATAGCCTTAAAAACAAACGCAACGTAATGCATAATTGGGCTCAGTGTTCTGACAGCAATTACTAAGCCATTGCTGCAGAGGAGTTGCGAATAAAGACCGACCATCTTCTAACCCCGTCACACCATGGCAACGTTTTTACTCAATTTATTCTCGTGCCTTCAAACTCATCATAGCCACACAATCAGCCTCGCAAACCAACCATGTAACAAAACCGGAGACATAATCATAATGAACAACAATGTTCAACGGCTAAGGGAGGTACTAGACGATTAAAGACGCCAAATAGCGCTCCGCAAAAGCATGTTTGAATCCACAAAAGACCATAAATGGTCAAAAGGCAAGACCATTGCAGCATGCATCATGTAAAATTGTTATATAAATCTGTTCATTTTCATTGAAATACAAATCAGAAGCACAGTACTTGACAAATAAACATGAACAAATAATTTAACAGTAAAATAAATGTGAAACTACAACATGTAAAATGCTAAGACTAAACTTGTAATGAATTTTGATGTGAAATTCCAGCTCAAGTTTTGTGAAACATTTCTAAATCTGAAAGCTTTTTATGACTATGTACCCAAAATCTAACTGGTTTTTTAATTATTTCAACTTTCAATCACATATTTTAAACTTGTAATGAATTTTGATGGACAAACAGTATACAAAACAGTTAAAAAATGAAATAAAAATAAAAAAACAAAAAAAATATATCTTTTTCACACAGTCAATGTGTATTCAGTTTGTTTACATGTACCATCATAGTTTGAATGCCAAAGCATCTTCTCGAAGATCATGATATAAGATGAGTCACCGTCAATAACAAAAGTAAAACTAAATGATCACAGACGTCATTGTTCGGTAGGATTCGAAAAAATAAATCAACCGCCAACACAAAGTGGTTCAGATGAACATACCTTTATCATCATTGACTCAACTCAGACTGTCGGTGAGAGACAAAAGCGAGTCGACGAGATCTGCGTCAACAGTAAATGGGAGACGAACCAACGTTGGTCTCTACCTCCGTCGTAACCACAACAGTAAACGGGAGGCCGACGTCACCGGCGGTTGTCTCCACCGTAAATGGAAGGCTAAGGCAACCGGCTCTGCTACCACTGGCATGATAACACAAATCCACATGCATATGCGGCTATATCCACCATGACTCTACCTCAACCGTAAAAGGGATGCGGAGCCTCCATCGCCACCATCGTGGGGTGACCAGACTGACCATCGCCATCATTGCCGCCACCAACATCATGCCTGACATCGGCGAGAAAGGGGAGCGGCACAGCCGTCGCCACCGGCAATATCATCGGCGAGAAAACCAAAAGGAAGGTAATGCATCAAAGTAGAGGTGAGAAATGGAGGCTGGTACACCACTTACAAGGGAGATGCACAAAAGCAGAGGTCAACAGTGAAGAAGATAAGGCGGTACAAAAAAAGACATATGCATCAAACAGTTGTACGTAATGCATAAGAACTCAAAAACAACTGTTCATCAAGTTGGTTTTTTCATAGATAGAGTAATTAGGTTTTAGAAAACCCTAAAACCAGTTATTAACCAAAACGGTTATTTTAAGCCGGGTTTTTCCTTCAAAAATAGCAGATTTGATTATTAAGCAAAACTGGTTTTTTTAATGGACCGATTAGTCCACCTCTAGTCTCAATAGAATCAGATTATATATAGTTTCTACCAAAGGCCCATTCTGCGCAATCCATGTCTAGGTAGCCCATTAATTGAATTATCCGGAAAATTACAACATAATTTAGTTGGACAAAAAGCCCATAATTTGGTCAACCGATTATGGTGCAAGAAAACTTTTCACAACTATAATTTAGTACACTGTACACATGGCCACACGGGTAGGTTTTAAAAATAATCCAGAATTAAATCCAATTCAAAGTGGGCTAGTGTAGCATTTGAGATGAGCCCATTACACAAGTTCGTAATTATGAATATGATTGTATGATGTAGACTTGGGCAAAAAAACCGGGTACGGACCCGACCCGGCGAACCTGACCCGGGCCCGGGTCCGGGTACAACCCGGTATAGGGTGTACCCGGTTTGGAACCGAAAATACCCGGTGGGTAGGAACCGGTTATGGTTTTTTATATTTTTCTAGAACCCGAACCGTACCCGACCCGACCCAACCCGGACCCGACCCGATCGTACCCGGGTCCAACCCGGTTTTTACCGTTTTTCGGGATTTTTTAAAAAACTAGCCGTTTTTAACGGCTATATAGCCGTTGGAACTCATTTTTGACCTTTTTTTTGTTTGTTTTGCCCCCTAAGGTAGTATAAATAGGTTTGGGTTGGTTTGATTAAATACCCAACTCTCAAACGCAAAAACATAAGCAAAAAACGTAAAAAATACTCTAGTTTACTCTCGTTTTACATTTTCACTCTCTCGTTTTACACTTTTCACTGTCTTAAATCTTGTTATGGCTCAATCACAATCTTCCGTTGGTCAAAGTTCGTCCAACGCTCCAACCGTCGTTCGTGTTCTTCCACACAATCGTAACATGGATGTATGGTGCAATTGGGATATGGTTGAGTTGAGTGACGGGTCTGTAAAGGCTCGTTGCAAGTTTTGTGTAGCTTTGCTTGCTAAAGATTCTAACAAGACTTTAAGCAAACACATTAGCAAGAAGTTTTGTAAGTCGTTGAAAAGTAATCCGGATTCGCAACAAACACAATTAGGTGGAGACGGTGGAATCTTTAATTACGACGTTACAACCTCGTTACAACCATGTAAGTCGTACACCCTTAGACGTTATTGTTTAAAATTATGGAAGCAAGCAAAAATGATTTAATTGTATTATTTGAAATTTAAATACCGGTGTAAACTTAACTAGTGACGTTTGGTCGGCTCCACACGGTTTACCCGAATCGTACCTTTGCGTCACCGCTCATTGGCTAGATCCCAAATCATGGCATATGATGAAACGTACGATTGCGTTTGATCTTTTTCCGTATCCACACACCGGAGAATTTTTGTTTTACTTTTTGGATAATGTAATAACTACTTTTAATTTACAAAATAAAATTTTTTCAATGGCATTTGATAACGCTTCCAACAACACAACCGCGGTTGAAAAATTAAAATTAAAATATCTTCCGATTGCAAACGGTGATTTTTTCCATACTCGTTGTGTTGCACATATTATTAATTTAGTAGTGCAAGACGGTCTATCCGTGCAATTTGTTGATAACTTTATTAAAGCTTTTCGATTTATGTTACATGACGTTTATAAAAAAAGTAGAAGAAGATATCAAGATTATAAAAAACTTTGTAAGGATACGGACTCTGTATTTTTAAGTCCTAATTGGGATGTACCTACTCGGTGGAATTCGACTTGTCACATGTTTAATTGTGCTTTAAAACAAAAGGGAACTTTAAAAGCTTTTCATAATAGTCTTTCGGATAATGGTGAAGCCGACCCATTTCAGGATGCGGGTTGGATAAATATTCAAAGTCTATCCGATTTTCTTGAGGTGTTTAAAAACTCAACAACAAAATTATCGGGAGTTTATTATCCCACTAGTTATTCGGTGGTTCAAGAATTATATTTCATGGCTTTGAATTTTAAAATTTTCAATATAAAAATGATATGTTTACACAAATGATAGAACCAATGAAAGAAAAGTTTAAAAAATATTTTGAGGAGTTACCACCCGTTTTTACTTGTGCCGCCGCTTTAAATCCGTTTTTAAATGTTGCTGGGGTTGAATGTTTGATAGACGAGATAATGACATTTAGATATGCATGACGAAAACCCCAATTTTTCAAGGGATGCCAAAAAAAGTTTTAATGCAAGCTTGAAAACAATATATAATTTTTATTTAAATAGATATGGGCCTAACGTAAATATAACCACACCAAGAGAATCAACCTCAAATGCTAGTACCTCGATGAAAGACCCGGTTATAACCATGTTAAATGTTGTTCGGATGTGACGGCTAAACGACAAAGGGGTAACACCCCAACAAGCGAGCTCGGTAGATATAGTGCTACGGATTTTATTTCCACTATGACTACCGAAGATTATCGTGCATTCGATATTTTGGCTTGAGAAAGGAAAGGAATCTCAATTTCCGATTCTTTCCGCTATGGCCCGTGATTTACTAAGCGTCCAAGCTTCTACGGTAGCTTCGGAATCTGCGTTTTCTCTTAGTGGCAGGGTAATCTCATTACGGAGAACAAGACTAACTCCAGAAGCGGTTGAGATGTGCATTTGTTTAAATGATCACTTAGACGCGATGGATCGTATACAAGACCAAACAAGCCTCGAAGATGAAATTGCACTCGAAGCTAAAGTACACGATGAAGAGGTAGAAGAAGAGTATCTTCTGGCATATCGGACGAAGAATTAGCATTTGATCAAGCGTCTCGTAGTAAATAAATTAGACGATAACTTAAATAAAAGTTTTATGTTATTTTTTATTGATCGATTTATGTATTTTTAAGTTGTTTAAATAAATAAATGAAAAATTAATGTTATTTAATATTGTTAAATAAAAACAACATTCATATTATTATAATAATAATACAATAATAATATTATTAATAATAACAGCAACAACAAAAACAAACAAAAACAAAAACAACAATAATATTATTAATAATAATAACAATAATAACACTTATAATAATAGTATAATAATATTAATAACAACAACAACAATAATATTGATAATAACAACACAATAATAATAATAACAATAAATAATAATAACAATAATACTTATTATGATTTATAATAATAATAACAAAAAAACAATAACAAGTCAATAATAACAATAATAATAATAATAATAATAATAATAATAATAATAATAATAATAATAATAATAATAATAATAATAATAATAATAAGATTTATATTAGTAAAAACAATAAAAAAAAATTTTAAAAACCTGATTATACCCGGGTTCGTACCCGACCCGGACCCGACCCGACCCTAACCGGGTATGTCGGGTAGGGTAATAGCTTGGGTGAACCCGACCCGGGTTCGAACCCGGTTCCACCCGTACCGGGTACGAAAAAAACGGTTGGGCCGAACCCGGTTTCAACCCGGTTTCGGGTATTGGGCCGGACCCGGTTTGCCCACCTCTATTATGATGCAAGGCTTTCTTCATTATCTCCATTGGCCCAGTGTGTGTTTTACGGTTGGCCTTTTGTTTTAAGATGTCATAAGCTGGAGAAATTCAAATTAAAAAAAAAAAAGTATGCAATCGCACCTTGTGCACACTACATTAAATGTTGTACCCTCGGCAAAATACTTCCCACACCATTGATAAAGTTTAATGTTATACTAGCAGACGTAACGTGTAATATCGGGTGTGAAGTAATTTATCAAGTGTACAAACCTTCATCTTTCCCTAATAACCTTTCTTTACCTAGTAATTTAGCCATATCCGAAAATATAGCGTTAACTATGCACTACACACAACAAAGATTGCATCCTCATGAGTAGGAATAAAGTGATAACAAAAGGAAGATAGCATATAACTCAAAAAGACATATAAAACAAAGGCCACCCATTATCATGATTTTAAAGGTAAGAAAATATTGAAGAAAGATAAATTTCCTTAGTTCCGAAGATAAAAAGAGCTTTTCAAACACACTTGGTATCAAGATTTTGATCACCTTCTTTGGGGGGTTTTATGTAGACAAGTTTTTATTGATTACTAAAGTTTTACATTTTACCACTTTTTTGGTATAAAATTTAATTTTTTAGGTTTTTTATGTTACATATTAAAATTTGTATTAATAAAGAAAACTCTTTTACAATATATATGAATTAAAAAATAAATGACAAAATCTTTTATATTAACAGTTTTACATTTCATAAGCCTGTGGATTCTGATTTAGTCATGGTTTTGTGTATAAATTGATTGATTGTCTCACAATCAAGTATGTTGTGTATCTCTTAGAGCATTTATAGTAGAATCCTTATATATTTTGAGTGTGTTTCTATATTATATGTAATGATTGTGAGTGGTTATGAATGAAGAATAGAAAAAATGTTACCGTTTATCAGTATATTCGATAAGACATTGTTCATTCATATTAATTTTTTAATACTTTTTGAAAGTGATTGTGATGATATAGGTATAAAAAAAATTATTAATTTGAAAAAAAATTAATAATTTTTAATGTAATTATAAGACGTTAAATATAAGAAGCTGATGTTAATGCTTTTAGTATTACATAAGACATGATATGATATCTGAGCAATATTACATAAGACATGATATGACATCTTAGCCATCAACCTTAAAGATTGATACCTTAGCTTCAGTGTTAGTATTAAAGTCCACTATGCCACCACCACACAACCACCACTTAGCACCATTATCTTTAAGCTTTTCGTCATCGTTGCAAAGACAAATGCAGGCACCAAATATGCAAAAACACAACAAGCAACCGACAATAATTAAAGTGATTAGATTAGAGTAATTATTGATGTTTACTGCTCGATACATGTTAAACTTATAAATGATGCACGCAATCAATGGTTGTACCCTTGTTAAGGAAATGTACCTTGACATTCACATGAGTGTTGGGTGAGGTGGCTTTGAAAACAAGAAATGTGATCGAATGAAGATGTGAAGATAAGAAATGATTGATTGTTGATAACTTAATGTCGCTTTCTCTTCAAGGAAGCAATTATTATATGTTAATTAGTTACCACTAGCAAATCAATCAAAACCACCACCACTACCTCTCTAATCTATACCAATTTATTTATTTATATCATAAGTTTGCATTAAAGCTGTTAATTTCATCGTATCATTTTTTATGTTTTAATTACCATCTTAAAAGAGTCTAATAGCATGCCAAAAAAGTGAAAAAGAATATAAAAAATCATATCGACAAATAACAAATTGTGCTAGTGGTTGTCGAATCAGCCGACTAGAGGTTCTAATAAGGCACATTGCATGTTGGTTTCATATATATGACATAAAGTAGAGTAACCTATGTGTTGTAAATTTAGATGAATCATGCTTCGAACTCCTAGACGTTTAATCACAAAAATATATATTCACTCAAGTTTACCATGATTATAACAGACATTTTCTAGTTTCAATGTTTTAACTTTTAGCGTAGGGTCCGGTTGGTGGTGTGGGTGGGATGACTTAGACACCTACGGATCAACTTTTACTTTTGCTTGTATAGCACCATCACAAACATCAGGTTATGTATTATCATTAAATTCCGCAACTCAACATCATCAGTAAAACTTTTTAATGTATTATCGAGTTGAAACTATATTTCTATTAAGAATTTGACGAAGCACAAATACATATAGTGTTTGATTCCTTCAGCACCTTCAGTCACTCCTTTAATGTTATTAGGAATCGAATCTATCACTTGACTCTCTCAACTCATATGTGCGAAAGTCAACATTCTCTCGAGTTAATTTGTGTACCAAATTATCTTTGCAAGGATCCCATAAAAGACACTTCGTCTTGCTTTATTATTATTTAAGCATTAATTTTCAAAAGATTATTTGTTTGAAATTGACTAATAATACATCGAATTTTCAAGATGCTACACGTATGTATGACCGACTCCCCCTCCTTATCACAAACACACATATACAACCATTAAATACAAAAAAAAAAAAAAAAAAAGAAAAAAAAAAAAAAGGTTTAAGTAACTAGCCATAGGAACTATACAAAAAATTATAACCTTTGTTAAAATAGCGACACATACGTCAGTAATATAACAACTATCTAACCATTATTTCATCAGTTAAACACTACGTACTAAAACATCATATGATTATCCACAAATTATTTTTGTACTAATTCTCACATAGACACATTACATTGTGTATGGTAAATAGTAAATTACTATTTGTTGCATTACTACATAATACATATATAGGTATCTTAATTATCCCGAAGATAAAGTAAGATAGAAGGTTTGACATTATCGATATTTTTGCATATTCGTGTTGATATTGATATAACGCCACCCAATTAAAAGATATTGAACTTTTTACCACATGCAAGGATTATGTAACTTCTTTCTTAACCCGTTTCAACTCACGAGATTCGAACCGGTGGATAAAAAATTCAAAATCTTAAGCTCTAACTATTCTAACTACATCAAACTTAAGTAATAATGGTGAAGCATCGAACATAAAACGAGTACAGAAGGAATAAAAAATTATGAAAATGTCCAATGACGTTGCTTTTTAAGAATTAGTAAATTATATATTTAAAAGTGTAAAATATTAAATAGAAAACATAATTTCACTTATAAAAAACACATAAACGAAAATATTAAACATTAAACTTGACAACTCGTCTGAATCCGGGATGTTTAAATTTGTTAGACTTGCAATGTTAACAAGCGTCAAAACCGCTTATAAGACAACAAATTAACATCATATTCTAAAATAACTTTGCTTTCGTAAAAATTTATGCAGACATATTTAAAACATAATAATAACAAGCCCTTGTATTTAATTTTCTTTTAAAAGAATTAATAAGCATAAATTAATTAAGAATTATCAAAATTGATTTTAAATTAAATATTGTATTTAAAGATTACAAATGAAAATAACACACGACAAGCCATATGTGATTGATTGTTTGATTTGATTCAGATCAGAAAATGAAATAAAGCTGAGCATCAAGTATGAGTTCATGATTCAAAAGTGAAGGCCCACACGCTTACCCCCTAGGGTTGTGGTGGTGCACCTATTGAATCTACGTAAACCCGACTTCCGAACTCGCTAACGCCCCTTCTACTTAGGTTTCTGTTTGATTTTGGTTAATTGATACTCACTAGAACAATAAACTTCATGCTTTATAAAGTTATTTTTAATGTTATTGAACAAATTAAGAACTAATATTAAAAACCACCGGCAAGTTGGTCGATGAGAACGTTGTAATCGGCCTAAATAAGTGTCAATCAACATCACCTTTTTTATTATTGTAGACTTGTGCACATGAGAAGTTTCTTCCACGCGCCATGGTCACCATCACCCCATGTTATTGCTATTAACCAAAGTTTTAATTTGCATTATTAAAAAGATCAAAAAATTAAATTGACATCACAAGTAATCTCTTTAAAAGCATTTAAAGCCAGCCGATTATAATTTCTTCAAATAGTTTTCATTTTTCGTTGTTCATCTCAAGCGACAAACAAGTCCATTCGCATTAGGTTATGACAATACGTTTTAAAAAGCATTTAAAGCGAGTCGATTACGATTTCTTCAAATATTTTATTCATTCGTATCAGCTGCTTGGATGACGTAAGTATGCCTTGATGCGGATGAGTTCATCGTTCTCGTATTGTCAAGTTCACCTACATTATCCCAAACACTTAGCCAAAACTTTCAAAGTCCATTCGCATTAGGTTATGATGATCCGCATCGAAGTTAGTCCACCCGCATTGATGCAATCCATCCACATTAGGTGTTATATAGCTGCATCTGACCTTTACCTGACCACATTATCTCCATACTTAGTGGAACATTAAAGTTCATCCGCATCAGGCCAATGCTCATTCGTACTGACCTTTACTCACCTGCATTAGTTATGCTTAGAATAGTTTCCTAAAAATCACATAAAGCTTAAGACCAAGCTAGGAAACCATGATTAGTTATAGCAGGTGTTAGTAAACAAGGTCAATGTATAAATGGACTTCACTATGCTTTATGCACCTCTCTTAGCACCTCTCTTACCCAAGCCTAGCTTAAATGCATTACATGGTTATTGTAGCTTGTTCTGTGCTTATATTTGATTACTTTGCTTAGTGTATTGCATGGTTATATTATCTTGCTTAGTGTTTGTATTTGATTGATTTGCCTAGGGCATTGCATGGTTATTAATGCTTGCTTTGTGCTTGTATTTGATTGTCTTGCTTAGTGTAATACATTGTTATGTTAGCTTGCTCCATGCTTATATTAATTTCCTTGCTTATATGTTTGGCATGATCACTGTAAGTTAACTAAATGATGGCTTTCTCTAAAAAGTATGAGGTTATGTTTGAAGAACTATGAATGTTTAACATATATGATGAGTCATTGTTTACTATATATATTATGCTTTACTGGATTTAATGATCAAGGGCTTTTAAAGAATTTAGAATGAAACTTTATTTTTAGATAGCAGCTAGAACTCACTCAACAATACTAACTTTTAATAATATCGTAACATGTGGTCTATGTCAATGCATAGAAAACTTTCACTTAATAATTTTCTTCGAAACTCAACAACCCAAGACAATTAAGAAAAGAGTTTTCTACGACCAATGGTTAAAAGATTTCTGCATTAGTGTGAAGCACTTATGTGTGAAAAATTCTATGATATAGTTATGCTATGTTGCGTATGAAGCTATGGTACAAAATAAAGTAATTGCATGTATGGTATTATGCTATGAATAAAATTACGCTACGTATAAAGTCCTTTTGTGTATAGATTTATGCTATGTATAAAGTTACTATATGTAGAAAGTTATGTTACGTCATGTATAAAGTCATGTTACATTATGTGTAAAGTAGTGTTACAGTAAGGTTATAATGTGATTAATGTTATATACGGTTAAAGCTATTTTGTCAAGATTATTATGTTAAGTTAACGTAAACTAGAACTCACTCAACGTAGTTGAATTTTTCGCATTCATGTTTTGTTAAGTCTAGGTATTTGAGTTTTATGGCGAAAGAGTTGACATGGAAGTGAAATTCTGATTAAAGACTAGCATTCCAAAGCTTAAAAATTTTATGTTATTGATTAGATTTCTATGTTACTTGATCTTGTTTGGATAAAGTTTATTATTTAATGAATGATTTCTACTACGATTTTTTTTACAATTTCAGTTTAAGAAATATGTAAGTATGACCGTTGAGATCCTATCTGTTTGGGGTGTTTTAAAACTTCGGTAGCAATTAGTTTTAGTATTAATTGATAATCGGTTGCAATACTGATCATAGCAACTTGGTCTTCGATAACATAACATGTTAGTTGCAAAACCATTCAGCAGCAAAGTGCAACTGATTTTGTTTCTAACAAGGCAACTACCAACGGTTATAACTAACAATTATATCGTTTCATTAAAAAGTTATGATGATTAATAGCATCAGTTTAGACCTCGATATAAATAAGTCACTTAGTCTTATATTAGACATAAATTTTTTACGATTTCTAGAACGAATTTTATAATAGTTTTCATGCTTTTTTTCTTGTGAGTTATTCTCGTATTCTACAAACAAGAAAAGGATAGGCCGTTCTTGTTGCACAAAATAGAACCAAAAAAAAAAAAAAATTTCTTTCATGTTGTGATTGACTAAAAGGAAAAAAAAAAAAAGGAACTCATCCTTTTCTTTTTGTTTGTCATGATTCACTAAAACAAAATAAGGAGGCCAATTTCTTTTCTTTTTTTAGGTAGTTCTCAGAAAACATATATATATATATATATATATATATATATATATATATATATATATATAAGGCAAAATATATTGCTATTTTTCTTCATTGTTGTGGATCGTAGAAGAACATAAAGGAAGAAGTTTTTTTATTTGTATTGTGAATTCGTGACAAACAAAAAGGAGACCACCATTTTTTTTATATGATTCGTTGGAACAAAAAAAAAGAACATAATATGTTTTTTTTCTTTTGTGCTTGGATCATTGATGATTTGTTTAAAATGTACGAGAAGTTTTTAGTAACAGATAAGGTTTTCATGATACGTAAGCTTGTGAACATCAAGATAAGGGAAGGTAGCTCCGTCACAACACATATTAATAATCTCAATTTGATTTTTTCAAGAGTGGTATAAGTTTGGATAATTAATTCTAATGATGAGGTTGAGGCATTGCTATTGTTATCATCTTTGCATTACTAGAATGTTTAGTTTTGTATATACCATTGGATTCATTTCTAAAGGTATTCAAGATCTTGTTTTTTTGGCGAGGACGTCAGAAGAAAGAATGGGTGAATAATCAAATAGTGAATCGGTGAATGTTGCTAGAGGTCGGGAGATAACATGAACAATGGGAATCAAGAAGAATTTATCTAAACCTACGAAAAATATGAAGCGTTGGAGCTTCAACAAGATGACACACGTTAAGAGGCACTATCCAAAGTTTAAAAAGGAATTGAATGCTTCTTCTAATTAAAGATGTTTCTAATTAAATACGATGTATTGATTCTCAATGTGGAAAGTAGCGTGTTCTTTTGGGTCATATATTCAGGGGATTCATTTTACGCCATGCACAGCGGGGAAATGTTAATGAATCTGAAACAGTGAGACTTTGGTGAGGCACGATTAGGTAATGATTAGATTCTTGATGTCATGAGTATGAGAGATATTAATTTGAAAATTCCATTAGGTACTACATGAAACTTGTAGAATGTTATGGTAATCACAGGATTGAAGACGAAAACTTATTTATGTCGGTTAATAAGGATGGAGGGGCGCCATACCCCACACATCATTAAATCACACTATACTATAAATATATCAATCAACTTTTATCATGTCACGTTAAACCACACCACACGACACAATCAAATTTGGTGGAGGTGATGTCGACATACCATTCTACACTACACCACTACACCCCACACACATAATTTTGAGCTGGTGCACGACTACTAGATGCCGGGAAAGGAAGTTTTGTAGTGTAAACGGGGGGGGGGGGGGTGATGCTAGCCGGCACTGGGCCTGGCTGTGACCTCACGACGCTTGTGCCCCACCCACTCTAAGTACTAACTATAAATAATATTGATTATTGGAAAGTAATGATGTTCGCCTGACATCAAAATCATCCAATCATTTCTTAGCAAAAATTATATAGATCTTTTAGAAAAGTTGTTTTTTATACTTAGAAAACTAAGGTTATAATCATTCAGATTTAACTTCGTTATGGTACATTTTTGTTAGGCATGGGAAAGATTTGTCAAAATACATGGGATTAGTATATTAATATTTTATCTCCATATATTATACACTTTATAGCTAGTAATATATAAGAGGAATCAAAATCATCTTTCTTTTTAACAAGAATACGATTCTCTATATATTTTTTTGCTTATTTTACCAAATAAAGTGGGACACAAGAAGATAGCATTGAATTCATAATTTCCTAGACGATACATGATGTCTTTTCTTGACGAAAGAACCAATCCTAACTTTTATATCCACGAAAAGAGTAAATTTGTAGGTTTAAATATGAATATTAAACTATTAAGAATCATATGAATTACTTTTAGAATATGGATCTAGTTATAATGAATAATTGAGATATCTCTTTTATGTCTTTTCAAGTGGTATTGTTTCCACCTTAGTCAATCAGTTCCATTATTAGAGAATAATCATCTAATTTTTAATTATTTACTGAAACTTTAAAACATATAATTGTTTAAATATTGCTCCATTTTCAAATTAAAAGAAACTACAAACCAAATTAACATCACCAATAATACTTTTGGTGTAACAAGAATAAAACAGGTTTACAAGAGAGATAATATATTTATTAAAAATATATATAATGTATATATTGTAACAATTTCATCTCATTAATGCACATGGTATATCACTTTATATATATGCATGTTTTAATACTAGTGAAAATGTCCGCGCGTTGTGACGGTACGGCTGTTGCGTGATTTTTTGGGAATTTGATTTGAGTCAGTATCGGCTCGATGCATTATAATATAAATTAAAAAATTAAAATATAATTATTAATAAAAGAAAATAATTATGTATATTATAAAAGTCTTTAAGACAAGTATATTATACCAACAAGATTAGTGAAAGCATGGGTGGTATTTGTAGTCGGAAATCACTTCTTACCTAGATTTTAAGGGGGTTTCATTTTATAAATATAGGTTAGAGTTTTATGATCATCGGATGCAGATTTCGGTGGTGATTTGCATATGTCGGAGAAAGTTAATGAAGAAATTATTAAAATAAATTACCATATTGATTGTTATTAAGCTTTTAACAACCGGCAAGGGAAAGGGGAAGAGGGATTAGTGCTCAATTGTTGTGAATGAACGGAATTGAAAGTAAATGTCGGTTTTGTTTGGCCACGTGTATATGCTTTAGCATTTGTATTATAAGCATCATATATTATACTTTATTATAAGGGTATAAATGAAATAAAATGGTTAATTTTTGAAATTTAAGCAGAACTTTTCATATAGGTGTCTTAATCCATATGCAAAATAATCATTCAATCCTCCTTTCACTTTTATCATAAAATATATAGATAAATATTAAAATTATTAAACTCACAATATGCCCATAGAAAAATATTAGCATTATAACTATTATAAACATGAAGATATATATATATATATACACGCATAAGTTATGTACTTAAATATTTAAATAAAATAATACTTAATTTAAATAATATTTAGTTATAAAAATATAATTAGTAAATATAAATTTAAATACCAATTTATAGTATTATAAATAAAATAAAATTTAATGAAGTGAATTAAAAAAACATCATATTATTAAATAATATATTAATAATGTTTATTAAATACATGAAAGAGATAAGGGCAAAAATATCAAAATTTAATTGATAAATTTACTATATTGCCCCTAAAGTGTCTTAAAATCTTAATAAAATTTCTAATTTACCCCTTTTAAATGTTTTGCACTCTTTTGTACATGTTGATTCAAAACTTTTATGATGAACAAAATTACATCTCTATCCAGAGAGATTATAAAATAGTATAGATATAAGTATTCAAATAAAATAATACTTAATTTAAATAGTATTTAGTTAAAAAATATGATTAGTAATTATAAATTTAAATATCAATTTATATTATTATAAATAAAATAAAACTAGGGGTGCAAACGAGCCGAGCCGCTCGTGAGCTACTCGAGATCGGATCGATAAAAAGCTCGAAACAAGTCGAGCTTTATCGAGCCCGAGCCGAGCTCGAGCTTGGAAAAAAGCTCATTTAATTATTGAGCCCGAGCCCGAGCTTCACATATCGAGCTCGAGCCGGCTCGCGAGCCTAAACGAGCTTTTTATTTATATATTTTTATTTAATTTATTTAATATATTATATAAATAATATCTATTATATATAAAGTTATGATAAAAAACAATTAAATAATATGAATTATGTTCTATATAAATTATATATTATAAATATATATATCAAAAATAAATATAAAATATTAAAAATAATATTTTAAATAAATAAATGAGCCGAGCCGAGCCGAGCTCGAGCTCGAGCTTGAGCTCGAGCTCGAGCTTGAGCTCGAAAAGGTATTTGTCGAGCTGAGCTCGAGCTTTAAAATAAAGCTCGAAACTAGCCGAGCTCGAGCTCGAGCTCTCCTAAGTCTTCATGAGCCGAGCTCAAGCCCATACGAGCTCGGGCTCGGCTCGGCTCGGCTCGTTTGCACCCCTAAATAAAACTTTAGTTTTAAAAGTATGATTAGTAATTATAAATTTAAATATCAATTTATATTATTATAAATAAATAAAACTAAATGAAGTGAATTAAATAATATCATATTATTACATAATGCATTAATAATGTGTATTAAATAATACAATAATTAGAAGAAGTTAATTAAATGAGGGCAAAAATGGAATTATTGTATAAATTATTTGTACTCTATGCTTAAAATGTTGTATATACCTGTCTTACACTTTAAATAAAATTACCATCTTATTCTTTTAATATGTATTATATAGTAGTATAGATATAGATATAGATATACACATTTACTTCTTATATGAAACTAAATACCTTAACTAAATATGATTATAATAAAGAAAACAAATATTCATTTTTGAGAAAATAACTATTGTAGTATGGTCAAAACAAATCATTCCTATAGTCATGAGATACGATGTATTCCACTCACGTATAAGGTTTAGCACTCCCATTAGTACAAACGTAAGCAAGAATATGTTACGCGACACTATGTCGTATATGACAATATGAACTTTGTTTTCTCGTATTAATCCTACCGTCTCAAAGGTAGTAATATCTATTAATAAATTGGTTGAAGTGATATATACAAGTTACATTCAAGACGCACATCGTTACAAACAGCGAACACATGTCCAATTTACTTTGGAATCTTAACAATAAGGTTATATTATATAACTAACATGAATGGCTTAGCGGTTGTATGATGTTCGTATGATACATTGTAGAGGGAGATGAATATGTGTATTTTCTTAAATTTTTTTCGATTTGTGATACCACTTACATATATATATGAAGTTGTTAATAGAATATTCCAATGAATGGTAACACCAACTAATGTTGTTTAACCTCTTGATGATCTTGATTTTCTTCTTTCAATAGTTTTAGAATCTGTATCAAATATCACTTGAAGAAAGATATATGTGTTTTACTGTTTTAGGTTCGAGAATCTCAAAAGCTTGAGTGCGATATTTGAGTATATATTGGCTTTATAGGAAAAGAAAAATCTCATAAAAATGGACGGTTTGCAATGCACTGTCAACCACAGACTTAAGTTTTGTTAACTTTCTTTTGTTTTTTTTTGGCATTTTTTTTAATAAGTGAAAGTTGCTTGCAAAGGTTTCCTCAGCTATAATCAGTTTATAGACTTCTTTCTCCTGTAATAATCATGTACTAATCATCTTCTTCTTTCCGTAGATTTTAATTCTTGATCAAATATCACCTGAAGAAATAAATACGTTTAATTTTTACTCGACTTCACTTACAATTTTGATTACGAACAAAAATGAAAAACATAAAAAAGAGGAAAGTAGAACAAATTGAGTTTGACTATAAAATAATTATATTACTAGGATTGCTACCGAAAACAAAAGTAAAAATAAAAAATAAAATTCATCAAATTATTAGTTTGAATTGAAACAACCAATTGATTATATTTCAGATCATTAAAATCCAGTTTTTTAATATTATAAATACACGTAATTGCATATTTAAAAAGTACAAAAATATTAGTTAAATAGTAAAGTTCAATAGTCAGGTTGGGTTGCACGACCAATTTTAAAATTTCAAACCGTGAAATAAACCGTTAAACCCAGATTTTGATCCCAAAATTGTTTATGAACATCTCCATTGTAAATTGTTTTCGATAATTGGCTTTGTGACCAAAGGACAATGGAAGATGAAACAATTATGGTATTGTGCATCACATGTATTTAAACAATTATTTATGAGAATAAAGTCGGATGCCCAATTATGAAATGACGTGCCCCGTAGCTATGTGAGGATTTATCTAGCATACCTTGAATAATTGTTATTTTTTTTTTTTTTTTTTTTTTGTCTAAAGAGTTAAGAAAACATATCAATTGACACAACAAGGATATAACAGAGTAAATTCTAGAGGCGTGCACAAGTTGATTTCTAGTACAAAGTACAAACAAAACAAAACAGGAAAAAAAAAAAAAAAAAAAAAAAAATGAATGGGAGGGATGGTATTTTAAGATTTTCTAGAATACCAAATTTAGCATGGTACGCACCATCACATACACATGTCAACTACATAAAAATTCTTTTCCAAGAGCCCGTTGTTACTATATATTTTATATTAAATTAATATTAATATTGATTTCTTTTTAGTAAAGTTTGTTTAACTTGTGGTATATTAAAACTTAAAACATATGTTAACCATTTAATTTTCTTCAAAATTTCTAAAACATATTTATGCAAATCGGACACTTGCCTACCAAAAAAATTTTGAAAATCAAAATTACACATATTTGTTATCTTATAACATTCTCAAATACGATGTCACATGGCGTGTCTAGCTTTTTTAGTAATAAAAACCAAAAGTCACCTAATTAAGTTTATCGTGTTATTAGCCCTGTAATCTAGTGACATTAATAATTGTTTTCAAAAAATTCATGTGAGTTTCAATTCTCAGAGTGCAAGATTATATGGTGCATAGCCGCATAGGAGTAAAATTATAATGATTGTGATAAAAAAAAACTAAATACATCCTTTAATTCATCAACTCATTTCTCAAACAGTTGGATTCCACTAAGATGAAAAGTTTTCACATCTTTATGAAACTAAAATCAAGCCAAGAATCATCAACCAAAATTACATAATGATAATAAATTTACAAAAAAGAGATTATAATTAACCAGAAAGATTTATTTTTTATCAGGAAAAATATGTTTCATTTATAATTCATGCTCATGCCCACCTTTTCCTTTACCTTTATTCTAATCCACCAAAATTAAAATTTACAAATCCCTCCACGTATACTTCCAATAATAATACCATACCATATAAAAATAAAAATAAAATAAAAACAAAACCAACTATGAAAAAGAAAAAGAACCCAACGACGTCGTTCCACCACCCATCTTCATCATCATCGTCTTAATCTTCTTCACACATTAACACTGCATCTCTGCGTCAACTGGTACTTAATTCCGGTACCGACAACAATCCCCGGAGTCACAGAATTCTGCTTATTCCCAAACAGAATATCCGCCGGACAGCTGACGTGGATATGATACCTCCCGGAGATAAACCTCCCGACTCTCCACCTCACGCGCCCGTTCATCTTTATCAGCAGATTAATCTCCATATTCAACTGATCCTGCTGCAACGCCGCCCCGTTGTACGGTGCCACCGGGACGTTGGTCCCGAACACGAACGGCGACCAGACGTTGGTGTCCTTGTGACCCTGGTACACCGGCTGGATCCCCGTGAAGTAGGTGATCTGTTGGTTCCTGTAGGACGCGAAGACGTTGAGTTCGTCGTAGTAGACTCCGATTCGGGAGTTGGGGTTGTGGGAGGAGATTGTGACCTGAAAGTTGGAGGTTAATAGGATGGGGGCGGTGACGTTGAAGGAGTAGATGGTGACGTCTACCAGGGTGAACCGGGGTTTATGGGGCTGGAGGATGGCCCAGGTGATGAGGAACGTCAGGAGGACGATGAAGCAGAGGATGAGGAAGGCGGAGATGAGTTTTTGGACAAGTTTGCCTTTCTTTTTGTGGTGGGTGCACTCCTTCACCGACATCGTCGCGGTGGCGCTGCGGTGGTTTGACGGTGGTGGTGTGGATTGGAGTGTGTGTTGGTGGAGATGTGTAGAAAGATGAAGGGGATGGAGCCTTTGGTTTTAAGGGAATTGGGAGTGGTGTGGGGGGTTGTACGGTACAACTCGGGATGCGGTTACTCACTTTCTCGTATATTCCTTTAGTTATTATTGTTTTTGTTTTTGTTTGACGTTGTGGTTACGGAATTACGTTTTGGTGTAGTTGTGGAGTATTGTTGTTGGGAGCTGAATAGACTTTTTATAGAATGTATGAGATGGGAATGTTATTTTTTTTATAATTTTGGTTTTTTGTGTGAAATAATATGGATATGGGTAGGTATTTATACATGTAGAAAATATTAGTTTGTGTGGTTGTAGAAGGTTAGTGGCAAATGAGTAAATAGTGTATTGAAGTGTGTTGGATGAATCTGGTACAGGTGGCTTGAAATGTGTGCCTTTGAAGTTCTGACCGCCTGTCACAAATCTTCGTGCTCTATTGTTAGAGGATAAAACTTTCTTTTTATATATTTCTAATAGAAAAAATACTGAAAATGTTTATTTCGCCAATTTTTTCCTTTAGAATGTTATTTTAACCATCTTATTAAACAGGTTTGTTCAAACACAAATTTATAAAGGTTCGAACGATCATAAGTTTGTTTCAACAACCATAAGTCTTTTCGTATGAACTTACAAAAGTTTGAAAAACATAAACAGATTTTTCATAAAGACTCTATTTAAACATGTGTTCTCATCCGAGCCGCTCATCTTGGATTCGAACGACCCTATTTTATGGTCGAAGAAAACTCTGTTGGATGTGAATAATTTTTAATATTACTTGGTTAAATGTACATTTCAAGGAAAAAACATAATCAAAGGAACTGAGAATGTGTGAGGAAATAATAAATGTCCACAAATTTTTTTGTTATTAGTATAGTACTACAGTCTGATTTGTTATAAAAGCATAACATAACACAAAAGATAAATTTTTTTTTTTTCAGGATTTCCGTGTTACCAAAAGGGATTTGGGGATTTAGCTTTCGGCGAACCATCTACTCCTTTCCTATCTCTCTTTCGGGAATATAATAATAGTTAAATGTAGGTTCAAATTTCTATTGTGATATATAAATTAAAATTATCGCTTTTTTCTTTTATGTTTCCCTTTTCATGAATCGAACACCACCTTGGTTGTTTTTTTAATTACTTTCCCTTTAAATAATTATAAAAACTACAATCAATTAACATACGCCAATATATTATATATTCGGTAATTATCATAAAACATAATATATGTAGATACTTTTCCATATTTGATGACAGTGTACAATGATTGATACATTACACAAGTCCAAGTATAGCATATAGCATTCATTGTCATTACATAAAAAGAAAATGTAAGAGGACAAATACAGTTGTGGCTTGCATGTGCTCACATGCATCGACATACATTTGGCCGCCTTCATAACCTAACTATTCCGGCATTCACTTTGTGTCTTAAATCATCATAACATTCACATTAAATTATATGGAAATCATGGGCTATTACTTATTAGGTGAAACGTTAATGAATCTTTTTTATTGTTGTTTACCTATAAAAATATTTACTGACTAGTGTCAATCAAGTGTTAAATAGATACATAACACATAAACACGAGTATAAAATTTCATATGTGTGATACCAGTATCTGTTTCGTAGAGGGGTGTTGTAAAGATTGCTGATAAAATTATGTAATAAATTAACATTACAATGTAACAAAAATGTTTGATAAAAAATGTATTTTGTTTAACGATATTTTAAAGAAGAATATTTTTGCTCATCAAAAGTTATGTTTAAGTCAAAATCGCATAAAGAGGGAATATAATTATGTTAATATTGAATATTTTTTAAGGTTTGTAAAGGATGGTTTACTTTTAATGCTGGAAACATGTATATATGTTACCCCAAATAAATTTGGTGAAGTAATGAAAAAGACCACTTTGTTGTAGGTATCAACTATTAAAAAGGAGTCTTCTTTTCCTTTTTAGTTTAGTGGAATAACATAAAAAGATTAAAATACCAACACCACTGATATATAATAATTAGTAAAAGGTTCTTTGTTCCTGAAATTATTGTAAAGCAAAACCTTTCCCCAAATGAAAAAAAATTGTTCGATTCCTTTTGAATTGAGTTTTGTAATTCATAAAATAAAATGAAAAGTTTTCCGAAATTCAGTCGTTTTGGTTTGCTTTTCAAATTAAGTTGTAATCACTTGACTAAAATATAGTATTTATAGTGACGTTAGTGAAAAAGACCTATATCGTCTGCCTATTTATCAATTTTTAAAGATTTTGATCGATTTCTATTATCAGGTTCGTGATGTTCTTCGAATCATAAAATGGTAGAAAAATGTTATGTGAGAATTTGTTTTCTCTCTAACAAGAGATATTGCTTTTTAATATAATTAAATATATAATAGTTTACGAGTTTAAAGAATTTAAGATAAGACAAGAAGGTAATAATTTAATTAACTTTCTGAATATTATATTGCCACTAAATACTAAATATGAATGGTTTTCAAATATAGTAAGTATATTTTATGAAATAAAAAAAAATACAAGGCTTTGTTGTTTTTTTCATTTTCTTTTATATGTGTTTGTGTTGAGTGTAAATATATATTTAGCCGACACTTATTGGGAGCATTGGCCCCCGGCTATCATGATGGAGAAAACTCACGGTAGAGCCATGGAGGACTTTTGGGCTCTTAATTTAATGCCATTTTCAATTTGTGATTTTCATCCCCCTTTATTTATATTTATTTGTAATGCATCACCACTTGGTTTACTTATATATTTTTAAATTATATATATTTTTTCATGTATATTGTAAATTCATGCTTTCAAAGTATAATATGGAAGAAAATTTAGATAAATTTTCATGTTATGTATATGTTTATGTCAACCAATAAATATATACATTTTGTTTACCATTTCTAACATGATATTCAGACCCGTGTAAAAATTTAATGTGCACTTTCAAACATGGTCTTTTTATCACCCCAAAATACATCTCCAGTAGTTTATTGATGCGCTTAAATGTCTCAACCTTTAATTTTAGTTTGAACCAACTGACTGACGTGAAAGTATAAAATGTGCAAAATTTTCAAAAATGTTATATTTGACGTTATAAAAAACAATATATGTTTATAACTTTTGAATCATATATAGATTAGAGTATTAAGTTTAATATTTAAAATAAGAGTTAATTACACGATTGGTCCCTGTGATTTGCCCATATTGCAATATTGGTCCCAACTTTTGAGAAATTACAGGTTTGGTCCTTACTGTTTGTCAACTCGTAACACGATTGGTCCGTGACACTAACTTCTGTTAAGTTTTTCAGTTAATTGGATGTGAAAAGTTTAAAATACCCCTACCCCAACCCACCCACCCCTCCCCCTCCCCAGAACCATCCTAAATTGCCGGATCACACAAGAACCATCACGGGACCACCGTGGGGCGGCGACGGTGGGGCGCAGGCGGTGGGACGGCCACGACGGTGGTGCGCAGTCGGTGGGGCCGCTACGGTGGCGCGCAGGCGGGGGAGGATACGATGGCGTGCTGGCGTTGGGGCGGCGACGGTGGCACGCAGGCGGTGGGCGGCCACGGTGGCGAGCAGGCGGTGGGCGGCCACGGTGGAGCGTAGGCGGGGGGCGAAGACAATGTTGCAGTTCATGTGTATATATAAGGGGTATTTTGGTCTTTTCACATCCACTTAACTGAAAAATTTAACAGAAGTTAGTGTCAGGGACCAATCGTGTTACGAGTTGGCAAAATGTAAGGACCAAACCTATAATTTCTCAAAAGTTAGGACCAATATTGTAATATGGGCAAACTACTGGGACCAATCGTGTAATTAACTCTTAAAATAAAAAAATTGTAGAAAATTGATTTGAGATAATGGATATAAAGTTTAGATTCCCAAAGTTGATATGGAAGGGGTAGACAGTATCAAATTCTCCGGTTGTCAGTAAAAGGATCCTTCATATGCTGCCGTGAAGATGCCTCCAAAACCCCGTCTTTTTAGAGTAACGTATCAAATTTTATATAAAAAATTAAAGTTACTAGTGTTTAAAACCACGGTTTCTAATCTCAACAGATTGATTTTAACTTTTATTTAAGATATATTTTAGTTTCTTTTGGTAATTGTAATACATTCTAACAATTTACAAATCATGAGTAATAACCCAAACAATTAAAATTTGACATGAGTAACAAATATTTTATTTTCAAAAACACAAACAAAAGAAAAGCAGTCATTAGTGAGGACTCGGGTTCGATTCCATTTTAGGACAGTTTTCTTCTTTTTGGCACATTAAAAATAATTTATTGATCAGAAGTTCAACTAACCCCTCTAGTTTCATTCATGATCATCAATAGGAAAACAATAGTTCCGTTTTTTGTTCAGTTTTTTTAGTAATTTACTTTGGCTTAGTGTGGGAATTATAATTAGATATAACAAGTCAAAGTGTATTGATTTATCGCTGAATTTAATGGGTGGTTGGTGAAAGAGACAAATTAATAAAAGCAAAAGGGAATATGTTGATTGATATAGAAATTGCGACACTACAAAATGCAAGCAAAAAAGGCAATTATCAACTAATGCACTTAAAAACATATCTTACTTAATAACTTATCTTGCAACATTTTAATTTTATATACGTTAAATGTCGAACGATCAATCAAAAATAGATATTAAAATGAGTGTTGTGTTGATCTAAGGTAATTAACTAAGACAAAAAAGAGTGTCGAATAACAAGAAATTAATGGTTGGAATGTAATTGTGGTTTGCAGATTGTTTAGAAAATTAACACTTAAGATAAATTGAGATTATAAACAAATGATTAAAGATGGATTACACCTAGAGTTCAAGTTAGTGCAGACAATACAACCTAGTAACTACCACTTTGAATTCATATAAACATGAATATATAGATGATTAACTATAACACAATCAATAGAATTATACTTCTGCTTATGTTGACCTAATTAATCTAAACTGATTAAGAACACAATTCAAATGCTAATTCATTCACTAATTACCAGTTTAATTTAGAATACTCAATCACAAAACTTATGGTTACCAATGCAAGAAAAGTAATGACCAATAGACATGTAATTAAAATTAGAAACCAAACTGTTTTTAGTTGCATGAAATCAAACTCATAGATCTTGAAAATCGAAAGATTACAAAAACATTTGCCAAAGTATGGTAGAACACAATACTAACACAATTCAATTCACTCCTACATCCATGGATGATCACGAGTGATTTAGCATTGTATCTTTAATAAAATATCTTTGATCTAGAATCCAAGCATGATGATTTGCAATCGGATGGTGATTAGAAGCTTTTCAATGGTGGAAATCATCCAAAGGTTCGTTCTTGGTGCTCCAAGGTAGTGTCCCAATTGAAACCCTAATGTTAACCCCAAAAAGGGTCCCGGATTGCGAATTAAGCCTTGAAAAATCTAGGGGAAAATGGGATGACACCATGTAAAACGGAAAAAACTTAGAAAAACTAGAAAAACAGGAAAAATTGATATGCCACTGATGTGTCACATAGGAAAAAACGGAGTAAATGAAATGGTTTGTGGTAAGCTAATACTCTTTTTAAAAATAATAATTTTAAAGGTTTAATTCTTTTAATGTAAAAATAAGTTTAATTATGAAACTACCTATTCTATAACAATGGTGCGTCTAACATGTTACAATGGCATGTATAACTTTACTACACTGCCACAAATACACGTATAATTATATTAATGAAGGTAAAATCATGAAACTTTTTGCCTTCCTAAGAAAATTTGATCTTTCTCTCTCCATCTCACACACACTCTCTCTATATATGTATATATATGTACGTATATAAAAAGTAGCAATCAATATGAACAGTCGCCAATATTATTTTTTATTTTGTAGTTATATGTCTATGTGTGTGTATCTGTCTATACATACATATATATATGTATGTATGTAGTGAAGCAACTTGTATACACAACTGCCCTATCGACTCATTCGAAGCTTGCTTGAAATCGGATCGTTGTAAACGAATCGAACCCAAGGCAAGGTAAACTCGTGTCGTCGCATGCTCGTTGACTCGTTTATTTAGTTTATTAAAGTTAATGCCTAAATTATATTTTATATAAATTATAAAAAATTAAATATATTCCCTTAGCTTATATTTCACTATCATTCTAATATTCAATAGATCATTGTTATATTCTCATTTTGACACGTTTTAATGAAAAAAGTTTAAAAATATTGAAGGTTATCGTAGTCCATGAAACATCTATTCTTTATCGTTGAATCGATGAGTTAAGGTAAACAAATATAAAAGTTTTATATATATATACACACATGTGTATGTAAATAATATTAGTGGAACTCGAACTCACTATGTCCGCTAGGTAAGATTGTCGGCTCTGCTCGGTTTGTAAACAAGCCAAGCCTGAGCCCATCCTAGCTCGGCTTATTTACAACCCTTTTAAGAACACTACCCCCCCCCCCCCCCCCCCCCCTTCTTGGAATTTGAGGTCACTTTTTGTTTATATTATTAATTTCTTCTATTATATAACTTAAAATGTTAAAAAAATTTATTTAACTAAACAACTTTTTAAAAGCTATATTTATTGAAATGTAAAATTTTTATATAACTAATAATTTTATAAATGCTATACTTAATTAAAATGTTAAATTCACTAAATTGTTATTTTTAAAATTTTTCCAAAACAATGTGATTTTTCTAAACATTACGACGCGCTTATTTTTATCTAGGTTTCGATATTAGTTTTATACAAAACCTAGTTAACGAGTATGGCAAAAACCAATGTGATTTTTATGTTCTATATATGTTTGTAGCTTCGTTGCCCGTTTTCCCAAATTATTGTTGGTAGAGAAGGAAAACAGTTGAGATGAAAACAGTAAGAACTAAAGACAAACAAATCGAAGAAGATGACCTAATAGTAATAAATATGGGCTGGGCCTTTTTAAGATCCAGTCAAAGCCCAATATTCAAGAAACACATAGGACTAGTTTTCACTTCTCATATGAAAATAGGGTTTAACTTTAAGTGAAAAAACCTTTTTTATAAAAGGTAAATTGTCAACTAAGGTAAATTGTCAACCAAGGTAAATTGTCAGGTAGAGTGACCAAGTAAAACTTTATAAAGTAATTTTAATCATTTATTTATTGACAATAATTTATTTAACTTAACATACAAAATAAGCTTTTTTATTCTCTTGTTTGTTTTTTAAACTTATCTGTTTATCCATATATTTGGTTTCTTGTTTATTACTTTGTTAACAAGGTTTTTAGATAAGTCTTTTTGTTATATTCTAGTGATCCTTTTTCAACTAAAGTAATTTTAGTTGTTCTTGTGTTCAGAAAGCAAAAGAAAATAGCTAACGTGCATTTTTTAATGTAAAAACAAAACTTAATACGGACCCTTCACTCAAAATGTTTTGAAATTATCAAAACTTTTATATGAATGTTTAGAATGTATTTCATTTCACGATCACAACCCAAGTTTCTAGAATAATTACACTATCGCAATTATCGAAATGCTTAATGATATGGTGTTGGTATTTCTCACTAACATCAAGTCATACAACTCTGACCATATTATAAATATTATACTGTCAAATTCCCTTAATTGAAGCCCAAAATTTTAAAACATTCTGGACCAAAAATGTAAAGTGGCCTTAGAGATGGGCATAAAAACCGGGTCCGAACCCGACCCGGTGGACCCGACCCGGACCCGGGTACGGGTAGTACCCGATGGGAGGTGTACCCGGGTTGGACCCGTTTGAAACCGTAGGGTTGGAACCGGTTTTAGATTTTGAGTTTTTTAGTGAACCCGACCCGAACCCGGTTTCGGACCCGACCCGGTTGAACCCGATTTGAACCCGGTTTTGGATCCGATTTGAACCCGGTTTTGGGGACACACACAAGAAAAGAGAAGAAAAAAAAAAAAAAAAAAAACTAAACCCGATTTGAACCCGGTTTTGGACCCCCCGGACCCGACCCGACCTACCCGGGTATGCCGGGTAGGGTTTTGCATTAGGTGAACCCGACCCGGTTCGAACCCGGTTTCACCAAAACCCGGGTACGAAAAAACCCGGTTGGGCCCAACCCGGTTTCAACCCGGTTTCGGGTATTGGGCCGGACCCGATTTGCCCACCTCTAAGTGGCCTATTATGCTATAGTAAATTGGGCCTTTAACACCCAAGAAAATCTACACAAAACATTTTATATGAAAAATATATAAGATCACATGTTTTACATTTTTATTATGTGATAAGAGAATAACGAATTTAAAATGTCTGTGGTTTTGTGTTCTAACATCATGCATATTTATTAACTATAATAAAAAAAAGTTTTTACATAACACGTGTCAACATATTAGGTATTTTTATTTTTATTTTCCCGCATCTCTCTTCTAATTAACGATATTAGTATATATAGTAATGATATTATTTAAAACATTTCTAAATTAAAAAAATAGATATCATAAAATAAAAAACTAGATTTTTAATGAAAAACACACTTTAAAATTGTATAAGACATGAAAAAATTCTTAAATACGAAGTATTTTAATTACATTTTTCTAAGTTTTATAAGATGATTAGTTTTTTTAAATAAAATTAAAAAAAGACCAGAATATTTTAAAAAACAATTAAAAAACACAATCTTATAAAATGATATTTTAAAATGATATTATTGTTGCTTTTTACTTAAAATACTTATATAACATAACTCAATCATATCTTATTTACAAATATTAATTATAATTTTTAAATTTTATTACAAATTATTTAATATTTTATTCATTTAACACGTGTATTACACAGGATGCTATACTAGTATTTATATAGATAAATGAGTTGATAAAGTTATAGTTTTCAAGATGAATTGATAACTAATATTCCTTAAAGCTTGTGAAAGCCCATATGTATTAATTGATAACTAGGGGTGTTCAAAAATATCCGAATCCGAAACCGAATCTGAAATATCCGAATCCGAAATATCCGATATCCGAAATATCCGATATCCGAAATTTCGGATATCCGGATATCCAAACTTCGGATATCCGAAATTTCGGATTCGGATTCGGATAGTGATTTTGAGAATTTTCGGAAATTTCGGATATCCGAAATATCCAAAATATTTTTATAAAAATTTAAAAATATTTAATATTAATTAAATATTTCGGATATTTTCAGATATTTCGGATATTTTAATAAAAACTTCGGATATATGAAAAAATTTCATTAAAATTTATTATATTTTTATAAAATTTATTAAATAATACAATTTTTTTGAAATTCGGATATCCGAACGGATATCCGAATCCGAATCCGAAATTTCGGATATCCGAAATTTCGGATTCGGATTCAGATAATGAAATCCACTATCCGAAATTTTCGGATATCCGAATTTTCGGATATCCGAATTTGAACACCCCTATTGATAACTAAGACTTCTCAAGCTTATAAATGCTCATATGTATCAATTTTTCAACAATAATACTTTCGTTTTAGGGTTCCCTGAACTATACGAGGTTCAACGAATGACTTTATAGAAAGTGGACAACACAATTGGTTGACAATTCTATTTATTATGAACTTAAATTTAAGTCGGGAAGACTTAATATTTTTTTGGGGCCTAAAGCGGTAAAAGAGATTGAGATTTTTTTTTTTCTTTCGTTAAGGTATTTTTATAGCATAGCAATATTTCTTTTAAAAAGAGCCCTAATTTAATTAACATATCAATATAAAGTTATAATTTTTTAAAAGCTTTTAGATATTATTCAGGGTTTAGTAATAGCTCGTAATACATATGCTGAAAATAATTTTAAACATACAGTTTTGTTCCTATTATGTTTTACTCTATGTTTTAATATATGTATTATTACAAATGAAGCTGTATTATTGGATAATATATTTGTAATGTTTCTACATACATTTTAGAGTACGTTGTATTGAAGACGAGAATAAAAATATAGGTAACAACAATATAAATAAACATGTATATTGAAATCTTTATGTATACACTGATACACACACATCTGACAGAAAGTTTGATATAGTCGTACACTCGTATCTAATGTACAAATTGTGGTACTACACACATGCTGGCCCCCTAGCATCATGCAAGTAATTAACGTTAGTAGGATTGAATTTGTAATATCATTATTGAAAAACTTTAAGATTAATAATATGGGACATATAAGAATTCATGGTGGCATGTTGCATTCACCGTTACATCTAAATGCTGCTAAATTGGACATAATTAAAAATGGCACATTTCTTGCATAAATTACCTTTACTTTTGATGCAAGGTTAACTCAAGAATTTGAAGATTCTTACATAGGTTGGATAGAGAGAACGAAACAAAGAGAAAAGAGAGATCCTTTCTGCTTTTATGCTGAAAAAGGTTAGCTTCTTTCATTCAATGGCGAGCCTTTTGGTGGCGACGACAAGCTTCTTACAAATGAAAGATGAACTTTTTCTTGTTCTTTCAAAGATACATTTTACTAAAATGGATCTTGCGAGGCACTTGCATGCTTTCTTGCATGACTGGCATTGGTTGTATAATAAGGAATCAAACTGTGACACTTGACAATTTCAGGTTATTCCCAACTACACGAACTCCGTTATCTAATCATTCATTCATGCATTTTACTTGATTAGGATAAAATTAAGTTTATTGCACAAACATTCACATAATGGTAATTCTCTAAAATTACTAGCTCACACACGAGACTAGTCCGTGAATGTTGGTGAATTATCAAAACAATATTTTCAGACAAATACAATTAATATAATTTATTTGAAATTATATGTTATATGATTTCAAACTTAGATGGTTAATTTTGATATGAGAATTGTGAAATTTTGAACATATACATGTTGTTATGTGTTTATAGGCTAGCTTTATGTATTTTTTTTGGGTTTAAATAAAATGGTTATTGGATTTTAAGAGTTAAATGCCTTTTTAGTTCCTAGTTTTATGTCGTTTTTGTCATTTCAGTAATTGTGTTTTAGTTTTTGCGATTTCAGTATCCGTTTTTAAAAAAAATCACCGAAACAGCCATTGCGTTGAAATCACTAGATAACGTCCGTTACCACCAAGGGTAAAAACATTTTCTTTATTTAATTGCTATTTTCGTCACTGGCTTTATATCATTTTTGTTACTTCAGTACTCGTGATCAATCACATTCACGTTTATCCTTTCTTCTTCTTCTTCTTCTTCAACATGATTCTTATTTTTCAACACCACTAATGATAATTTAAGTATGATTATTATCTTTATTTGATTTTAAAACTTTCAAAAAAGAGTAAGGCGTTGTTGGTTTTTGTTAATGGTTGTATAATTTATAGACAGGCTTTATAGTAAGTTGTTTGTATAGTTTGTTTGTTATGTTTTCAATTTCTCTATTGCCTAACTCGTTTTCAAGATTGGTTTCATACGTCTTTTGCACCGGTTTATTTTTTTGTTCTTACATGGTTTTGTCATGCGTTCACGTACACGTATGTGACTTCTTTTTCTTTTCTTCTTTTTTCCGCTTTGTGCCTCTTTCGTCTCCACTTTAATTTTTATTAATAATTAATCAAAACACTTATGACGGGCAGAAATTGCTAATGCTGAAAGACTAAGGCGATTCTTCAAGTATGATTATTAAGGTTATCTAAATTAGTCTAGAATAAGAAGATAACAAAAAAGATTGATTGGATACTATGAATAAATTAGTTCGTTTATATTATTAACTAGTAAGTTTACACCCGCGTGATGCGTGGATAAAATACGTATTTTTTCATTGATAAAATACATATTAGAAAATAAGATATTTTATTTACACCGGAATATATTATATAATAAAAAAAGTTTATTTACAACAATATTAACTTTAATAACTAGCTAAAATAATGACATCTCCATAAACAAAAACATATCGTAACATTATAGGTGTATTTGATCGCAAGTACTGAAATGAAATGAAATGATATAAAATCAGGAATGAAAATAGCAATTTAATAAAGAAAATGAAGGTTTTACCCCTGGTGGTAACCGACGTTATCTAGGGATTTAGACGGAATGACTGTTTCGGTGATTTTTTTGAAACACGGGGTACTGAAACCGCAAAAACTAAAACATAAGTACTGAAATGACAAAAAATGACATAAAACCAGGGACCAAAAAAGCATTTAACTCGGATTTTAATAATCACAATTTTAATTTATTGACCGGGAGTAATCTCAACTCAAAAAATATTTACAAATACTCCTAACTTTGAACTTATTTTCCTCCAACGATCTCTTACTAGCTGAGAATTAACCCCTTTTAGTTTTTTTTTTGTTGAAACGTGACCAACTTTGAGCTTATTTACAATTTTGTTACCACCTAGCCTACATTAGGTTCGTTTTTTGGTGTATAGCCTCCATCGTCACGTGAAATTTATCTCCAACGAGTCAAGTGGTTTAAATCAGAAGGTGAATATTGACGGGTTTTAGGGTGTAGAAGTTTTTAATTAATGAACCTGATGGTATATTTTAATTTTCTGCTTAGTGTTTTGACAACATAAGCATTCCACGTCATCAAGAAAGTAAAAGGTTAACTCCTACTTAGTTAGAGATCGTTTAAGCAAAATAAGTTCAAAATTAGAAGTGTCTGTAAATACTTTTTTAGTTGGGATTAATCTCGACTAATAAATAAAAGTTACGATTATTAAAATACAATAACCTTAAATAAAATAACTTGAAGTATCTAGCAAACCAGGTTAGTAAAACGTGCCTGCGGAACACCCAAACCATTGGATATCCATTTTAGGGGCGTTACACTTTAAAGAAAAAATAAAAGACAAAACCCAACCCTAATCCCCCCATTCCCCACTTCGGCCAACCACAAGACACCCCAAAGTCTCATCTCCTTTATGATTATCGAGACCCCCCACACACAAACTTTCTCATTTAATCTCTATTCTTGCAATTGGTTGTGATTTTGATCATTTCTTGCATCAAGACGTCATTAGTACTTGATTATTAGATTCAAGTAAGTTTTTGGATGATTGTTTTATGTTTTACTTAGTTGTTCATTTGAAATCCTAGCTAGTTCATCCAAAAACGAGTCTAATCAATCAATTGTGTTAAATTAAACGTTGATTATGTGTTGCTTGTGTACTACAGTGATTATATGGATTGTTGTTGTTGTTGGAAACCCTAGATTTGTATGTAAACCATGAATTACTGATAATAGTAACTTTAGTTTGGGATTTGCTATGAAAAGTGGATTATTAACATGTTTGGGGTGCTATACTGATGCTAGAAGGTTAATTGAATCACGTCAATGCGTTTTGATGATGTGGATTTGTGAAATTTAACCCGGTTTCATGGATTGCTAAAAATAGTAAATTTATTATCAATGATGTTATATGGATTGAGTTTTGGTAGTACATGATGTATTGTGATGATGGTTATGTATTGTTTAGAACATAGGAATGTGTTGGGAATGCTTAAATTATAGAAATCAAGTACTATGTTTATAACTTGTTATTAATAGTAACTTTATCGGGTTAGCATCTTGCTTGATGAGTTCTACATGTGTGGTATGTGTTTGATGATTGATTGTGTAGTAGATTGATCTAAGGAACGTGTTGGGAAACTAGGTTTGTGAAAAAACGTGATTCGTGATCATACAATATTATAAATGAAAACTTTAAGCATGATGAGGTAACTTGCCATGTTAGGAAACTGGATGACTTATGTGTGAATTATGATGCATGTGTTACTATGCTAGATAGTTTACATTGATCGATTACACGTATGTAATGGAAACCCAACTTTCCTGAAATAGAAACCTAACTTAAAACTTTATGTGCATTGCGATGAACCTAGCTTAGGAACATGAATTCACTAAAATGAGTCACCAACGGGTTGTCCGGTCAAACTTGGTCAACAAAAGTCAACTTGGGTCAAACTGGTCAAACATGATAGTTTTTTTTAAACGCATTAACAATTGGAGTTGTTTGGATACAAAAGTTTTATATGGACCAACATGAGCACACACGCATAGACCTATGTTTGATATGTAACACTTAGTGACCCTATTTCTACATTTCCTATTTTACACATAACCTAAGGTGAGTATTCACGACACCCTTTTTACGTACTTTTCTTTTTGGGAGAGAAACATGCAAACAAACATTTTTGATATAGTATTACTGTTATATCATTTTCAAAGTAGCGCAAACATATCATGAAAAGTCTTTACATATTGAATCGTTAGTAACGATCTAGTGAGGTAATCTTGAGTATTACTAGTGGATTTTACAGACCCCATCCGCGTTAGTCGCGCTAACATGACTGAAGGTCGAACGGGTGTAAGATCGACTTAAGACTTAACCTTATTTATGATAGATGTGGTGGGAGGAAAATAACATCAAACAATTGGCTTTGATATCGAAAGGCTTAGTAACATGAAGATAGTCTAGCTACATATCGATATGATTTTGTTTACTTTATCTTACGGATATGTCTAATATTTATTTATTGAAATCTGTGAACTCATCAACCATTGTATTGATAATATAAACATGTTTTCTCAAGTGTCAATACAACTAAGGGTTAGAATTGCACAAAGTCTCACTGCTTTCATCAAACATTCAAACTATTATATTTTGAAATACTTACATTATTTGGGCGTCTTGTTTTGAGCATTACTTGCATTTGGCTTTTACATTTTCTTGAACTTTTGCAACCTAAACTTTGAATAACATTTTTCTTCTGTTGAATGATAAGTTTAGTATTTTAAATTCATATATCCTAATTTGTCGCGCGCCTCGCGGTTAAACCCCGTAAGTGAAATTTGAGGGTCTGACACATACATCTACATCACTTGGTTCTTACATAATCTTTTCTCTATTTTTAGTAGAGGCATGAGTAACTTCATGCTTGATCAAAACACTTTGCAGTCAAATCGTAATAGATGCTTAAAGAAGAGAAAAGATATCCTACAGCACATTTAATCATGGTTGAAGTGTGGAGATTCCCTGAAGTTTAGATAGTCAGCTTGTAGGGCAATATCCAAGCAAGCATCAACCGTTGTTAGTGTCATAGGCGAAGCTTCACTAGGGGCAGGGGGGGCCGCCGCGCCCCCCCTGTTTTTTTCGCCAGTAATGTTAAATTTTAGTCCGATAGTGTAAATTTTTGGCCAGGTAGTGTAAATTTTTATATAAATATCAAGTTCGCCCCCCCTAAAAAAATTTAATTTCTCCCCCGCCCCCCTACGATATAGTTCAAGCTCCGCCGCTAGTTAGTGTTGTGGTGTATGGAAGGCAATGGTCTCGTATGGCAGTGCATGCACCAAAAGTGATGTTGAAAGTAGTGTTGGTGCTGGTTTAATGTTTGTGTTTTAGCTATAGGAAAAGGTTACGATGATTTCCTTATTAACCCAGGTGATGAATATGGTTTTGCAATTTTTGTGTTGTCAATATATAATAATAATATTTTTTAAAATCGGACCTGATAGTACGTAAACCGAATGCTTTACCGGTTCGCGGGTTGGACCTAATATAAAAACCGGATAAAATTATAATTATTTTAATAAATATATGTAAAAGATACTAAAATTTAAAAAATCTATATAAAAAACTGGTTCAACCGGTCCGGTTCCCGATCTGACCGCCGGTTTGACTTGTTCAACCGGTGCGACCACCGATTAAACGTTTAAAAGGTTTTAAGCATCGACCAGACCGGATTGGACTCTAGTTCTTGGTACAAGCGGTCGGACCGACCGGTCTGGTTTGGTTTTCAAAACAATATATAAGGTGTTGGAATAATTACTTTGGCATATATCATTGTGAATGTTTCTACCTTTTACAAATTGTATATCAATAAATTATTTGGGTCTTCGTTTAAATTTCCATGTTAACAAGGAGATTATATAATCAATATATCTAAAATATTCCAACTCTAATACGTGTGATTGTGTGTATCTTAAAAATCATTTACAATACATGTGTTATATCATATTTCCATGTGTTAAAATCTTAAGTAAAGAAATATGTTTCTTACAAAAAAAAAGCCCGATTTTAAAATCCGATTTGGACATCTAAAAGATGAAGTTGGCTATGCACAAAACATGATAGTGTGGATTTGTGGGATTTCGATTTTAATTGCATAATTATAGATTCATTAACATCTTCATCATCTCCTTCTTGAACTTGGTCACCACTTACACCTCCTTTCATCCCAATAGATTAACAGCCCCCTGGTAAGTCTCTTATAGCGCTTATCTTTCGTTTCTTCCACTTAGATTCACTTGTGGTTGCCTCAACTACATAACTTCCTCATCATCAACATGCACTTTGTTTTTCACCTTTCATGATTTTAAGATAATCTTAAATGAACCATTTTAACAAACTCAACCATAAAGCATTTTTGTAAGCCATGAATAAATCATGAAGCTTTTACATATCAAGAAAACTTATGCAACTCTCTAAAGAGAAATTATTATCAAGAATCATTTGGTCACCATTTGAATACTTCCATACCTTTTCTCCACACTTTTATTCATTTTGGTGTGATGGTTGTTCTAAACTCAATACGTATCTTGTCAAGTTTTGGATGAATGTGAATAAAAAAAAATAAAAAAAAAACGATTTGCAAGTTAATTGCCGATTCTGGTTTGTGGTTGTTTGTGTGAAGAAAATGCGAAAGTTTATCTTTTGTGTTGATGGTCTTAGATGACGATACTAACCCCTTTGATATGTTTGGGAAAGTTCGTTTCAAAAGATACCTTAACCTTTGACCAGAGATATATATGTCCAAACTCCAAAATAGGAAAAAGGGGTCACTAGTAAAGTTCCATTACAATTTACAAGTTTTGCAAAAAGTGAAATTAACATTTTAATAAAATAAATTATATGAAAATAATATATACGTATTGAACTTTGGATAATAATCTTATCATTTGTAACGTCAATTTGGCATCACCAACAGGAGAGAAAGGGTAACTAGTAAAGTTTCATTACAATTTACAAGTTTTAACAAATTAAATAAGTCAAATAATATTAACTAAATTAAATGAAATCATATATATGTAATAAACTTTGGATAAATATTAACCTTTTATAAATTATGTCAACTGATTATTTTGGTAAGGTCAATTATGTCTATTCCTGTATCTCATTTGATAAAAGTTTTCATGCAACACAGCGCACGAGTTTTGTTACTAGAGAAATTCAAATAAAAGAAAGTAATAAATCAAAAAAGTATAAAAAGTAATTTTAAAAATTATCAATTTTTTTAATTAATGATTAAAATCAAATTTTTATGGAATATGTTTGTTATAAGAGTATTTTAGATATAGTCTCTTTTGTTGATATTTTTTTTAAATTCCCTATTTTTTCTAAACATTCATATAATTTATATATGTCAATAGTTTTTTTATAAAAAATAAAACCATAAAAACAAGTGTTTTTATCATAAAAACAAGTGTTTTTATATTTCAAACAAGTATATTATCGTTATATAAAATGATGATACTTTTTTTATGTTTTGCTGCTCATATGAAATCTACTAGTTATTGTAACTTTAGTGCAGTTTATTCTGTCATTTTGCTGGTTATTGTGTTTTTCTAAACATTCTTTTGTTTTTTGAAAATAATAAACCTAAAAATATATTGATGATTTAATATTGTTATGTAATTCTAGTATGTAAAATACAATGATAAATTAATATATAATTAATCTAATACATTACAAATAATAATAAATAACAAAAAATGATATAAACAATAAAACACAATGATAAAATATCCTAGAATGTTTATTGTTTGTCATTGTTTTATCATGTACATAATGAGTTAATTTTGAAAAACACATTGGTAAAATAACAGTATTGTGTATCTCTAATTGTAATACACAATAATAAAATAATAGCAAGTCTTATATAATATATTTAAAACAATGATAAAAGTAACATGAATGATCTGAAACATAAAACATTATAATGACAAATGTTGAAAATTATTTGACATAATAAACTAATAATTGATATTATGACAAGACGTATTAAACACACATGATTTGAAGCATTTAACACAATCAACAAAATGCTCACTTTTTAAAACAATAAGAAGACACATGTCAAGTCCAGAATGCTTCTTAAATTTTATAAATTAAATATTATTTTTAATATAACGCTACCCTTATTACTAGTACTTTGACGACAACTGTAAGTGAACATGGAAGATGTGGATGAAGTTCCTCTAAAGAGGTTGGTTTTGCTCATGGATGAATGACCTAACTAGTTTAGAGTATTTGCTATAGCTTAAATGTTGTTTGTTCTTTGTTTGAGCTTCTAGGAGTATATGTACTGGATAGCTAATTGACTTATGTTTGTTTTGAATCCTAAACGAGAACTTGTTTGATTGTAACGTGTATATTATTATTGTCTTAAAAACTGAGATATTTGTCTATATTAGTTTAAGATATTTAATTTTAAGAAACTCTTCTTAACAGATACGTCATGAAGCTAAAGCATGGTTAGTAGTTGATTGATGTTAGAAATAAAACACACTATTAATAACAAGTGATATTGGTGTTTTTAGACATGTAACATTAGATGTGAAATTTGTTGGGTTTTGTTATAAGTTTTAAAGTTTAAATAATACTACGAAAATGTTTATATGGATCGATAGGCCGAACCATAGATTATTCATCGGGAGTGCAGATGCAAACTCAAATAGAAACAAACACAACCATTGATCAAGATATCGTTTTATGCTTTCGCGAATAAAACGGCTAACCAAATCGACACATAGTAAGATCAACAATTCCAACCGTTAGATCTAGTAATACGAATCAACTCGAGTTTTGAACTTGTTTAAATATACTCGTGAATCATCCAAAACAAAAACTAGGAGCACCCAAGTACTCTTTCTCAAGCATGCCGACAACAAAGCTGATCTAATAACAAAATGCGACAACAGCAGTGTTGCATGAATCTACGCATGCAGTAGCTAAAGTGGCGCATGGAGCGCACGTGCAATGTGTAGGGCGGCGTTGCAGCGATGGGGATGACAATTGGAGGCTTTAGCCGGCGGTGACAATAATGTAAACTTGCCAATTGTTTCTCGAGTCGGTTTAGGAAGAGACACCACAACCAATGCTTAGAAAACCCACGAAAACTAAAAAGTGCGAGAAAAAAGTCAAAAATTTTATAATGTATTTGTCTTAAAGATAATGAAGCTTTAAAGTTAGAACTGTGAAAAATGTGTATAATTGAAAAGTTTGAATACAAAAACAATGTAAGTAAAAAAAATCAGTTAAAAGAGTCATATAAAGCTGCCAATTGTGAATAGTTATCAGGCTTACAGTTATGGTGATTCAAGTATGTTTCACGTTAGGTACTTCTAAGATAATCACACTTGTTGAAAGACTCAGACTTATCTGCATATATATTAACTTATTAAGTAAACAAAAATGTTATTGATCATAAACTAGTAAATGTACTTAAAGATGGTGGACGTGTATTCCTTGGAAAATTAGAAATAATAAAAGATCTTGGTAAATATTATATAACGTAGATATTGTTACATGCAAGTTTGGCATAGAAAAACTTATGCGTTGGAGATGTTGGAGGGATCTGCTAATGATTCATACGAGTTATTATATAACGGATAAAATTATTAGAAAAATCTCTGAAAGTTTAAATTGGATTGTTGTTGGTATTGACGTAGTTAACTATGAAGTGAATGGCGAATTAAGAAATTTTTTGTAGATCTAAACAATCGAACCTACAACTGTAGGATATTGTAATCATCCGATGTACCATGTGGGCATGTGGTAACTTTATTACGGTTAAAAGATGTTTAAAACAGCCTGACTATAACCATTGGATAATGTGTTAGATTTTAAACATCAACTAACACTTTTTAATGACGTTGACTCCACATAACAAAACTTAATAGTTAAGCATAACAATAACCTATCTATTAGGAGCACTTACTTAAACAACAATAAATCAAAGGGCTGATTTTATGTGTTCATATAAATTAAGAGTACTTAGGATTTTTGTTGTCTCTATTTTTTACGATTTATGCGTTTATAAGCCTACTAAGAGTCATTTTGTTTTTTTTTTTTTTTTTATGTATAACGCAAAAGCGTCACGTTATATTTTTCTTCAATTTTTCTCGTTTTACAGGATGTATTCTCAATTTTTTTTCGTTTAACTGTTTATTCCAATTAGTTTTATTCTTATAATAGAAATAAATTGAAATAGAAAACACAAAAAAATTAATAAAAATTAAAATACTATATGAATAATAATTAATATATGAATTAATATATATATATATATATATATATATATATATATATATATATATATATATATATATATTAGTTATTAACACTTAAGATACTAAATTCATGTAAGCCACATTGCGAATTCTGTAATTTATGTAAACCACAAAGCGAATTCATGTAACTAAATCTGTACATGCATATGAGCATATGTAGTTAATATGTTCAATAACATCTGGAAAAAAAAAAAACCCCACCGGTCACCCACTCCGTCTACATTCTAGTGATTCCAGTAAATTGTCATCCGGTGAATGAATTTTTTTTCACTCTGGTTTTAAGGATGGTATTCGCACTTGGACAGGGTTTCCCCCATCTCCCCCGGTGAGAACACGTCTCTTCTTAAAATATGAATAGCTAAAATTATGTGACCACTAGTTACACATTTTAAGCAATATACTCTATAAGGATACTTTCCCATGCCAAATCAATTATCTGATAATCTCCTGTCTTCATGCTTTAGACAATAAAATATGTAATAAACTCTTCAATTAATCAACTTTAATGGGGTATATCTAGAATTCAAACTGAATGTTATTCAATTGTGTGTATATTACATATGCATGATCTCGTGTCTCTCTGTTCTACAGAGTCTCAATACTTGGAGGCCAAGGATGTCATCTTTATATTCTTTACCCTATTCAATGAAAATTCTGAAATACAAGTCAACAAGCTATAAGTACTACAAGTACTTAAGCACATTTTTACCAAATAATGTTCATCTTCAAAACTAACAATATCTTATTATTATTATTATTATTCTTATATACTTAACAAACCACTTAACCCCTGCTACACAATTACCCCTAAAACCAACCGATTCCGGCGAGAGTCCTCACGGAGGACGACAAATCGGCCCCACCGGCGACCGGAAACCACCGGCAACGACGTCGTCGTAAACGCAAAAGTGAAACGCCGCCTTACTCCCCTGCTTCTCCGCCCTAGAGCACTCCTTACACAATGCTCGACTCCGGCCGCCGTCCACGGCGGCGTACGCCTCCTCAACCGCCGGAAAACTCGAATTCAACGGCGAATACACCACATGATTCCAATTCAAAACCGATTTCATATAATCCTCATTCATCATCTGCAAATCATCAAACCGATAACCAGACGAAACACGTTCATCGATTAAACCAATCCGATTCCGATGCAGATGCAACAGATACTCCGGCGACACCACCGGAGCAAACGCAATCGGTTTATTGAGCTTCCTCCGTCGGTCTCGTCTCGACCGCTTCAACACTACAAGGAAGTAACAATTCGTCTCTCGCACCACAACAGAGAAGTTCACCTTACCTGTGATCAGCATCCTCCGTCGCTCCGACGGAATATTCGTTCCGCTGCCGTCGACTAAGTACGTCGTTAGGTTATTATACGAAATCCCGACGGTCTCCTTCAACATCTTCTGAAACTGCTTGAACTCAAGCGATGGATGAACGCTAATGTTTCCGACGTCGATCTCACGGTCGCCGTCGTACAACACCACCGGAAACACCACCGATTCATCTTCTAATTCCACCATTGTTTCGTATGAACTATTAAGTGATCAAGTAATTCACTAATTTTGTGTTGATGTTGAAAAATGGTTGAGCTGAAACAGGGGGTGTATATATAGGAGGTGGGGTTTTGGATTAAGGCGGTTGGAGGGTATAATGGTAATTTGGGTGGGTTTAGGATTATTATCGTTGAGGTTGCTTGGGGCCCAAGTAGGGGTGTGATTTTGGGTTTTGGAATGGTGGCGCGTGAGAGTCAATCGCCGATTCTGGTTTGTGGTTGTTTGCGTGAGCAAAATGCGAAAGTTTATCTTTTGTGTTGGTGGTGGGGAATGACGATAGTACCCCTGATGGTATGTTTGAGAAGGTTCGTTTGAGAAGATTCCTTACTGTTTGACCAGATACTCATGTCCAAAATGGGGAATGAGAGTAAACTTCTGTTACAATTTACAAGTTTAACAAAAGATAATAGTAAATAAATAATTTTTTTCATAACATGTAAATATTGAAAGGTTATGGGTTCAAGTTTTACTTTAGATAAAAATGCTTAGAGTTGAGCCAGTGAGGTTTTTCAGCAATGAGTTTCCTCCCGAAGGGGTTCGGGTGCGGTCTCGGCTGGGAAACGAATAGGTGGGCCCGATTTAGATAACACATATTATTCGAATCAGGGTCGCACATTTGCCGTTCAAAAAAAAAAAAATTTAACAAAGATTTAATGAAAAAATAAAAAATTTAAACTTTTGTTAAATTTTTAAGTTTTGTAAATTATGGTCAACGTCAATACTGCCATCAAACACAAAAGTAGTATCCGGAAATTGTAAAAATCTTGTTTCTATTTGATATTCGGATAAACCTAGATGATATAACAATGAATGGGTCAATGGGATAATGCTTTCACATGTTTGAAAGTAAAAAGTTGGAAGTTAAGTGTCATGTCTATTCATACATTAATAATTACAAGTTGAACATCTTCGACACATTGTAAGGTGCAATTTTTAACAAGAGAAGCTGTAGATTCCTTTGTTGTGAACTACAATATACTAGTTATACATTTCATATCAACTGGGAAAGCGGAACAAAAATTTTCTTATATAAAGTTGAATATTTTCCTATCAAACGCGTTTCAAAGCCATAAAAGATAGGTATTTAAGGGTGTGCTGACTATCAAATCATACAATATTTGATACAGTGGTTAGGTACTTACAAATGGTATCAGAGCTAATTTCAGACCAATGTACCAACGAGAACACTGATCTTCCAGTGTAGGAGAATGTAATATCCCACATCAGATGGGATGTAAAAGCTTTTTTATATAGGGCTGGATGCCTTCTTTATTAAATGAGTTTTAAATCCGTAAGGGGCGGGCGGCCTGAGGATGTGCTGACTGTAAAAATTGATAATATCTCGTACGATGATTAACTATTATATAATTCAAGTGGTATATGTAATCTAAGACTCTTTCATCCAATAAAGGTTCATATATACGGTTCACAAGCCAACAAGATTTTTATATGATTTTATAGAGAAGTGCAAATGAATACTCAACTGGATAAAAATAAAGCTCTCTCTAAAAAGTTTGGTTTTGGTCAAGCAAGAAAGAGTGGAAGACCCAAGTTTAGTTAATTTCTTACTCTCTTGATTCAATGTTTATATTGTTTTAATATTATTTATCTTTGTTTGAGCTTCTAGGGGAGTATATGTCCTCGATAGTTTATTAGCTTCGGTTTGTTTTACACCCGTTTAAAAAATTCGTGGCTCATGTCTCGTGTTTCGCTCAAAAATAAATTTAAAATAGCTCGCTTGAAATCAAACAAGCCAAGCCCGCTAGCTTAATTTGTAAACAACTCGAGACCAAAGTCAGCTTGGCTCGTGACTCGCTCGTAAGTTGGCTCGTTGCCTGTTCAAATTAAGGTCAAGATTATAATTTATATAATTATAAACCAAATTTATACATATTACTTAAATAGACCATTTGCCATGTAGTCATTTTGATACCTCCTAATAAATCTAAGTATACTAAAGAAGGATCCTAGTTCATAAATATAATATTGCAATCATTATTGTTTTAATAAGTTAAATCAATAAATTAAAAAAACTTTTATTTTTTACATAAATGAATATGTGCAAAAGAATAACAAGATTTAATTCTTTTAACTTGCTAGAAACAAACTAGCTCGATTTGGTTTTTAAAAATGTCAGCTTCGTTTTTAAACAGGTTGGCTAAATGAGCTAGCTTAAGTTTACTTGTTTACCACTCTATTTCATTTCCACTCATATTAAGAAAAATACTAAACGGGAGGTCACTTGATTGTAAAGTACTTATTATTAAATTTTGATAATAACCTTTGTCAAGAAAAGTTTCATTACCAAAGAAAAAGATAGGCAAAATACTTCCAAGTATTTTTTTATTGTAATTTAGCATATATGAACATGTCTTAACAGACAAATCGTGAAGCTAACGTATGGTTAGTTAATTAATATTGACATAAAACATAATATGCATACAATCTATATATAATGTTGTTAGACGTGAAATTAATTGAGAAACTTATAAAAAGTAAAACCAATTGAATCTTTATTTTACCAAAGAGTTTGTAGTCAAATCATACCAAGATGTATTAGGTATCGATTAGAGCAACACGTAGCGGGATCACACTATCACAAACACACAAAGAACGGAAGTAATTAAAGAGACATGGGAATTTTAATGTGGTCCGGATCTTATATGAATCCTATGTTCACAGATTGCAATTAGAAGTTTTTCTTATTATTATCTCAGTATAAGATTATAGTTGCATGCAAGGGAATAGTTAAGACATAACTAGGGCTACAATACTTGGTGACCAAGAAAGATAAATATGAGCTAAAAGACAACCACTAAAAGCTTCTTCTTGGCAACCTAATAGGAGCCCATCAATGGCGGAGTTTGAACATCCCCGTAGGGGGGGCGGGGGCAAAGTTATTTTTTTTAGTGGGGGCGAACTCGATATTTATATAAAAATTTACATTACTGGGCCAAAAATTTACACTACCGGACCCAAATTTAACACTACCGACAAAAAAAAGAGAGGGGCGGCGGGCCCCCCCGGCCCTCACTATCCTCCGCCATTGGAGCCCATAAAAAGCCTAAAGGCTTCACCAATCCTAACAAATTCTCACTTTGAAGACCCCTTAAAGCTTTTGTGATATCCAAGAATGCCATCCAAGCAAATGAACGAACCCCATTTTAGTAACTCCAGTAATTTTTAATAGCAAGTCTTTTAAACTTTCAGCTCCTAAGAACAAACTATGAATTCAACATTTAAAACCCAGTCATATCCTTCTACTTGAAATGGCCCTCTCATCAAGTATCTGAGGGGTCAGAGGAAGCTTTTATGAGCTCTAACTCAATTGTGACTAATCCCGCCAACGGCCGTACTATACTCTGTCTCAACCGATTTGGACACCGCATCGGATCTAGATATACACCAAAGACCATCAATACTCTCCAAGCTTAGTAAACAATCACCAGAAGAGAACCTTTTCAATCTTAGTTTTTAAAACCCAACAGTTCTTTGTAACCGTACCTGAAACACATCTTAGCTTCCGTTATCACACGATACTTTGAATGGTTTAGACTTTCAAACTCGTTCTACTAACATCCTTGTGGCTCCAAACTTTATTTTTTTTTAAATGAACTCTCTTAACATAAGATTTAATGAATCAGATCTTGGTGTACTTAACTGAGACGATCATACATCCCTAAGCAGTAGCTCAACTATATTATGATTCATGCTTAGTATTTTAACACTAATAATTCATCAGCTTATATCATTGTATTTGTTTCTTGATACACTTGCTTTGTAAAATTGACGAATGGTATAAATAAAATAAAATCTAGATACTGAAGAGATACACATAAAATACACTACATACGTTTGATGAAATTCTTCTATGACAGAGTATTTCAAAGAAGGTATTAAATATTTAAAACAGTATATGATTTAGGGTGTTTATGTTATAGTTCTAGAGTTCTCGTCAAGATAGTCATTCAAGGAATCAGGAGTTTTAGCTACACAAAAGAAGATTACAATATTATATATTATATATTTTATTGCCAGCAGATATTATAACCGTTGACATGTTATTTATGTACCGATTGGTCAATGCCACCACCAAGATGGTTGTCATTGTCGCGGCTCAATCCAACGTCATTGCCACTCATTCCATTGGTCGTCAATGCCGCTCATTCGGCCGTCTCAGCCATCCAATCGGTCATTGGCAACATCAAGGTGGCCGTCGCTGCCGCTCAATTGCCGTCACTACCGCCCGATCGACCATCATAGGCATCCAATTGGTCACTACCACCACCAAGGTACCATCCTTACGCTCTCATTCTCCCGGATTGAACACGTTGTGCCCAACGTTGTGTAGTTAAGGTTTCTAATTCCCTTAAATCGGCCATCGAAACTACCCAATTGGTCACCGATGACGTTAAAGTAACCATCAATCCGCTATTCGATTTCTTTCTATCTGCAGGTCAGGACCGATTTCTATGTTTTTCACGTTTTTCTACAAAGTTAAGGTTTTCTATGGGTGTGTTCAGGTGGAAGTTTCAAAGCCTATGAATCCGGTACAACGGCATCGACTACTAAGCAAATGAAACTAAGAGATCCTGATAACCAGCAATTGAATCAAAGGATTTCTCATTACAAATTTAAATCGAAGATCCTTTGTCATGTTGTTCATACTCGGTTAATGGTATGCAATTTTATTGCTGTACAACATATTTACTTTTGGATCGGTTAAGTTTTTGATCTAGAATTATGTTTAATTGCTCAAAATGTGGAAAGATATTAAGGGTGTTATGTTTGTTAAGTTCATACAAATCTTGTGGTTTTGTAGGTTGAACAAGATACATATGTAATTTTGAAATGGCTTTACTCCATGGGACAGATGTAAGAATTTTTTTGATTAAATTGCATTAACACACTACAAAATGATGGTTTTCTAACTTTAATGTAACACTTTTGCTCACTTTTTATGCACCATTGCCACATGATAGTATATACACACGTTTCAACTTGCCATTGTACGATTAGATCACCACAAATTTATGTAACAAAAAGTATGTGATACTTATGTCTTTTTATTTCTGAGAATTTATGGTTGGATTAAACTAAACTTACATTTATTACAGGATAACTTATAGTTGCAGTCCTGTTAATTGTTGGGTTTTGTTATCTGAATGTGTGAACTTACTTGGTAATGCTGATGCAGACTTTCCAGGTGGGTCCCATCGCCTGTTAAATGACAAGTAGTTATGTTAGACAAAACATTGATATGCCACAAAAGAGAATGGATCTTGCTTCTTTGGACATGCTTCAATTTTATTGGTATTGATTGCATTTTCTCTTATTTCATGCAAAACATTGTATGGCATGTGATGTTATTATAGGGCCGGTCCCGAAAATTCTTAAAAGACCTTGGGACCGGGCTAAGAACAAAATGAGGGCCCCTGTAATACGACGTATAAAAAAATCGAAACCGAATAACTTGCATATAAAAAAATTATAATATGACGATAATTATTATAGCAATAAACAAGATGAAAGTATTGTATCAAAATAATCTAATTTATTTACTTAAGCAAATCCGGAAGTTCTCTTAGCTTTTTTGAAAACAAAGCTCTTGATCAATTTTTCATATTAAAATGAGTTTTGATTGGATAAATGGTATTGGGTTAACCTATTTAAAATGTTAATGAGCTTTAAGGTAAGGTTATATAGGTTAAAATAATAAAAATGTTATTGGGTCTTTTTAATAAGTTTATTAATAGTATATAGCTTTTTTTAAAAAAATACATATATATAATATATAAATTTTTTTAAAATTCCGGGCCCTGGGCGGTCGGCCACCCTCAGGGCCGGCCCTATGTTAAAGATGACATTTCTTTTCGACTCACAAACCAGGTTGATTTCTACAATAATGGCTATCTTCATGCCCTTAAATGTCTTACAGGTTTGAAAGACTTTATGTTTGATATTACGTACTTTCTTTTTTTGTTTTAACTAATTTCTTGAAAAGATTGTATTACTTTATCTTCTGGTTTGAAGGTAAGATCAAGATAGTATGTTTGATTAATATAACATGATCTGATTGGCTACTTATATGGTTAATCTATATCTTACTAAAATGGTACGATTCACCTGGTGGAAACAATAGAACAGTTAATGATTGGTAACTACTATTGGTACTGGTTAATCTATATCTTAACTTGCTTGCGAAGTTGTTTACGGTTTCATTTTCTTTCATCTTTAATGTCTCTAGCTCGCTTCTTAAGGTTTGTAGACGTGTCTTTTGAACTAGATCGGCTCCAAGGTGTCGAACTTTGATTGATTCCCAAACTTTTTTTGCATTTTTGCATTGTGCAACTTGCATTAGTATATCTTCAGGTAGTGTTTGGAAGATCATTGCTTTAGTCGTATGCACTTTCTTTTCATCTACATCTCCTTAAGAATCAATTGTTTCCCAAAGACCATATGCATTCAAGATTGTTTCCATTAATAATGCCTATGAGATGTAGTTTGACTCGGTTAATTTGGGACATTGGAGTGATATGTTCCCTTGCTCACGTGTTGGTATTGATATGCTTCCTAATTTCCCTTCCATGCTTTCTTGCTTTATTTTTTTGGATCGTCTTTTTCATATCTTGCTTTTAAACTTACTCTAACTTGCACTTGCTTCTTACTAATTGATTCGAAATGATGAACCGCCTTACTTTCTTGTTTTAGTCTTTCAACGTTCTTGCTTTCTTGCTACGGCTTTCTTGCTTATCTTGCTTGCTATGACCGGAGTTGGTCTTTCTTGCTTGCTATGACCGGAGTTGGTCTTTCTTGCTTGCTATGAAACACTATGGCTTTTCTTACTCGCTGTCGCTATTTGAACCAAGATTGGTTCGATCTTGCTTGCTAAGTGAACCATAAATGTTCGGTTCTTGCTTGCTATACGAATCTTGTAGATTCGATTTTTTTTTACTTGCTAATTATTAAAAATTTCAATAATTTTTGTGACGAATTGGATTTTTTTCTAATGTTGGAATCATGTAACTTTGACTTTTGATAAATTATGATAAAATGTTTTAAAATTTTTGAAACAAATTATTTTTAAATTGAACAAATTATTTTAAGAAAATCAAGGAATCAGATTTTAATTTGATTTTGTCCTTTCTCGAGAAAAGAAAACTAGTGTATTAAAGTGCCTTTTAAATTCAAGCAAATCTTAAAAGAATCTGACGTTCCTTATTATCCTTTAATTTTGACTTTTCTTTCAAACACGCGATGACGACTCAGTTTATTCGTCAACTTCAATTTTTTGATTCCAACAATGTTTTGTTTATTTCGAACGATCGGTAGTACCTTACTTTCTCTCTATTCGTCTGGATTAAAACGAAACGATTTCGTTTTTCGGTTTCTGATTTTCTCGCCACTGGTACGTTCTTTTGTCTCTGTTCTTCACTTTCTTGATCAGAAGTTTCGGAATTGATTGTTTTGATTCAATCTGATCATCAAAAGCGATTCTTCTGATTTCTGATGAAGATAACAATTAAAAGATTCAATCGTTGTTGTTAGAGGTGGCAAAGTGTATGGGTTGGATTGGGTTGATCGCCGGGTCGGGATGGGTTTGGGTCAAGATGGGTTTGGGTCAAGATGGGTATGGGTTAGGTTGGGTAAATAAAAAAAAAAGTTAGAATGGGCATGGGCCAGAATGGGTTTAGGTCAAGATGGGTTCGGGTCAAGATGGGTCAATGCTATTACAAAAAACAAATATATTTTCATTTCGACCATTTTATCACCCATTACAAACCGACACAATATCTATTACCATTGATCATCGTCGCTACATACCACCGATCACCGCCATCGTCACCGTCGCCAATCGACCGCGACCGCCAACGTCGAGAACTTTATCACCCATTACAAAACGTTTCTGCCACCATTAACCGATCACGCCCATCGTCGAGAACTGGCTGTCTCCGTCGAGCGCGTCTAAACCAACGCGGTTCGGCAGCGGTGGTCAACAGTCATGTGCGTCGGGGTCGGGTCGCGTCAACGGCGGTCGTGGTTGGCGACAGGCGGTAGTCGGCGGTCTGGGGCGTCGGCGGCCGGAATCGGCTGCGGGCTGCATTCGGGGGCGGCAGCGGCAGTCGGGGGCGTCGGCGGCCGGAATCGGCAGCGGGCGGCCGTGGGGGGCGGCGGCGGCCGGAATCGACCGCGGGCGGCGGTCGGGGGCGGCGGCGGTATAATGAGAAACATGATAATCAATAACGTAAAACGTAAATCACACCCAAACGAAAATTAATCATTGAAATGGAATTGAGAAGTTGGAAAGATGTGGAGAAGATCAAAATATCTAATAACCCATCCTGACCCGTTTCATATTCTCTATCACCCATCTTGACCTATTGATATTTTTTTCTAACTTTTGAAGTTGTCCACCTTGACCCATTTGAAAATATAGTTCAACCCAACCCAACCCAACCCAACCCATTATTTTATATTTTGAACCCATATCAAACTAAATTTACTCGTTTGGGTCAAGATTGCCGGATCTACTTATTGTATGTTCACTGCGAATTTTGGAATTTGAATGTGACGAATGTTCGGATCATAAAACAGGGGTTCCAAATTTCTTTCAATTTGATTTATTTCTTCACAGATCCAAGAGCGAACACGCTCTGATACCAATTGTTGGTATTGGGGTATCAAAACATTCACTAATTATGATGTATAGAAGATAAATTTGAGAGAAACTTGCTATTATTGATCATACCTACACATACAAACGTTGGATACAAGAGGGGTATTTATACCCTTCCAAATGACAGTTAATTAACTAACTAACAGAACTTTTAACGGTAACTAACTTAACTACCCTAACTACTAACGGTGTTAAGTGATGAAATGCCAGTTAATTAACTAACTAACAGAACTTTTAACGGTAACTAACTTAACTACCCTAACTACTAACGGTGTTAAGTGATGATGGTGTGTGACTTGCGGTACAAGGAAAGGGTTGGTGATGTGTGGTGGTGGATGTTAAATTTAGCCCAATAACTACTATATCCTAAGTATTTTATTATGAAAGTACTAAATTTAACACCAAAGCTATTAATTTGATAATTTGTGTTTTTCAGCTTGTGTTAGTCCTGCTGATTTAAATGTGAAGGAAACTTTGAACAAATCAAACTATGCTACATTCAAGGTAAGCCTGTGGTGAATAGACATTCAATGTCAAGTGAAATGCTACAAATGAGACAACAAATAGGTTGTTTGCATGCACAATTAGGTTGTATTAGTAAAATTTCTTGCTAATTTATACGGGTTAGATGTTGATTGATGTTCATTTCTTTGCTCAGACCTTTTCACGATGAAATGAGAAGTGGAGTAAGATTAATGGTTCAAGCATGCCATTGTTGAGCCATCTAGATCTAGATTAATGGTAAAACTAAATTGCCTTTTTTATTTTTATGGCCGATAAATGTGAAACTTGTGGTTTGGTCTTTGAACTCTAGGGTGGGTATCATGATTTTAGAGAGACCGTTGAACTTGCAACCACATAACTGGGCTCTGATGAGGGATCATGGCATGATGTGCTACTATAAAAGGTATGAGATCCAATCTTAGTGATAAAAGTGACAAAATGGACGGGTCAAACGGGTTAGTAACATGTTAAAATGGATATATACCAAGATGAGTTATTTTAGTATGAGTCCAAATGGTCCGGTTAGGGTTGGGTTGGATTGACATGAAAGACTATGGGGAGGCAGTTCAAGAATTAAGCCTCGCATGGCGTTCATGCCCGAAAATAAAGTTTTGGAACCGTTTGTGGAGAAGCTGCATTTGTAGCAACTTGAGATGTCATGGAAATCTTGAGGACATAAAGTACACTTCGTGGCTCTCTAAACCCGTTTAAAAAGTTTTGCTTGGTATAATCTTGAACTTTTTAGGGGTGATAGGGTATTTCTTGAGTTAAATTGTTATCTATGGTTCAAATTAAAGCAAGTGTTGAGTTAAATTCTTTTGTATCGAATTCCATCAAACAAACATTTTTTTTAAATGTTTTGTGAGTAGTGCCCAAATTTAACGTATGAAAGAAAAGGAAACTTCATCATTATGAATTGTAAAAAGGAATGCAAGACAAGCAAGGACTTATTTTTTTTTAATCAGTGTTGTATTTTAAATCGTTATGCTTTTGCTTCAAGTATATCATGCCGCAAGACTAAAAGTGGTTCGTGAATTCGGTAGTGCCTAGACCCTAATAAGTTCATGCTAAGTTTAAGATTAGGTGGGATGGGCAGGGCCGGCCTAATAAGGTTATTGGGCCAGGCGGTGGACTAAGGCATTCACATGTTGAGGGCATCAAGTTTTTTCAGTGTTTGGTTTAGAGTAATTACAGTTTTGAGTTAGCTACTACGTTTTGGGCTAACTGTTTTGTTTTAGGCCAGACTAGGTTTGTTATTAATTTTAGTTTTTAAAACTTGGGCCTGTTAGAAAAAGATTAAACGGGTTAGCTATTTTATCAATTAAAAAAGATTTATCTTATGAGATTGAGTATGAAGATTTGATTAAAGCGTTTGCTTCAAAAAAAGCTAAAAAAATAAGATTTATATAAATGTTTTGCATGTTTTTTAAATATATAAAAAGTAGATTAAAAATTTTTTTTTAACTTCGCCAAATATAAGCTATTTAGTTTATTTTTACCGGTACCAAGCCCGGATAAAGGAGGAGGGTTTTTATTAAATACTTAAGAAAAAGGCCTCCAAAATTAACCACGTCTTAGGCCACTAAAATGATTGAGCCGGCCCTGGGGATGGGTTAGAGATCAAATGATGTTATTGCTGAAATAAAAAATTCTTTGATTAGTTGAATAGTTGGGTAATATGTTTTGCTTGTAAGGAGATACATACGAGCATAATAATTCCCACTGACTGGTACAATCATATATCTTCCCAATATATGTGTCTACTTCATAAGTAAAAAAAACGAGTGCTGAAGCTGAAAGAATGGTAATATGCTTGTAGAAAATGCAAGCTTTACATTCTTTTTACATACTTAGACTTTTATGGGTTTTGTTGGAATAAGTTACAAATTGTTTTATTTTGTATCCGCTCTTTTCACACTGCATGAATTGCATTTACGATTTCATGTGATGTTTATTTTTCCAAATTATAGATTTTTTTTTTTTGACATTGCACTATATGGATATTGCTTTGTCATTTCTTAGTGTATTTGGTTCTCTTTTACTTAAATAAAACTAGTTATACTTTGATCTTAAGTAAATATTATTTTTTAGAATGCAAAGAAAAATAGTTACGCCACTATAACATTAAAACACCCGGCCACCGGACGGGTATCAAGCTAGTTATTCTTTTGGTCTACGAATGAAGTACAGTAAGTGCCGAACTTATTCTTTTGATTTAAATATATTTTTTCCAGTTTTTTTTTACGCTTTTTAAAAAAATTATCTTGCTACTAGTTTATTTTCATTAATTAGAACATCTAGACAATTGCAACATTTTCAAATTCAAAAGGCTAAATAGGAAAGATCGACTGTTTGGATACATTTGACAAATTCTTGAACCTTATTATCCTTAACCTTTAAGTAAGGCCTACACTACTTAAACATATGTAACCTTAACAACTTACAACCAGGGGCGGAACTATGCCCATGGGTATGGGGTCAAGTGACACCATTGAGTTTTGAACGGGTAGTATATCATATAATAACGAATTTTCGAGTGAACTTATAAAATTTCAGGACGTGAACCCCTTAATATTATTGAGTTCGCATTTATTACCAGTGTTTGGCCTTGGTTTGGTGGTACGCGCGTCGAAAATGGCTCTGCCTTTGGTCATGGGTTCGATTCTTACAAGGGTAATATTTTTTACATCTTTTTAAATTACTAAAATTACCTTTTTACCCTTGAATATATTACATTTTAACCCTAACTAGATAGTATCTACCCGCGCTTCGCAGCGGGGTTAGTAACGACATTTTTCCATATTAGAGGCTCAGAAACGGAGAGTCGCCGTGGCTGCAAACACTCGTATACTCCATCAAAACAACTATTAGTGGCTGAAGACAGTCGTTTGTTACACCGTTAAACACGACATCATTATTCATTGTCATTATTTGTTGATGGTTGATGCTAACTATTACTACTAACACAACTTGCATAACCAAGAGGCGACCGTCTACACCTGCCTGAACCCTCACAAACCCCATCTCTCATGACTCATTCTTTATAAACCTGAGAAAAGGTAAAAAGAAAAAAAACAAAAACTTTATGGCCAAAATAAGACCATGACAAACCCACTATTCATTTAAGTTGCAAAATTAATATTATGTAATTCCCAAAACCCTCCCCCCACAATTGTTGGTGAACGCTACCAGTTCCCTCCCCATTTGGATTTTCAGCCCCCCATCCCCCAATCGGCCTTTACGATTGTGTTTTGACATCCGGCGACCCTTACATTCGAGCTCCGGTGGTCGGCGACCGGCAATTAAGGCTGCGCCCTTTAGTCAAGCTTTCAAGGTTAGTTTCTAGCTTTTTTGTTTCTTGAGTGGTTGAGTTAATAAACTAGTTTTATTTCTTCGTTTATTTAATTATTTGTCAAGATTAAAAGATTCAAACCCTAGATTTACATTCATTTTCATTGTTGTTAGTTGATTTGTTTGAGTGATTTTGATATCTAGATTGTGTTCAAGCACTAATTTACACTTATTTTAGAGAATTTGGGAGGGCTTGAGTCTAATGGTAAGGGCGTTTGAAAGGCTTAATTTACACTAATTTTTTATTGTTAGGCATTTAAGAATTTGACTTTGGCTGATTATCATGTTCAATTCTTACCTCTTCTTATTTTGGGTATCATTTCTTGCTTTTGTCAAATCTAAATGACTAAACGTTAATCTAATTCTGTTAATCTGATTTGTTTCAGGTTTAGTAGTTAGGCGCTTTAATAGTCTAACTATTTTCAAATTTGTTTCAGGTTTTAATCCTACATTATACGAAGGAAATGTTCTACAGTACATGGAGGAGATTATTATTCATTATGATTGCATACAAGTTGGCAGCAAAATATATTTTGCGTCAAAAGGTATGTTACCTATAATGACCAATATGATAATTTGATATTAACTTTAAGTATTTAATCAATTAGTTTTGTATTTACATTAAAACAACATTGTACCTTGGTTTTTTGGGTTAAGAAAAATATTTTTATTTTTTTGGGAAAAAAGCCTCAATTTTAAGACTGGTTTTGGGCCACTGAATACTACAAGTAATTTTTAAGTTTAGTTATTAACATGTGAGTTTTCTACTTTTCCAATAATCAAAGAAGAATTCGCATGATTAGATTTCTGGAACTTGTTAGTTAGGATTAAGATTTGGAATAATCATAAAAAGTTACATGTAATCTTTTTATCATAATAATAAAAAGATGAAATTAGAAGAGTTACTTGACCCGACCCGATTGTACGATCTGAAAATTATTATGTTCATTAAAAATTTAATCACCTAAAAAAGTGACCCTCTAGAAAATTATTTCTGGTTCCGCCACTGCTTACAACTCTATAAGATTGTTAATTTTTCGAGTTCTTCGACCTAGTTACGTTCACCTAACATCGTTCACTTTCTAATAACGACTCATATGCTTCAAATATTAACTACATGTGCTACACTAACAATCATTATCTTCTTTTTTTTTACCAGTAAGTTCCTTACAGTAATACAACAGCTTTTTTTTTTATTTTTATTTTTATTTGGTGTTTCTAGGGAAGGTTTTATTCGACGATGGGGAGACAGTGAATGCCTTGATTTTAAGAATTGATTAACACATTTGGCTAGCTTGATAAGTTTTTAAGTTACCATAAAATATGTGAGTTTTGAAATGATCTCTCACACACGTATATGTAATTAACACATCATTTTGCACTTTTTTTTTATGGAAGGATTTTTATTAGAATCTATAGTATATAATAAAAGAGTAACTAAGATGCCACATGGCATTATCATGTTACTTCTCACAAAAATTTTTCCACCTAAATTAATATATTATTTTAGTTAAGTTTTTATTTTAAGAAACTCAATAAATAGTAATTATTCATTTTGTTTTGAATTTAATTTTTTATATTATCAATTTTATTGTGTAATCATATTGTTTTGAACTATACATGTTTTTATAGCCAAATAAGATTCAATTTAAAAAAAAAACTAAAAAGAATATTTATTGATATATTTAAATATTTTAGGTTAGTGTGATTTTAAATAACTGGTTTTTAATTTTACATGAGTCAATTGTATATTATATTATTCAAAAAAGTATTCAAATATTTATAATTTATAAATGTAACTTTTTTTTCATTGTTATAGTAATACGTAACTTAATCATACGAAATATTTATACATTTATGAATTATGTTGTTTTCATATTTACAACCCGTGTATTACACGGGTTTACTAAAACTATCTTTATATTATAATAAAAGAGTAAATAATAGGAACACGTGGTAGCATCACATTCATCCTCACCATAATTTTCCCTTCTCACTCTCCTACTTAATAGTTACTATAATTACTAATAATATTATTTAATTTATTTATAGACTAAAAATATTTTTTGATAAATTAAGAAAGAATCTTTTAATCAATATTATTTATAAAGAAATTTTATAAAATAATCTTCTTTTCAAAAACATAAAACTTTTTTAAAAATATAAAATATTTTAAAAATCAATATTTTTAAAAAGTAAAATTTTTATAAATAAAAAATAATTATAAATAAATTTTATAAAACCTTTTGTTTTGAAACAAAATATTTAGTTTTTTTAAACAAAAAAAGTTTAAAAACTTGATATCATTATTTTGTTACCTATAGTCCTTACACATAATTTCAACCGTATTTTATCTTAAAATATCATTTTATAATTAACAAAAATTTATTTTATTTAATATTTTATATATTCAACCCGTGTAATACACGGGTTATTAAGCTAGTATTATAATAAAAGAGTAACTAAGGGGAACACGTGGCAGCACCACATTCATCCTCACTATAATTTTCCCGCTTCTCTCTCCTACTTAATAGTTACTATAATTACTAATAATATTATTTAATTTATTTATATACTAAAAATATTTTTCAATAAATTAAGAAAGAAATCTTTTAATCAATATTATTTATAAAGAAACAAATTTTTATAAAATAATCTTTTTTTCAAAAACATCAAACTTTGTTAAAAATATAAAATATTTTAAAAATCAATATTTTTAAAAAGTATAATTTTTATAAATAAAAAATAATTATAAATAAATTTTATAAAACTTTTTGTTTCGAAATAAAATATTTAGTTTTTTTAAACAAAAAAAGTTTAAAAACTTGATATCATTATTTTGTTACCTATAGTCATTATACATAATTTCAACCGTATTTATCTTAAAATATCGTTTTATAATTAACAAAATTTTATTTTATTTAATATTTTATATGTTCAACCCGTGTAATACTCGGGTTATTAAGCTAGTAGATTATATACAAAGAGTTGGAAGAGAGATGAGAGAAATATCAAAGAAACGAATAGTTAATAGTGGATACAAATAAACTTATATTTTGATTGTTATAAATATAGAAAATCACAGGTCTGGAGTATTGACTTAATTAAGTGCAACCGATGCAATAATGTATAACATAAATATCACGAACCATGATATCACGTTCTTAGTACATGTGCTAGTGCAATATAGTCCAAACCCAACATGTATACACTGTAACAAAATAACATAATTAAATCTGGGTACACATACGATGGCCTAAAGATTTCTTAGTCGACAATGCAAACTATGATAGAAACGCTACCAAATCTAGCAGACGTACAACAATATATAATACCAATTGAGAATGCATGAGACTAATGTCAATGATCCAACACATAGAGAAAGCATGTGGTTTAGAGCAAATCAAGAAGAATCTTGTAACTAATTATAAATTGAAGACGTTGATTGTTGCTCCAAACATTGTTTGAATCTTAATATCAGAAAAAGATTGATTTTTTGTTGTATTGGTTCTAGAAGCCGATCACAAAGGGTCGATTGTTGTTTTTGATTCAGTCCTAGACATCGAAGAGAAATCAGTGTTGGTGTGGGCTGGTTTGCTTTTGAAGGCAGAAACAAGAATTGTGGTTTTTTGTTGTTTGTTGTTCATCATTAAATTCTGGAACAACGGGGTGTTCGCAAGTGTAAAATGAGTCGCAAATCAAGTGGTTTTGTGATAGTTCATGTGTCATTGCTTAACAATTTATCTCACAAAGGGGAGTCGATTGTTGTTGTTGTTGCTTCTTATCCGTTGATCAGAAAAGCCAGAAGGGTTTGTTGATTGTTCATTAATATATAAGCCAAAATGCCAAATGATTGATTGTTGGTTGATTGGTGTGTTCGTAGACCAAGAAAAAAAAAGGGAAAACGAAGCCCGGTGATCAATCAAGAAAAACTTGTGGTCACGCATCATGATAGGTCGGTTTCATGAAAAACATTTTGAAAGACGTGAACAAAGAAAACTTAATTCATTGGTGTGATGAAAAGTTTAGTCAATAAAAAAAAGATAAAATTCCTTCGTATGAAAACTTTAGAAAGAAAAAGAAGAAAGATTATCCTAAAAGTTAAAGGTAACTAAAAAGATATACCGGGGAAGTCGAATGTTATTACCGTCATGAGTTTGAACATTATGCAAGAGATTGTTCTCAAGAAAACAAACACAAGAAGAGTCAATCTTGATGCATAAAGATCAAGAACCAACTCTTTTGATGGCAGTTATCAAAATAATGAGAAATATAAACAAAATTCCTTGGATGAAAAGAAAATTGATTTTTGGTTCTCATTAACTACATATTTTAATCATAAAGAACCAGAGTTAACTGGTTTAAACACAAAAGAAAAAAAATCAAGTTCTAGAAGAAGACAAATTAAAAGATATAGTTAGAAAGAGCACAATCAAATAAAGAACGTATGAACTTTTTGCAAATCACCAAGAAGATAAACATTTTGCAAATCACCAAGAAGATAAACAGAGTTGCGTCTATGTTCAAAAAGAAAAAAAAAATGCCTAATTATGCACATTAGACATTAGTCAAAAGGACAGAAGGATTCGGGTGGTTGCAATGAGAAGGATGAAAAGAACTCGAGTATGGAGACTTTATGCATCATTGTAAGTGTCTCTAATTATGACGGGGATGATAGGGCAACGAAAAAGCACGCAAGAGGGCGTCAAAACACATAAGAAAAAGATAGAAGCTAGCGTAGAAACAAACGAACCACGAGCAGGAACTCTCGTGTGAAATAAGCGTGTCCCTACTACAATGAATCCATAAGTAAAACACTAGTTTGAAATTCTAATTGTGATTTTTTGGTTAAAGAAACGGATGGGGAAATTTGGGGGTGAATGTTGGAAAATTAATAAAACGAATCAAATACATAGTGTTTAATTTAGATCAAATACGTTCGCGACGGTTGTCACATATGTCGGATATGTGTGCCAATTTGTAGGAGCTCTATTTGGAAATAGAAATCTCTATTTCTACATTATTTTGTAGAGTGTCAACATTAGACTGACAGGAATCATCAAATCAACAACATGAATGAGAAGTCTTCTACATATAAATACAATATTACAGTGAAGGCATAACAGAAAAAGCATATGCACAATATTACTGGGAACTAAGAACCCTACAATATTCAAGATTACAACTTCAACCATCGTTTCAAACATAACATCATCAAAATTTTAACAGAAAATCATTGATATCACATACCCGAAAAAAAGATTGGAAGCTATCTACATCGACAAACATATCACAACAGCAACAGAAGCCCGAAGAAGAGCTTATCGGCCATCAGCAGAAGTAAAGGAATCAGCAAATCCAGTAGGTCTTGCAGGGATACTACTCTTACTATCATCAAGATCCACATAGCTACTGTAATCTTTCCCTTCTGCTTCTTGCCACCCTTTGACCATTTGGGTCAATGGTAGACTATAATCAATTCCACAATATTCTTCAGCTTCATTCTCCATGGGTTTCCATTTCTCCACAAGTGGGGCCAACACGTTGACTGCATGCCCCATATCGGGCCGTTGACTTGGCTCTCTAGCTGTACAATGGCCTGCCAGCTCAGCGATAATGGAGATGGTTTCATATGTTTCTTCGTTTGCGTTAAGAGCGGGGTCCACAGCTGCCATTAGCTTCTCCTTGTCTGTTCTAATGCTCCAAAACCATGATGCTAAGTACTGGCTTTCTTCGGGTCTGTCCTCGTCTAACGCCATTAAACCAGTTAATAGCTCCATAAGCACAACACCATAGCTGAAAACATCGGCCTTTGTTGTAACTTTACCTGTCACTGAAAACAAATGGAAAGAAAATCTTGAATTTACCAGTCTCTTTCTGCAAAAGTTTCAATAGATTTTATCTTTTTGATTTGGGTTTCTCTCTTTATGATTAAAGATTGTGCCTTTTATATATATCTCTTTGATGTAATAAAATTATGAACTATAATGTTACTAAAAATTGTAAATTTTGAAATTATATACCAGTGAATTGGGGCTATGATCTATCACTTATAAGTCAATTTCATTAAATCAAGAAAACTAGCATTAAATGCAACAAGTCAAAGCGGCCGAAGATTGAGGTTAATAATGTATAGGACTTCTTAAATCTTTATACAAAATATATTTATGACCACTGAAATTATGGGAACTTTAGCAATCATAGCCAACAGTAATCATTTATAAGCATTAAATGAATAATTACCAGCATATTCAGGGGCAAGGTATCCGAATGTCCCGGCTAGCCGAGTGATCACAGACTTCTCACCATCAGGGGCAAGTTTGACCAATCCAAAGTCAGAAACTTTGGCTCTAAAATCATCACCAAGTAAAATATTAGATGATTTAAGATCGCGGTGTATAAAGCTCTGATGTGCCAAACTATGAAGATATTCCATCCCTCTAGCCACATCCAATGCAATATTTAACCTTCTTTTCCAAGAAAGTGGTTCCAATTTGAAGGTTTTCCAGTGAAACAAATGCCTACTTAATGCACCTTGAGGCATATATTCATATACAAGAATTCTTTCAGGTCCTTCAGTTGAATACCCTAAAAGTGATACCAAATGTCTGTGTCTGACCTTTGATAGAACTGCAATTTCTGATTGAAATTCATCTAATGCTTTGTTGCTAATCACTCCAGATTCCATTCTTTTGACTGCTATTTTCGTGCCATCGTCTAGTTGGCCCTTGTAAACCACCCCAAAACCACCACGACCAAGCTCGTTTTCATGTGCAAAGTTTTTAGTGACATTTTTTAGAACTTGAACAGAAATGATTAAATTTCCTGATTCGATTACATGGGACTCACCCGAACCACTGCCAACACTTGTTTGTGTTTGTGAGTCGTTGGCGATTGAAATCTTGAGAGTGTTATCCGAGAGAGACGGGTCCTGGGGGTGAATAACAAGTGAACTCGGTGATTGACTTGAATTGACTTTCTTCTTTTTACATAAGTAGATACATATAGGGATGATTAAGAATATTACAATAGCAAAAGCCGCAACAGAAGCGATGATCGCAACTATGTTTGACTTCTTCTTTGAAGATTTAGCAACGAGAGGGGCGGCACCGCCACCAGAAACCTCTGTACTAGGAGCATTACTGGTTCCTGTTGGAGGTGAAGGGCGGCTGCTGTCGGGTGGAGAGCCCGTGGGTGAACTGGCTTTAGGAGGAGCTTTGGATGAATTTGATTGAAACAAAGGGTTCCCACTTAGAACAATTTTCATGGCAGGATTGAATTTTGGCTCAGGAGGGGAAAGATTATTGTTGCTCAAATCCAAGAAAGTCAAAGACTTTAACTTAGACCAGTTTGAAGGAATCACACCCATTAAGTTGTTCGACCCAAGATCAATTCGAGTTAAAGATTCAAGATTCGCAATCGAAGGGCTCAAGGTTCCTGAAAGATTGAACTTTGGCAAGTGAATGGAGCTCACCTTCTGCTTACTGCAGGTCAAACCGATCCAAGAAGCACACGGATCATTACCAGACCAAGAGGAAACAAGCCGTGGCGGATAATTCAAATCGTTTAAGAAATCCAAAAGCGCGGTCACTTCTGGAGCACAAGGAACACCAGGATCCGGTTGACAAAAGCTGTTTGATGAATAAGTAAAGTTCACAGCTTTGAACTTGGGCACAGGACCCATGAAATGATTATTGTTCAAATCCAGTTTATCCAAACTAAGACTAGCTAAACCATCAGGAACTAATCCTACAAGATCATTACTGTTAACATTAAACTCTTCAAGTGCAGTCAAACTACCAATACTTTGAGGAATCTTTCCACTAAAATGATTCCCATGTAGCCACAAACTGGTGAGTGAGCTCATTGTCCCAATAACATCAATGGGACCTGTCATCCCTCCACCAGATTGACCATTGAGCCAAAGAATCCTCAATACAGACTCGTTAAACGTCGAAGGAATCGCACCAGAAATGCGATTCATCGACAGTTTTAACACCCCTAAAGAGGACATACTTCCAAGAAAATCAGGTATATGACCAGCCAAATTACAACTCATCAATGTAAGATTCTGCAATTGAACAGAATTTTGGAGATCAACAGGAATTGACCACCCATTAGTGGCATTAAGAGGGTTATTATCAAGAGCTAAAACCTCTAAACTATCAAGCCCACGAAAGAAATCCCAAGGAATTTCGTCGAACATGTTGAAGTCAAAATAAGCCCACCTCAATTCCGACAATCCACTCAACGATGGCAGAGATCCAGTGAACTGATTCTTCTGCAGACCCAAATTAGTGAGCATTGACAACTGATTCAAACTATCAGGCAAAGTGCCCTTCAAATTCATCCCCTGAACTTGAATCTGAGAAACCCTAGATTGAGAACAGAATACATGAGGCCAACGAGGGGGCCCACATGGATCATCTCCATTGTCGGGCCAATTCAAGAGCTCCGGATTCTTCAACCCTTTTCTAAACTGGTTCAATACCGCTAAATCAGCAGGATCTGTGGTGCTAAAAACAAGAGGAAGAAGAAAGGGGTAGAAGAATGCTAGAGTTGCAAGAAGCTTGATCAAGCGGTGATGGTGATCCTCCATTGATGCAGAGCTAGAACATTGAGGTTTAATGGTGACATATGAAGAGATTTATGCAAGAATTTGAGGGAGAAAAGAGGGATTTGGAGGAAATAGTAGATTTGATGATTTGAAGCAAATGCAGAGCATATTCATCATTCATGAGCAGTGAGTTTGAGAAAGAAAGAAAGAAAGAAAGAAAGATGGGATATGAGGACATGAGGTGGAGCTCGGTGACTATAAAATTCAATGAAGGTACGATACGTGTAATGCCGGTGGAATTTGGAAGAATTTACACTCCATTTGAGAAAAATTGGAATTTTTGGGTGCCTTATAGGTATATTATTAATATATTAACATTTACTTGTGCTTTATTGTTACCGAACTTAACTTGAAAGTGATCGCACACGATTGACGACCTACAACATTAAGTCCTATGTATCGTAATTATATGCGACTATGAATCGCTTATCATGACGTTTGGTGTATAACAGGCGTTGCTTGATGATGCTAACGTAGTTTTTTTTTCATATGATCGTGGATGTATAAAACGATAGAAAAAATGATGGTTTTTGTGAATTTTCTTTTTAGTATTTGTTATTGTATAGTTCAACTAGAAATGTGGAAAATACTAGTCTAAATTGATCAGCTTGATGACTGGTCAGGTTTTAACTACATCTTATTTGGTCTTGTCTTTGGTTTTAATCTTTTCGATCAATCCATTCGGTTTCGAACCAAGATAAAACAGTGAAATTGAGCAAGCCCAAACTTCCATTTTTTGCATGTTTTCTCACGTCTCACACTACTCATGCTTGCTTTAACCGCAAAGAAACTTGGAAATCTAACTTTTTGGTGTTTTGATAACAGAATCAAACCGGTATTGAACTACTTATAATAACCTGGTCCACAATTTTGTAATATCATGTTTCCATCTTTGATCCGGTTATTAACTCATACACGCCGTTTAAATCTAATACCATAAAATAACTATCGACTTATAAGCCCAACCACTATATAGATTATATGTAGGTAATGAGTTCAAGTCTAATTATAATGCTCAAAATGCTCAGTATGAAGCTAGAGAGTTTCTCAGTTATGGGTTTGCACCTAATGGGGTTGAGGGTGCTGTCGCGTATGAAAAATGAATAAGCGAGTCTGATTAAGATAACACACATCCTTTGAAGCGTGGTCGTACATTTGCGGTTCAAAAAAATATATATAGATTATATGTATAACTTTTTTCATTTACCTTTAATAGGGGTTGTCAAGAGTATTCAAGAATACACAATTAGTAAGCTTGTAAGTATTATCTAACTACCTATAAAGTTGGATTGTATATAAAATATAAAAAAAGTTGGTAAAGTTTTCATTAAAACAAAAGCAAATGCGGTGCGTGATACAGAAATGTGTCACTAGCAGTCGCATGGTCCACTCTTGTATTCCGTGACTGGTGGGAATTCACTATTTTAATAGCCTCCACTTCTAATTCTCTTTAGATCTCAGATATTAATTTTCTAAGTAGCCAATACTTAATTTTTTAATACAATAATTAAAAATAACGACTTTTGATGGTTCTTTTTTCAACTCAAAAACAACAAAAGCTGATTATGTATAGTTTATCATTCAATATGTATTTGATATCTTTATGAATTTGTTTTTTAATCTAATTAAATTAAATAAATCCTTAAGATAATTTGTGAAATGCAAAAAAAACATATTATCTTAAGTGAATTGACATACAATTTTCAGCTTGTAGTCTATAGAGATTAGACATAGGCAAATTTTCAGCTTGTAGGATATTTGATTTAAGTAAGGGTGCAGTTTAAGTCTTTAACTTTAAGAATGACAACAATTTGTATCTTATATATTAGTTAGTAGTTACATTATATGTCCAAGTGTACAACTCTTGAAAAGTCATGAGACATTAATTCAGCTCTCAATGTCTACAATATTGGATGAACTTTAAAATTTAGCTTTTGACTACTATAAACTTCAAGTTAAAACTTCTAACTTCTTTTGGTTAAAGTTGAATCCTAAGTTTGTGTATAAGATTTGTTAAGCATATTAGCTTTGATCTCAACTCTTTTAAGTTGGATTATTTATTTCTACTGTTTTCATTTATTTTACTACCAAAATCACCACATCTACACTTTAGAGATTACGTTATATCTCGGACCATACAACTTTGATTTATCATTAAATTTCATATTTATTAACACCAAGAACCAGGAAAAATAACCAATAAGAAACTATAAAATGTTATCTTTGTGAAGATAGATTATTTAGTGGAAAATAACACGATCCCATAGTTGGGATTACTGTTAGTTAATTAATTAGTGTGATGAAGACAACCCAACTAATCCAGTGAATGATGCTGACCTAATAACCCATCCTCCATCGTGCCTCTTAAATATTTCTTACATTAAAAAGGGCCACAGTAAATACATAAGCCAGTAAAATTATATCTTTTTTATGTAAACATTTGCAATGTCATGTAGTGTCTAAGTCAGTGCGTTTTTGTCATTGAAAAATATATATTTTTGTTTATCAAATATTTTTAATGCAATTAGTCTTTGCTTGTAGATATCATATTTTATCACCACATGGCTCATTATTCACGATATGCATAATTTAATTTATTTGATTTTTCAACATAAGCCTGTGAGCTGTTGTGGGTTAATTTAGTTTCTAAAGTGGATCGAATCTTATAGAAATAAAAAATGAGCAGAAACAAAAACACAAGAAGTAAGGTAATTATGAGCGGTTCGGTTCGGTTGTAACCAATGTTTTGAAATTTAAGTTCTCATAACCACCCGATTTCGATTACTATATATGGTTTAGTTAGTTTAAATTTGAGTATTGAAAAAGATAGTTTATTTAACCGACTTCAGTTGTGGGTGGATTCAAGCTAATTTCAATTAATCGATTCATGTGTTTACAAATAAAATACTATCAATTGCTTAAATTAAAAAAATAAACAACACTAAAATTTTGTTCAGAAAAGAATTTACACCAAAATTGTTACAATATAACATATTATTTATAGAAATAAAAAGGATGGTTTTACGCCGGTTCGATTCAGTTTATTTGGTTACTTTTAAACATATAACCATAACTAGACCACAAAAGTCGGGTATATATCAAAATGTCAAAATCTACCCATTGGTTTTCGGTTTGGTTATTTGATGTTTATACTCAATCCTTACATTATGTATATTTTTCTTTTCATTTAATAAATTTTTAGAAAAAAACTTTATGGTATCCCATGGGAAGCATGACATCCTTGGAAGGGTTGATAATTGTTAGAGGTATGATTGAATTGAATGAACACAAAGACAAACATGTAGGCTCCCAACCATATGGCATGATAACATTGCTTCATATGTTCATGAGTTGTTTTGGTTTCTTGATGATTGTTTCAAGATTCTTTTGGTCTCAATCTTTAGGTTTCATTTGTTCATTTTTTTTAGTATTTAACTTCGTTCATATAATAAAAATATTATTCCTTATAATATATATATATATTTTTTTGCCATAACTAATAATGATTTAATTTATTAAACACCACTACATTTAATCCTAAAAAACTTCTATCAATTTTCACTTACAAATATTTAAAAAACATGCCGTAGTTGTGAAATGGGAAATCACCAAAGCTACTAGGCTACAAGGCCATGGGCGTAACCAAAGGCTATCTTGTAGCAAGTTAGAGAATGTGATCATACAGTGACACTACATAGGTATCATGTAGACTGTGACTTTTAAAACACTTACATTCTCTAAGGGGTTAATAGTGTTTATTTGAATGTTAAAAACTAAAAAAGAGTGGAAGTTTGTAATTTTTATTCTAAATTTCATAAATCATAAGTTAAGATTGAAGAGTTGAAGTCTGTAATTTTTCAAATCCTAGTTCATATTCTCTAGTCCCTAATAAAATAATAATCTAAATAACAAAAATAACTATGTAAAATATTAAATACTTAATAATTTTACCTCAATGGTGCGACCAAAAATGGTGATTGGAAAAGCGGTGGCCAGAAGTGGGATCATGGTGATCGGAATTGTGTTTAAAATTTCATTAGGTCTATGTCAAATATTTGGTTTAAACTTACTTCGGTCTATGTCTAATATTGGGTTTAAAACTTAAAAAATTAACATTTAGAAATGAAGGACACTGAGTCATGATTGTAAAATTTTATAGATGGTTAGAATTTTCCATTTCCATATACATATACATATACATATACATATACATATACATATACATATACATATACATATACATATACATATATATATATATATATATAACACTAAAATTTTTAAGGTTAGCGGTTGTCCCCCTCTACCCCAAACACGGATCCGCCCATGCATAGAAGGGCCTTTTGGAAATTTTAGTAAAAATTTTGGTTTTTCATTTGATTTGGACATTAATAATTATTAATATTTGTTAATAAAATAATTATTTACTAGTAAGTTTGTATTATTCCATGTGAGAGAATTAGAATGAATCAAACTGTGTTCAAAACAGAGATAAGATAAATTAGATATCGATGCTCAAAGTTGATAAAATAAGTGGGAGTGGTTGGTTGTGTCTCACATTGGTAGAGTAATAAAACAAACATTGAAGTGAAATAAATCTTGAATAGATTTATAAGTTTGAAATTTCCATCAGAATGTGTTCCTACATAGTTAGGGACACCTAGTGGCTTCGCATCATTGCTTGTGAGCCACCTTTGTATTGTTGAGCTGTGACATGAGGTTTAGTAGTTTTCATCTGCTTATGTATAGCAAATGCTATGCTCTTGCTAAATCTTGTTGTTATGTATCTATTGAAAGGTAGATTTTAGTAGTTGCTATTGTTGCTACGTATCTACTTAAATGTAGATTTCAGCGAATATAAAATATAATTTAATAATAGCTTATGCAGTTTTGACCTTTGGTATAACTTTATTAATTAGAAGACCTTTGGCATAACTTTGTTAATGATTAGACATTTGGTATTACTATCTTGAAACTATAACATGCTCATACATTATATATACACAAATAGGATGTGTTTCTTGTGAAAATTGATTGAATTTTTAATAATAATTAATTACACCACTCCTGAAAACAAAAAAAGAATCATTCTCCTTTTGGATTCTAGCTTCATCTTCTTCTTTGTTTCCATCTTTCAAGACACATTCGTTTCATTGTTAACTCGAGTGCAAGGACATCTCCGACAATACACTACTATTTCGATTGTTGTACCCTGGAGATAGTCGCGCTCATCTAAGAAGATGCGTGAAATCTATTTTAATGGACATTTGTTGAACAGAAATCATCAACCAACACTCAACTTTTTTGGTTCGTTGATTGTACAATCATAAATGAAGTTGTAAAGAATCTTTATGGTTTTAAAGATAAAATGAAGAAGATTCTCTCTGAAGAATACAGTTTAAATTTGTTTCATTTCATGTAAATTGTGTTACTACTTATATTCGGTTTGTATGTTGTATTACAATTTTATATTTTCTAAAAGTAATATGCTCATTATTTTATTAATTATTAATAAAAATAAACCCATATCTTATATGATCATCGCACCCCCAAACATAATCTACCACATTAATAAAAGCTGATGTAGCATTCTATCACAACCTAATTATATAAAAACAAAAAAGTCAATTAGATTCGGCCGAAAATCAGTGGAAATATGGATTTAGTTGAAAGTTAAAAGTGTCGGTATGGGAATTTGTTGACCCAATTATGATTCGGTTTTGTCAAAATGTAGACCACATCATAACCACTTTAATCGTCTGCTTTGGATTTTATTCAATTTTAAATTATTAATGTCTTTCGTCCTTTCAAACACCGACATGCCAATCTTAACTCTTTCTACAATATTAAAATCATAAATTCCATCCTTAATTTTATAATTTGATATTTATATACATTTATTATTTCTCTATAATGAAATGCCAATAAATGAGTAGTATGACTTTAGGTTAGGTTACTCTATTTTAGCCGTAATAATTGAAGTAATTTTATTTTGATCACTAAAGAAATACATGCATTGAATTTTAATATTTTTTTTGTGATTTATTAAAATCATTTGTTTCCTTTTTCTTTTTTTAGAAATATTGGTTTTTTTTACCTTTTTTGATTTTTTACTCAAACGTATGATTTTATAATTGTGATAGCTTGATATTAGATTATGAAATTATTAGAGTTTGACCACATAAATTTATTTTTTTGCATTTTGTGATTTTGTTTTGTTTTGTTTGTTTTTTTTCCAAACATATAATTGTATCACTTCTACAATTAAGTAAACGTTAGGTTTTACAACGTAGTGATAACCATCACAATATGTTTTGTATCATTCTTGATGCTTAGAGTTCTTACAACTTGTTTTGGTATTTTTGTTTAATTTTTTTCTTTTAATTTTTATTTAATTTGAGGTTTTGTTTTTTTTCTCAAACACATGATTTTATAAATGTGTGAATGTAATATTAGGTTATGAGTTTATTAGATTTGACCACGTGTTTTATGCATTATGTGATTTTGTTGACCATTTGTTTTTGCATTCTGTGATTTTATTTTGGTTTTTTTTATTCAAACATATGATTGTGTCATTTTTACAACGAAGTAACGTTAGGGTTTTATGAAGGAGTGACAATCGTTGCAATATGTTTTGTATTTTTCTTGATATTTAGAGTTTTTACGATGTGTTTTGGTTCCCGTATTTGATATCTAGAATCGTGGCAAGATTCCCCGCACAACGTGCGGGTGGTAAAACCTAGTCATCCGCAATTCACACAGACATATTCTTTGCTTAGTTACAACTTCAATCTTTTTGTCTCAATGTCTTAGAAATTATGAATATCGCCAACTATTCACTTGATCAACAAGTTTTTCATTAGGTGTGTTCAATGGTTTGATTAATTGTTTAGTTGATTATGACTTCCTTTTAGGTCTATATGTTCACCGAATCAAATTAGAAACATGTATAATCGAACCGGATTTAATCAATTAAACTGAATTTACAATTCAAATACTTAAATTCAGTTAGCTGAACCGATAAGCAATATCTTGTAAAACATAACCGAAACTGAAAACCGAATTCGCAGTTAAGATACAATTAGGAGCAAAATTGAAAATCAAATTCACAATCCACTTCAGATTTTGTTAGACATGGCTCGTTATTCGGTTTTATTTGATTTATCTGTAAACCCCTACGTTTCGTCCTTGTGATGGATGTGTGTTAGAATATATTGTTAAGTTGGTGTAAAACTATCAAATGACCCTCACCTAAAAACATAAAAAGTGTAAAAAAGAAAAAAAAAAAAATGAATGAATGTCGATAAGCCTTCCCTCTCAATCACAATGACCCACCTAAGAAATCAGAACTATAGATTTTACATCATAAGACTTTTACGATTGCAAATTGTAATTTGAGGTTTTAAGTGTGTGTTTGGTCGGATATTTTAATATGTCCGAAAACCGGAGATGTTGAAGATGGCTAGAGATTGTTGCTGGAGATGATGATCAGAAAAAATATGGTTGCTGATTGGAGATAGCCTGATCCGAGAGGGCAGGGGCTATGGGTAATTATATTTTTTCATGTTTTAAAATATAGGTAAAATTTTAATTTTTGTTTTTGTTTTTTAATTAAAATGTAAAATGAGTTTTCTAACTTTTTAGAACTTTCGATGGACATCCTGTTAGATATTTTAGTGTAATTGGATTGACTAACGACCAATTTAATCATAATATCCATCAAACAAGTCAGGAGGTGCGGGGAGTGCATACTTGTTTGAGTTTATTATGATCTTTGAAATTGAAAACCTTATTAGGAGCGAAGCCCCTAAGCGATAGGGGTTCCAAGGGGGCAACGCCCCCTTGGCGGGGGTCCGGGGACAGCGCCCCTGGCTGGGAAACATTGCTTTATCAAAAATATACTAGAATTAGTTTTTTCCCAAAATTTCACATGTGAAACTTCAGGGTAAAAAAAATGTAATTTCGCATGAGAAAACTGCCTTCGGCAGTTTCCCCATCCCTGAAATAATTCGATTTTGGAAAAGATTGGTCTATCTTCTTCTCGAATTCTCTTCTGGTTCATGATCATAAACACACACGAATCATACTTCGATTTCTGAAACTTGAGTTTTATCCGATTGAATATTTGGTATGAACCCCAAATAGTTTTAATTTGAAAGCGAATTGTGGCTCTCAAGTTTTCCAATTTATTATTATGACTCCTCTACACATCCATCTCCTGTAATGAAAAGCTTGACGCTTGAGTAAGTGGTAGGAAAGTATCTTTAATTTCTAGAATGTAACAGACAAACCATGCAACAATCTAGCATCAATAGTGAACATACCTAGAATACATTAAGATTTGTTAATGTTATAATACTAATGGGTTGTTTGCCAATTTTTAAAGGGAAAACTTCAAAGTTTTATAAGTATTCCAATCATATCACTCAATTTTCAAACTGTTTCAATCAGGTCATTTATCTTTGCAGTGGTGTTCTAATCCTATGTAATTAACCTGATTAGCAGATAATTATTTATTTTTCAACTTTTATAAGTGTTCCACTATCGCCGCCCACCACCATCGTTTTCTCACCACAATTGCCACCCACCACCACCTTCGTCCCCCACCATTGCCGCCCACAACCACCCCCACCACCATTGCCGCCCACAACCACCTTCGTCCCCCACCATCGCCGCCCACCACCATCGTCGTCCCCTCACCATCGCCATGGCCGCCCACCACCACCTTCGTCCCCCACCATCGTTGCCCACCACCATCGTCGTCCCCTCACCATCGCCGTCCACCACCACCATTGTCCCCCCACCATCGTCGCCGACCACCATAGTGGTCCCCCCACCATCGCCGCCCACCACCACCTTCATATATCCTCCCACCTTTTACCTATTATTTAGGTTAAATACACAAGATTGAACACATCAAAATAAAGTTTAGTGACCAGATTTGAACAAAAAAGTTTATTAGTGACCTAATTAGAACAATTTTGAAACTTGATTATCATTTTACAAAGTTACCCCACTTATAAATGGGTAAGTGCTGAATCATTAAAAGTTCTGAACCATTAAGTGCTGAACCAGTAAGAGGTATGAATCATTAAGAACTAGTATATTGTTTAACTATTCAGAGGCAAATGTCTGAACAATTTAGATAAAAGCTCGTAACCATTCAGACTCAGTATAATGCTTAACCATTTAGAGGCAAAAGTGTTTAACCATTCAGAAATCTACTCACGAAACAAATACTCTGAACCACTAAGTGCTGAATCATTCAAACATCTAAATGGTTAAAAGACAAACAAATAGCCTCGAGCTTAAACATTACATTCACCAACTCTATCTATATCATTAAATTTTAAAGAAATATTTTAAAATATCACTTCATTAGACCTTGAGTCTGAGGTCAGGGTCACTCGAATCCCATGAAATTTTCTAATGTTATATACACTATCAAATGTCGAGTAACGCCATGAAATTTTAACATCGACCTCCAATAAAATATTAAGTCAACCCCAAAAAAATGTTGACACTGACTTCAAGAAATGTTACAACCAAACTAATAATTTTGAAACCGACTTCTACAAAATAATTAACAAGTATAAATCAATTTAGTTTGGATAATAAGTCCATTAAAAAACTATTTTGAATAATTTAAGTCTAAATTATACAATTAAATGTTAAATTCATATCACATTTAATTTTTAACTTATCAAACCTATTTAACAAAACCCAATTTACCAATTAATAATCTATACGTACAAAACTTTAACTCGAGTGTTAAATAAGGATGTAGAGAAGCCAAACTATAACTAAGCTTGTCTAGGCTTTTGTTGGGCTCATTATGCCTTAAGTTTTGTTTCTTCATTGAATTGTGACTCATAAGATCCATGTTTTGCTTCAGACCTTTCAAATGTTTGTGAGGCATTTGTTAAATTTCACAAACATAATTTCTATGTTAACTTATAAAGTGATCATTGCCTCGCTTTAAGACTCAAATTCTATTTATTTTGTGGGTGTATCTACTCTCTATGATGTTAAAAATCTCTCTTAAGGCCATCAAATTTTTTAGGCCATCATTTAAAAACAATGATATGTAAATAGTATTCATATAAGTTGTTATTTGATTGTTTTCTACCAAACATTTCCTCCATTTAGTGGTAATATGTAAACACAGTTGGCTTAAGACACCCAAGTTTGATCATCATTCCTTCATCTTTTATCTTATACATGCTTTAAATAATATTGTTAATTCTTACATGTTTTGTATTTACTTTTTATTGTTTATATGTTTTTATGCAATTTTTATTTCGTTACCTTTTTGCATTACATAATACATTGATTTAACTGAATAAGCTCCATAAGCCTAAAAAACTTCATATTAATTTGTTTTGTGGTTAAATTTTCCAACTTAGTATTATAAATCAAAATGGAGTAAACACCAAATTTTAAACAAACCTTTATTTTTTCCTAACAACTAGGCAGTAATTACAATTTTATTATTGCCCCTATTAAATTAACAACACTTATCCATTCGATTTATTTGGAGCCAACGACAAGGAGGAGAAGCCTATCGATATGTGTGATTTTGAGATAAAGTTTGTTTTGATTTGATAAAGATTTAGTTTGAGTTAAATTTTTATCTTCTGTTTCTTCTAGTCGGTTAAATCTTAGTTCTATATAAGGAGGTATTAGTTAATTATGTTGAGACAGGATCGGACCGGCCTGTCCTACCGGGAATCGGATAGGTGGCTGAACCAGTTCACATCGATTCGTTTTGGAGGGGTTCGACAGGCCGGTTCGTCCCGAATCGGTGGTTGGACTGGGAACCGGACCGGTTCGAACTGAATTTTGACTTTTTTTAATTTTAATAGGTTGAAACGGGGTGTTGAATCATAAATTAGTGTGTTGGATATCAAAATATAGTTAAGTTTTATATATAATTATAAAATACATATATAAAATACTTATATTTAATTATATGTATAACTATATATATAATATACTATATACATATATATATAATTATGACGTAATCCGGTTTTTAAATCCGATCGGACCGGTCCGACCACCAAACCAGTAAGGCGCCCGGTTCGATGTCCGATCCGGTTCTGAATACATTGGTATTAGTCTTTGTTTTCAGAGTAATTTTGTGAGTCAAATATTATCTCTTCTTTGTAATTTAATTGGTGGGTCCAATTAATAAAGAAAGAGTCAAGGATTTGTTCCTAATCTCTGGTGTGTTTTGCTATTTGATCTGTGATACACTTGTGTTAAGTTCAACAGCCCCGTCTTGCTTCTTTCCCATCATTACTCCTTACAATTTTAGTATGCATGTATTCAAATGTTTAATTCAGTTTAGTAATACTTTATCATATCATATTGTTTTCTTTAACCCATCTACTTGAAAAGAGCCTCTAAATTTTTATCTTCAATAGGACCTTAAAAATTATTAAGTATCCTTTCATTTAGTCTTCTATTTGACTGAAATGGGGTTGCATTTGTGATATCACCGCAGAAAGTATTACTTAAGACTAAAATCATATAGCGAGTAAAACAAACACAAAATTTCATCTTGTTGGGGTAAAGGGTTTGTGTGACAAACACTTGTACATAGCACAATTGAACTGGCTATAAAGTTAGTGTGACAAACACATCAAGTTCTTTCATGTTGACCTAATGCTCAATGCAACACCCACTTAGAGTTCGTTTCAAAAGAATAATCACTGTAATCCAAGTTATATCTCCAAATACAAAAGTTCATTTCAACAGAATAATCACTGTAATCCAAGTTATATATCCAAATAAAAAACACAATTGTCAAAGGTTCAAATAATTATAATAACAAAACATCCTACATAAAAATCTCTTAGTAAAAATAAGATAAAATAGAAAATTTTTTAATAGGTTAATTTTAATAAAATGAATATTAGAAAGAGAAAATATATAATTAATTTTATGCCTTAGGGAAACACATAATTTAAAGTTTTAAGAAGGAGAAACATGTAAAAATCCCTATTTTAATAGTATCTATCAATTGAAAATTGAATAATACTTAGAGAGTTCAAGAAGAAATATCAAATCTAATAAAATTTCTCATGTAGAGGTCAAGCCTAAAAGTGTGAGAAATCAAATTATATTAATGTGCCAAAACATCATCATGTGAAAACATCACTGGAGCAAAAACATTAAAGGCCATGCAAAAATATCAAGGGGCGTGAACATGAAGTTGCGGCAAGAACTTTTGTACATCTATAAACAATTGTATGTAACACTTGTCGTGTTTCTTATATATAATGCTTTTGAGCAATGAGTAATCAACAAGATAAAATTTTATTTACTTGATTGTGCTTTCGATTTGACTTGTGTAAATGTTTTGTCATACCTTACATAATTCATTTCACGTTTGATGAATTGAATTCGATCATGTTGTGAGTTTGATAGAGAAATCCTGGATTTTATATTTTTGTACCTAAATGTGACCAAATATTTTTCTATTTATATGGAGTAAATCGGTACAACTTTCAATTAAACGTCATAACCCCCGACAACAAAGTAGGTAATTGGCATTTTTAAATGCCAACTGACTGTTACTTCAGTAGTTATTCTATAATATGACATATTAATATAATATTACATATTAGTAGTTGTTGAGTTACTACGACTCCTTTGTTTGCTACCGCTGCTTTAGTTGGTACCAACCAACCTTTTGCTACAAAGATGCCAAATTTGCTACCCATCATCATTTTTACTACTGAAGATCACTTTTCTAATAATACTTTTTTACTACCGAATATCAATTTTTGTTAAGATATTTAAGGATGAAACTACTCAGAACACCATTTAAATCTTGATTAAGTTATCTACTTAGAAGCTTTTGAAGAAATGCTAAAGGAGTAACAATATCTTCCGTCAACTCTAAGGAGTAGTGGAACATCTTCAGCTCTGGAATTTTGGTGAAGATCATTTGCTTCTTTATACCAATGTGTTTTTTGTTTTAATCTCAACGTTTTGGGTATCCAATTAGAGCACACAACTATAGTAACATTATGTAAGATTAATTACCGCAGTTTGTCGTCATTGATCTTTAACCTTAGGATATATGATATAGATTACTTTTCTAGTGGTTATTCTAGCTGGTTGCCTATATGAGTATCTGGTTGTAGTCCTTAATGTATAACCTTTCATTGTAATAGTGATGATGCTACCTACTTTACACTTGTATTTGTCTTATGTTTGCTATTTTGTAAGCTTTTGTGTGATATACACTTTAAACTTGAAAACTATTGTGCTACTCTTTCATTGGCTTCATTGTTTGTAGTATCTTTTATAAGTGTTGATTATTAGTGGTTAAGAAAGATTTTGCATTTTGTAACTACTTTCACAAATTGTTCTTGTGTGAATTAATTTCAACTGATCCAACAATTTTTAGTACCAATATTAGTTGCTAATGAAGATTATAATATTGTGGCTCCCTTTGAATCCCTTCAACCATAACCGTGAACCACACCAAGGGGTGTTAACAATGGGGCCACGCTGCAACATTAGACCACGTCTAAGACGTTGTTAGTATGCCACATGGCCTATCAATATACCAAAATAGAAGAATCTAACAATACTGCGTTTAGTCTACATCATAAAAAGAAGGTTAAAATATTAAATTGGCCTGATCCATGAATTGTTTGTGGTCATATGTATTTATACGTGGGTCATGATTTTCGATATTGTTTGGTATTATTCAATATCTATTTTGTTGACAATTAAATCCAACATGAAGAAAACATGTGTCCGTTGTCAACTGTTAATACTAATTTTGACGTTTTGTGCCTGAATTACACAAAAATACTATCAAAAAGGAAAACCAACATTGTAAAAAAAATTCTCTTGAGTCAAGTTTGAACCTGGTATCTAAAGGGTTAGGCTATACGCACCCCCTTCATACTTGTCATACTCCTCTCTTTAAAACACAATTTTAAAACTTGTCATATATTACCCTGAAAATAAAATTTAGTTTTAGAAAAAAAGTTTTTCTTTTTTTTTTTTCTTAAATAAGTTTCAAAAACACTTTTTATATAACGATATAAAAACATTTTTGGAAATAAAAAAACCTCTACAAAAATTTAATATAATAATTTCTAAAACAATTTTTTTTTTTTTAAAAATAACTTATGAAATTGGAAATAGACTTAAATGAATCTAATTCAACCGATTAACCGTTTAAACTGATTTATTCGGTTTGGTTATCCGATTAAAATTGTTAAACAGTTTACTATTCGGTTTATACGTATAACCAAACCGAATAAGCAAGAGTTTTTGTAATCATTAACCGAAGTGAAAACCGAATTTAAGATTTTTGATTCAATTTTTTACGGTTAAGGATACAATTTGGTTTTTGGTTATTTATGTTTTTGGCTTTTTTTAAACACTCGTAACCACTACAAATAAAAATAATAAAAGAAAAAAATACAAACAGTAAAAGTAATAATAATTAGATAAAACTTAAAAAATTTAGTTTCACATATTATGGTAAATAAAAAAACATAAAAATAAAAGTTAAATATTTTGACAAATTTGAGGGAGGCGTATAACAAGTAATTTATGGAGTATATATATAGCATCACACTATCTAAAAATCCCAAGCCCAAACAATCAACCCCATACCATTAAGTCAGGAGAACTTTTGTCGATGTTATAATTTATGTATTATAAGCATTGTTTTGAAAACTGGACCGGACTGGTCGGTCCGGTCCAACCGGACTCCAATCCGGTTCGATTCGGGGCTAAAAACTGTTTTAACGTTAAATCAATTGTTGGACCGGTTGAACCTGTCGGACCTGAAACCAGACTGGTTGAACAGGTGGTCGGACCGGTTGAACCGGTTTTTTTATATAATTTTTTATTTTTCAGTAATTTTTATATATATTTATAAAATAATTATAATTTTATTTGGTTCTTACATCCGGTCCGACCAGTTGAACCTGTCCAACCAACGGAACGGTAAAATGTCCGTTTCACTGTCCGGTTCGGTTCTAAAAAAATTGATTATAAGTTAATACTTAAAAAATATATATTAAAAGTTGTATTTCTCATCTATGCTATTACAAGAATTACATTTAAAACTAATACTTAATAGATTATTTATTACGATATATATATATATATATATATATATATATATATATATATATATATCCTAAGTCAATGTTGTATTTTATATTATAAAAAGTTAAGTTTGGTTGCTTCCTAAGGTTTGATAAAAATAACTAATTTCCTTCTAAAGATTAAAAAATCAATTTACCTTAAAAAATTATAAGTTGTTTTATTTTTAGTTCAAAATTTCATCGGTTTTTTCAATTTGAATCTAAAATAATAAAACATTTGGACTGAAATTGAAGCAATATGAAACTTTTAAAGGTAAATTGATATTTCTAATATTTTTAATGAAATTGTTTACTTTTATCAAACGTTAAGAACGAAAATTGAAATTAACTCTATTATACACTTCGTCAACTCACAGTCTCTAACTCTTGCATGTTCTTGAACCAAGCTCTATGAGGTTGTTGATTTCACATACAATAAGTTCACAAATGTCGTCATGAGGGGCACATACATGCTATTTTGTTGTCTCACCACTTTCAAATGTAGAGTTATGTTGCGTTTGTGAATTTATTTAGATGCTTTTGATTAGTTGACATTTAGACTTCATAAATATAAGTTTTAAACCATAATTAAGCAATCAGAAAATTTATATCTCGTGTTGTTCATAAACAAACATCATCATGTGTATGATTACTTCACCTAGATTCTTTTTTACAAATGCGTTTGTCTGTATATTTAGTACAACGGTGTAGGAATGTGTTTGTCTCTTCTATGCGTGAAAGTGGCAGTAAACTTTTACTGATCGATGTCTTAGAAAGATAGTTGTTGATAATAATGGTTGATTTTGTGTGGTGCTGGTGGTGATATGTGTACTGGTGAGTTAAATTTTGTACAAAGTTAAAGTTTGCTATTTGTTTTGAGATGCATGTGCTTTGGTTATTGATACCAGTTTGAGCCTAAAAAGGACGTTTTGTCGCTTTTGTTTTTGTGTTGGCATATATTCCATATTCCATATAGTGCAGCCTTGACATTTTACTATTCAAAAATCTTGTCATTTGGTTAGTGTATGGGATAGATAATGTTAAATTGTTAATGTGAGGTATATGCAACATAAATGATAGAATCCACACATGCAAGTGATTCATTTACTGCCAATAAAGATGCAAGATTAATAAGCCACAAGCTATAGATAATGTTAAATTGTTAATGTGAGATATATTCAGTGGATTAAATTAAAATTATATAAATAAAAATATTGTTTTTAGGCTTGCGATTAGGCTCGAGCTCAATAAGTGAAGATTGGGCTTGATCTCGTTTATTATATAAGCCATGATATCAGTTTCACCTTGGAAATAGTCCAGCAGATGGTGATTCCGAGTAGCTCATGAGCCGGCTTGACTCGTTTACACCCATAATTAGTTTTAAATTTTAATGTCAGTTTGAAAAATAAACATTTTGATAGATTAATTATCAAATTATTTGTTTTAATTTGGTTTTGTTTATATTATCATGTGATCTGACACGACCCAAATTGAACCGCAGCCAAAAAATTTTAATATTTGTAATAGACAACCGTCCCTTAAAACTTCCGACTCCCATAAAAAAAAGTTTCTGGGTCCCTCAAAAACAAGGATCAAATGAACACTAACTACTATCATACATCTAAGTATAACATGGAAAGGAGACAACCATGGATGGAGGAAATAAATGCTAGATTCTAAAGTGTAATATTTGTTGTGAAGTCCTGAATATTGACGTGAATTTCTACAAAGTTCACTATTTTTTATAAAATTGTAGTGTTATTTTTATGAGATTCCAAGTGAAAAAAAAAGTCGGATGATGTGTGAAAAGAAGAAAACTTAGAATTAGTGCAAATGTTGATAATTACAAAGGGGCAAATGTTATAAGTGGTCGAACTTTGAAATGTTCTTATCGGTTTGTTAATCATTAACAACGGGTTTAACGTAAAATGTTTTCAGTATATGACTTATAAAGGTAGTATTAATAGTATATTGTTGGAATACTAAAATTATGAATGACAATAAGGGTGGATATACGACGTCTATTGTGGTAACCACAATTTCATATGTGATTATAAGACTATGTTCCATACCCGACGATGTAGTCATTGGTTTACAAGTATACTTGCATGCATATGTGGTATACCTGTTAATGGTCTTATATGATTAAATTTTAACTGTTAGGATGTCATTAGTTGAAATCTTGTTTTAAACTCACTTAAAATAGTTACTTGAAATATAAAATATTTGACAACCCTACTTACAAATCCATAATTTTTAAACTTAACGATTTAAACAACTTCAAATTACTATAATAATATTTCTTTAATTATATAATGACACAAGTCACAGAACCTTAAGGAGTAATAAGTTAGTTGTCATATGATGAGTAAAAGATACTATACAATACTAGATTGTTCTTAGTAATCATGACAATCCATGATCCATCAACAATAGTCAACATAGTAATCCTTCATTGTCGTTATTTTCATTTTATTATCGTTGGAAGGTGAGCATAACTAAAATAGTAATCGATGATAGACTATCTTTGGAACCACTATATTGACTGAGATATGCTTATCTTGTGTGTTAGTTATATATTTAAATTATATTAAGCACCAACATTCTGATGTGAGTAACTTTACTGTTTCTGATGGTACAAATTATAAAGCTTGCGTTACAACTCCTTTTGTACTAGCCTTTTCCTTCTGCCTACACGTCATTGTCTTTCAAACCACCGCCTTTCTTCTTCTTTCTACTCAAAAATCCTTTCAGCATTGGACTTTCAGACCTTGCGCAGCTGTTTGTAAGCGTCTTTCACTTCCGTATTCCGGCCGAGCTGCATCGTCATATTGGTTCTTGCAGGTTTGATTCTAAGAAATTAGGTTTTTTTCTCATCTAGGATGGCACACTTGCTCAGCATTTTGTTGATTTTTAGTGATTAATTCACATGTGTCCAAGAAATCTGATGGGGATTTGGGTATTCTACATCCTTTGTTACGTGCATAAACTTTTAGTAAGATCATTTGGTCCAACGTTATTATTATCATCATCGGTTAGTTGTTTCGATTGGAGTTTCTTAGTTATGCCTTAATTTACTTGAAACTCAACACAAGTCCTACAGGAGGGCTTGAATTTCTTTGTGGTTTAGAGTAGTTAGATGCTATTTATGGAAATGTGTATTTAGGCATATGAATGGTAGATTAATGGAGTAGTATGCCATGGAGGTATATTATGAAAGCTAGCACTATACAAAATTCAACCTGCAAGGCAAATTTCCTATTTGGCTCTCTAAGAAATTTGTGGTCATGTGCCTGCGATTTAGGAAGAAAGGGAAATGGTTGTGGGTCTGTGAAGGTTATGGCCAAATTATTATACTGGATGCAACAATTTACCGACAATAGATGGTTTTATAGATAGACGGGCTGGCAAAACAGTTCTTATCGTGTTTAAAAGATTAGAGAGGACGCACGTAGCTCACGTATCAAACATGCAAAAGAGTTGTTTAACTAACTATATATTATGTCTATAGTTTTATTTATTTTTATGAACCAAGAATGTGAAATAATAAAGTCTAGCCTCTTGATTTTAATTATTTTTTAAAAATGGAAAAAATTAAAAAATACTTTTTAATTAAACATGTTTAATCGTGTCATAAACAGGTCGGCAATTGCCAGCCCTAGGTCCAGTGGTGGTGGGGTGAGGGTGGCTGTGTATTGACTGTAGTTAGTAGTTGAGAGCTGTTTTAGAGATATGTATGTAATGTTAATGGAGTATCATTATACAAAATTCAACCAGCAAGCAGGTTGTGATGTAATATCTTATACAGTATTAGAAATGCAATTCATTAATATAATTATATGTATAATGTTTACATAAACATAAGAATGGTAAATTAATGGAGTTGTATACTATACCCGATAGAATGGGCGGGTCGGATCGGGCAGCATTCCAGGTGAGGATGGGTTTGGATTAGAATGGATTTGGGTCAGGACGGGTCAATTTAAACAAAAGGTCACGTTGGCTTATCAAACATAATAAATCAAGAATTTGATGCAAGAATTCAATTTTCTTAAAGAGTTGCAAGTTGTTTTTATTCTTGATATTCGACTACATATATTTCATGAGTTCATGATCATATAGTGTGATCTATTCATTTACCTTTATGTATTATCCATCACGGCATCAATGAAACCAAATGGTCGAAACTTGCGCCAAGAAAAAACTAAAGTTGCAGTACATACAATTAGGATAAAAATCCAAGAACTCAATATGTTTGCCTTGAACGTTCTACAGAAAGAATAAGAAATGTAATGGAACCCACAAAATGTTTTGAAATACAAACTGTTTACCATATGTTGGAGTAAAGTGAATGAATATGAAGATTAAAAGTAAAACCTTATCAAAAAGAAACATGAAAGAAATCTTTTATGCAGAAAAACAAATGGGATTTTAATTCTCGGTAATGAGGAATTGTGTATTGGAATTGGAAGATGGCATAGGGTTAGGAAGAACCCATCTATTTTCATTTGACACATACTGACCTGTTTATTTATTTTCTTGGTTTTGTATATACTTGTTCTGACCCCTTAATAAAAATACTTAAAAATAACAACTCATGACCTTTATTTAGAGACCAAATTAACCCACATATAGAGATTTGGGTCAAGATTGCCGTATGCCATAAATGTATGTACAGAATTCCCTATAAAGTATTATAAATGCAATTATAACCCATCTTTCTGTTCTTTTTTTTGGTGTAGGTTGTTAGGGACTTGTTTACTTTATGGTTTATCTCATCACCCATAATCCTTCTGTTGAACAAAAATATTTACAGTTGTTTTTGCTGGGTCTTTTTTTGCTGATAGAATTGGTTCTTGAAATGTAAACAAGCAGAGGCCTTTTTTTTCCCTTAGCCATGGTTCACATAGAATCGGATTGATGGTTATAGAACTAAAACTAATTGCTTTTATCAAGAAATGTTAGTGAGCACGCTGTTTGTTATGACTATTGCTGGTTGTAGGGTATATTATAGTTTCGATTTAGAAAAGATATATTAGAAACAATGCATCTTTGAATCAGTAGCTTTGTTTCTTCATATGGAGGATTTGCAGTTGTTTTGTGATTCACAATGTTTTTAAACAGAAAAAAATCGCCCTTATTATTTTACTAGATTCAAATTATAAACAATAATTTGTGACAATGGCTTTGTTATGATTTATCCTCCTATTGATTTGACGTTATTATCTGACGTGCATTTCACGGTTTTTTCAGGCTACTGGTTAGAATATCTGCATATTACTCATCCATGTTTTTGGGCTGAACAGAGTTGTATAATTACTTGTCCTTATTATCAAGTATGTTTATATGCAATTCAAACAAATGAAATCCATACCAAGAACAATAGCTAGAAAGATAAAAATTAAATTATAGCATAAGCGAGTTGTAGCAAGATTCAAAACTACAAATAAAAGACTCTAATCACTAGAAGGAAACTAGATAGGAACTATTCAAAACTTCGAGTTACCTCAGTTTGAAAATGCAAGATAGAAGGCCGTTTGTTATAAAACTTTCTTATAGAATATCATTTTGATGATAATACAAGACTTCAAAGTTGACACATGAGTTTTGGTCACAATATTTCCTCTCATGTTATTTGGTTTTTCGTGGTTCCGTTTAGAAACGAATGAAATGGTTAATGGTCCCCTACGATAACTAAAATTTCTAAAATTTAATGTTGTATATGTGTCATAATAAATGTTCATCTCATAAAGCTAACCAAATGTAATACAAAAAGGTGGGTCACTTATTTACCTACTTTCCCTCCCCACTAGATTTTTCTTTTTATTTAGAAAGAACTACACGAATAACCTCATGTCATTTTTATATTACCATTTTGATCCATAGATATAAAAATTTACATACTTGATTTCTAAGATATAAAATTTTATGACAATTACTGATCCTGTAAAACAGCCTTCATCTGTATTTGATTGTCTTCAAGAACAAAACTAAACCACTGAAGATGTACGCAAATTCACACCATGAGATAATAAAATGCATGAGATAATAAACTGAATTGCATCAAATAAAGTGGAAATATCACCATCAGACATTAAGCTTTGTATACTTTGATATTGTTGTTACTTTGGCTACAAAGTCAATGATCAAGCAAGCATAATAAAAAAGTAAAATTTAGGTAACGAAATAAAAACATGGTTGTAACACCAGACAACAAACATGTAATTTCTTAAACCTTTAGGGACCAAAATAATAGCGAATCTCTTTAGGATTGATGGGTTGTTTTGTTCTAATCATAAATAGGTGCTTTTTACGATTATCATGTTTATAAATCGAGAATTAGTAACGCATTAAACGTGCCTACACACACGTACACAAGTGCGATAAGTAGGGAAGAGAAAGAGACCTGTTACGTACGAAATCTGTCATGCATACATTTATAACATTGGGTTCTATGTGGTTATTAACTCTGCGAAAATTGGTCCCATACTACATGTCTACACATATTAGAGGGAGACACTATATGAAAACTAGATCTATACAGAAAACCGAAAGATCACTATAAATGCTTGCATCCATTGCCTCAAATATACTACCTAAAACCTTATACAACCATCTTTCTTTCTTTATCTCTCATTCAATCTAATCAACACTAGATACAAGTTCTTATGCACTTGTAGAAACTTTAGGAGAAAGAAACCTATGACAAATGCCTAGACCTCATTGCATACAAGCATAAGATATATTTTAAAAATAACTCGCGACTTAAGATTGCCCAATAAATCACTTATGATTATGGTTCTGCTTAGCATCTTCAACTAAGAATACCAATTAATTGGATGCATTTGTTACAATATATCATAGCTCAATAGGGGAAAACTTTTCAACTTTTGAAATTCTCTTTTTTGCATAGGAACCACATCAAGTAGATGCTTTTGACCAACTATGCACCAAAAGAAGTGCCACAAATTAACATAAAGCAATTCTTCATCACAACAACACATGATATTATTAGCAAACCTTAAAACAACCCAAATCTAGGTAGCATTGTTGTTAGCCACCAAAGCAGGAATACTAGGTTCAGCAACCGTGAGCGCCCCAGTCGCGATCCTATGGGTCAGATCCTCCACACTAACTTTCATCACATCCCTCCTCATACCAATATCAGCAGCATAACGACTAGCACAATACACAGTCACAGCCGTCGCCACCATCCCATAAACATTTGTCGTCACCAGTCTAAGTGGCGTTGAAAGGACGGCTGCAAGCGGGCCGCCAATGATAGAAACCGCCTGCCCACTTTGACCCATCGTCCTTTGGTCAACAACAAGAAGGCCTGTCTTGCAATAGATTGCAAAATCCTCACAGTTGTTCTTGAATACGTTATAGCACCCAAACCCGTTGTTAAGAAGGTAATTTGCCCGGTGGACCACGATTTCATTTGGGTCCGAGACTGCGAGAGTGCAGGTCCCACCACGGGCTTTTGCAAGAAAGACAGCTGGGGTGACTGCGTACTCAAACCGGTACAGAATCCCACCAGAAAGGAAGCAGTTCAGACATGAGGATACAACTCCATTGGTGTCATCAGTGTGGGTGCAGGTGGTGCAAGGGACTAAGGACCGGCGTGGACCTGAGCTAACCAAGAGCACATCAAGCACAGTTCCGGTTCCTACCTCTTGACCACGTCTAGTGAAATGAATAACTTTGTCATCACCAACATATATACCTGTTGATATTATTCGAGCACATTAGGGGAAGAACATGGGATCTAACACAGTTTTTTCACTTTCAAGTTCCATAAATAAAAAAAAAAAAAAAAAATCAGTTTCATACTTCTTACAATGGACTCAAGAACAATCTTAAATACACACGAATCTATAACAAGATACGAACTGCAGTACACAGATGCAATGATCCAAACAAACTATTAGGTCAATTTAGTCTCATAGTTTAACACTTCACTTGAGGATATTAAACCTCACAATAAGAACAACTTTCAAACCCTAATTTCAAAATTATCATACTTCAAGCAAACATTTAGAAATTGATGTGATCAATCCATAGAGAAAACGCCAAATTTCACTAAATCACTTAAATTTAGTCGTTCAAGCATAAAAATCAAACACCTAAGAACAAGCGTACATAAAACGCAATCACCAAACAATCAGAAATTAGGGTTCATAGCTAAACGAAAAAAAACACACAAAATACACACAGATCTGTCGAATAAACTCGATTAACGAAGAAAGTAATTAAATTTAATGCAGTATTACCGTGATGGGCATAAATGTAAGCAGAACGCCATGAATATATATGATCCCCTGGTTTGAGACTCCCTCTATCCAATCTGCAACTCCCAATTCAATTCATTCATCAAATCATCCACCAGCACAAATGAATCAACCAAATAATCAAAATTATTGAAGAAAAAACTCACCTGTTTGAAAGCAGACCCATGTTGAAGACGATGATGATGAACGATGGAGCCTTCGCGTTTTGTGTTTTTTTTTTTCTTCAGGATGCAACCGTTTTTGTTTTAGCAGGATTAATAATAATTTTTGAATTTAGTAAATGACGATATTACCCCCCACGCGGTCCTTCGTCGCTAAGCAAATGATAACGGGAAACGGCGGCATGAACCGGACACGTGTCCGTCGGGATGAGTAATGGGCCTGTTGAAGGTATTTGGTCTTTAATGGGCTGTGAAAATTGAAGCCCATTAAATACAAGAGGGAATAATAATACTACACTAATATTCGATGAACGTATGAGTGCCCGGTGCCTAGAGGTGCACATTTAGGATACAAACCGTAACCCCGTTGGAGTTGAAACGGGTTAGGTTGGGGTCAATGTTTTTGAACAGGTTGCGGTTGAGTTTGGGTCAGGTTGGTAAATGCTAAAATCCCACTCGATAGGAACCAATCAAAGTCGAGTTGGATTGGGTTGGGTTAAAAAATATTTCTTGTTTATTAAATTCATTAAGAAAATTAAAATTTTAATGTTTGAAATTCTAAAGAGAAAATATAAATCGATTGCAACAATATAATTTCTAAATTAATTATAATTATCCTATATGTTAATTTGCAAACGCAATGAATAGTGCTTTCTTCTCCTGATTGGACCGCAGTAAAAAGTGGCTATATCTGATTGGATCACCCACTTAACAACCAATAGGGATTTTTCTCCGACCACACGTTGGAGGCGACAGCCGCATCTGTGCAGCCCAAATGAACCCGTAGGCGGCGGTTTATAGAGGCTATGGCTACCTTTCAGCAGGAAACCCTAGCCACCGCCATGGCTCCGGCAATGACTCTGGTCCGTTCCACTTTTCGATGTTTTAGCAAGTTTCAAGTTGGTCTGGTGGTCCTATGTCTAGGTTTCGGTTTGATCGTAGGAGTTTGGTTTTATTTTAGTGTTTCACGGTGTTCCTACCGACAATTCAGGTTCCGATGGCCTAGGTGATTGTTCTAGACGGTCTTCAGTGGCTGTTGTGGTGGAGTTGCTTCAAGTGATGGTGGTGCTTGGCGTGACCATTTTATGACACCTTGCAGGTTAGTGTCCGGCTTTTTCCTGTGATTAATGAATGTTGGATGTAGATTGCTATGGTTTGTTTTTTTTTTCTTTTATTCTTTGTTAGTTTATCTATCAATTTTGATACCCTTTTGTATGGCTCTTTTTTGAGCCTTCTTGCAGATTTGTTTCTGTGTTTTTCCACACTGCTGAAGTTGGTTATGGATTATTATTATCTGTCAACGTCAATTCCTTTTGTTGATTGTTGGTTTAATCACCATCTTTAGTTCCCTCTTCTATATTGCATCTCTTGCATTTTGGAGTTGATTTGATTTATGTTTTAGAGATAATGTTGGCATCGTTTACGTTGGATGGTGTTTATTTGACAACAAAATTATATATGGTATTAAAGTCAAACTATTATTCATGTATATGCATTTCTTCAACGTGTGTGTTTATGAGATTGTAATCGATGGATCTGACATATTCATGTTAGAACTAAGGCTACTTATTGTTTGCTACGATTGATCAGATTTTTTTTGTTTTATTAGAATTTGAATGGTGTGACCAATTACTCATCAACAATAGCGATTCCTTTGTGAATTTAACCAACACTAATGACAAATAACCCTACTAGATTTTTAACAAATCATAAACACTCAAGAGTTAAATTTTATCTATTATTTTTATTCATGAGATCCCATAGCTGCTAACAAAATAGAATAAAAGAATGCAACTTTTTCGTGTTTTTTGATTATATGCTCTCTTTTGCTGTTTAATTACATACTATTAATGAATGTTTTATTAGCGTAAGGGTATAAAACCTAGTTAACTTAAAATCAAACAATTTTTACAATAAAGATAAAAATGATTTCTAACTTAAACGAAAATTTACTTGAGATTAAGCAATTTTTAACTTATAATTACAAATCAATTGTTGATTAAAACGTCCCAAATTGCGAACTTAACAAATGACCTTTCATAGAGTCATACAGATTCGACACGAGATTCTTCATCAACTGTTCCAACGGTTCAATACTCATTGCCAATTGTTGAATTTGCACCCAGGTCCACGTCTGACCCAATATCCCTTTTTTGCGCTTCTGCCTATTTATGCTAGTATACGGGGTCAAAGCTGCCCAAAATAATATGGTTCGAACGGTCAAAATTTGGGTTCAATCGGTTCGAATAGGGTTCAACCCGAGTTGGATCAGGTCGGATTGGGGGTGCGAACTTAGCTGTGTAGAACCTAAGTGAATTTGTAAAATTGATAGAAGAGACATGCCGGAAAAAAGACCTAGGAGGCACAATAGTATGACACGTGTCTCCTAGGATTTTTATTAGTAATATAAAGATACATTGATTATTTAATTTGGTATGTAATTATAATACTTATAAATATAGAGTAGAGTTATAGTAAAAGATATTTACTCCAAAATATATAAGAAGAATTTTAAGCTTAATATGTGTCATTCTACACAATAAACTATTTTATCATTGTTTTTTATATTATATAAACTTTTTTTTTATTAATGTTTTTAAAGTTAGAAATACTCAATAATGTTAATTATAAATGTGTTTTTAAAACTCATAGTGTTTAAGATAATACAATTACTAGCAAAAAATACAAGGAGCGATTTTATCATTGTGTTTAATTTATATATTTATAAACTTGCTGTTATCTAATAATTATGTTTTACAATTAGAAGTGCATAATAATATTATTTGTTAATGTGTTTTTCAAAACTTATTGCATTCAGGATAACACAATAACAAAAAAAAAAGAACATAATGACCTATTATTATTGTGTTTTATATTTTATATTATTTATGTTGTTTTAGTAATTGTTTCTAATACATTTAAATTATACTAATTACCAACTTGTATGTGCATTGTGATGTTGTACAGCATGCATATCTTTGCTTGCTTCGATCGTTTGGTAGTTCATCGCAGTCAATTCGATCGTTTATTATCTACTAAATTGCAACTTTAGTATGTGAGAGAGGAGTACACATTCTTATTTACTCATCTTTTGTTATCCCCACAAACACTATCTAATGCAGCAGCTCCAAGCAACTATTCCACCGCCATTTTGCAACTTCTCCAGCTATTGCTTCAACTTCGTGAGTTATAAAGAGAAGATATATTTCAGGTCTAGACGTTTTCTCTCTCTAAATTCCATATGAAATGGTAGTTTTTCAATATTGCTTTATCTATTTCTCAACAAAGGGCAACAACGACATGGGTGATTTAGGGTTCCGGTAAAGTAAACGGTGGAGGCAAAAGCAACTCTATTAACAATGAATTACTGCTACAAAGAAATAACAGTCTAACCCCCTTCTCTTCTTTTCTTAGCATGGCTCTAGGTAGGAATGCAATCTGATGCAGGAAACAATCTCAATTTGGATCGAAATTTGCATGTTTTAATTCCTGCATCACTTGGAAATGGTTTAGGCAAAAGCGGCAGGCTGCTACTTGAGTCGCAAACGGACTTGAAATTTACATATCACAATAGTCCGCCGCGACGCGCAGGTACTTTTGCTAGTTATTAATTAATTGTTAAATTATTATTATATTTTACAAACTAAAAATAAACAACAGTTTTATTTCATCATTATATTCTTTTAAAGTTTATCATTTTATGAAAATACAATATTATTAAGAAAAACACAATAATTAACAAAAATACACAATAAATTACACAGAACACACAATGACGAGCATAAATCATATGAGGTTAAAAAAGTAAACAAATATTATATTTATATAATGATGTTGTACTTGTTTTAAATATTAAAAATGCTTGTTTTTATGGTATAATATTTATAAAAAACAATATTGCATATATAAAACTTATAAATGTTTAAAAGAGTATGGGAACAAACTTTTTCGCTATAATTTGATGGTCGAGATTAATTTTCACTATAATTTGATCTTAACTATTGATTAAAAATATTGATGGTTGATATTACTTCTAAACCACTAATTAAGAAAATTTATGGTTGAGATTACTTTTTATATTTTTTATATTGAAATCTATTTTTACTTATATCATTCTCATAAATATAATTTAGTCTTCGTAGATGGTAAATGTAAAAATAGTCATTCAACTTTCTAACTTGATCACAAGAGGGTATTCATACAAAAGATTGTTAAGATATTTGATTTTATAAACTTTAATTCAATGACAATGCATTTATATTTAATTAAGGGTAATTGAATTCTATACGTATTTACACTATATTATAAAACTAGTTTGATTATACAAATAAGATGAAAAGGTGTTTGATGCTCGTACCAAAAAAAACATGACAAAGGATGGATATAACAACAAGGGATATGTTTGGTATTAAGTAACAGAATGAATCAAAGAATGAAATAGATAAAGAAATTAAATAGACAAATGAATGAAATAAATCATTATCATTTTGTTGTCCTGTTTGGTCATGCTGCAAGAATAAAATGAATTAGTACTTTGTGTTTAATAGGTAAGAAAAAACAATATAATACTATGGTGATGAAGGTGATTAGTGTTGGTGGTAGCGGTGGTGGTTGTTGTCAGTGGTGCTAGATGATGGTGGTGGTTGTGATGGGTAATGGTGGTGGTTGATGTTTGACGATGGTGGTGGTGGTTAGCGGTGGTGATGGTTGGTGGTTGTGGTAGCGATGGTGGTGGATGTGGTGGTTGTTGGTGGGAATAAATGGTGGAAGTGGGAACATAATAAAAAAACATGGGGTGGATTTGGTGAAATTTCATGCGGTGTTGAATTTCAATTGGAAATAAAATCCGATGTTCTTCTTTACTTCTTGGATCGTCTTTGGATTCCTAATCGTGATAATCGTCAAACCATCATCATGAATAAGGCTCACAAGATTTGTTATTCCATTCATCCTGGTGCGGATAAAATGTTTATGAACCTTCGTATTCAATATTGGTGACTAGGCAAGAAAAACAATATAGCCATGTATGTGTCCAAATGCCTCACATATTCTAAATCCAAAACCGAATATCAACGTCCCTCTGGATTACTTATTCAATCCGAGATTCTCGTATGAAAGTAGGAAAACATATCCATTGACTTATCACCAAATTGCCTCGTACTTTTAGTGATCATGATAGTATTTGGTTAATTGTTGACCGATTTACTAAATTAGCACATTTCATACCGATTTTTGAGGATTATCAAGTCAAAAGATTGGCTTGTATCTACATCAATGAAATATTCAGTTGTCATGGAGTGCTTCTAAACATTATCTCTGATCATGATGGTCAATTCATCTCTCGGTTTTCACAAAGTCTTCAATCATCTTTTGGAATTCAACTTGATCTTAAGCACAACTTATCATCCTCAAACCGACTATCAAATTGAAATAAATGATACAGACTCTCAAGGATATGCTTTGACCTTGTATCATTGATTTAATTGGCTCTTCGGATTTTGATCTTTCGTTAATCAAAATATTCATACATTAACTATTATCATACCACCATCAAGATGGCACCGTTTGAAGCCTTGTATGGTCACAAGTATCGATATCTTATATGTTGGTTAGAGATTGGTGAAACACAAATCATCAATCTTGCACTGATTCAAGAATCTACTGATAAAATCCATAATTTCCATGATAACTTGCTTGTTGCTAAAGACCATCAAAAGCATTATACTGATGATTCCATGATTCCATGCTTTTGTTAGGAAACTTGTGGGAATCATGGATCGGAAGTTAAACAATTCAAGCATAGTCAAATTTCTATTGTCAAATTTGTTATGAGTCTAAACGTGACCCAAAGTTTACTTGGGAACATGGAGACCAAATGAAATTGAAGTATCGTCATCTTTTTGAACCAACCTCCTCGTAATCAAATTTTGGGGCGAAATTTATTAAAGTAAGGGAGACTATAGCATTTGACCTATTTTAAAAATACCAACCCAAATCCATTTGAGTCAATCATGAGAATCAAATTTATTATTTAAACCATTTTATTTATGCTAGTGATTCAAATACAATGATTATGTTATTTATTCAATTTATAATAGTTCTATATTTTATAAAATAGATTTTTTATAAATTTATAAGATTTCATTTATAATTTTGACATTAAAATTTTTTAATAAAAAAATTAATTCAATTTTATAGTTTTACAAAATCTATAAAGTTTATAGAGTTTTTTTTATAAAATAAACTCATTTATTTTCAAAATTAGGGTTTATAAGTAAATGTGTAATTTTAAAATTTTGTTTTAAAGTGTTTTTATATAAAATAATAATCATTTCATACATTAGGGACTAAAATGTAACTTTTTAAAACCAAACTCCTTTCCCCATAGATTTTTTCTTGCCACCTATCTGGCCAAGCTCCGACGACTCCTGAAACCGTAAAATTCACCAAATTTAACTCAATTAAATCGATTCTTTGCCTTCGTGAATCAATTTGAACTCAATTTCCATTTTAATTAGAAAAACCTACTGTTGTAACTCATTCAAATTAAAACCAAAATTCATTCATCATATTGAATTATTCAACTCAAAATCCAGTAAATTGATTCAAACAATCAAATGAAATGCATATACAATCATTATATCCATGATATCTACATCAATTAGACAATAAACACTCGAATCGTTGACAAATTCAAAACGAAACCCTCGATTCAAAGCCATAACTATTCAATTATGAAACAGCCCCAATCGAGACTATATAAATGAGGGCCAACGCTGCTTACAATTTCTTTAATCTATCTGAGCTACCAATTGCACTTGAAACCCACACACAACTCAAATTCAACACTACCTTCATCGTGCACCTGTGACTATATGGTTCAACTTCTTCTTGGCCTTCTCTAAGTTCAATTTATTAAAGGTTTCCACTCATTATCACCCTCTAAAGCTTCAGGAATCATTAATTGAAATGAATCATCATCACTTACTTGAATTCTAATTCATCTCAACCGTGTCTTGTTCACCTTTTCATTCTCATCAATTCGATAGTAATCATGTATGTTAAACAGACACATTTGTAAGTTCATGATAATTAAAAGCCTCATGTTTGATTTAGTTGTTAACATCAAATTGATGTTCAGTTTAATTCAAATCGAATTAGGTTTCTTGGTGATTTGGGGATTTCAATAAGTGTCATTTTATATTTTTCAATCAATGTTTAAACAATATATGGGGCCTTGGCCCACTAGTTAAACCACTCGAATTACACAAAGGGGACACACGTTTAACCTCGAGCATCCCCAAACCCTTTTAAATTATTTTTTATCAATTTAAATTCCAAGAAATTTTGAATATATTATTATATGAATACATAAAATTTTTTTTATTATATAAAATTGACCTAGAAAATATTATTTAATTTCTTAAATTTTAAAAAGTTTTAATTTCATATTCTTATATTTTTAAATATTTTAAATGTTATAAAATATTATAAAATTTATTTGTAAGTTCTAAATTCTACAAAATTACTTTAAATCAAACACAAATTATTTTAAACTAAAATTTTTAGATCAATTAAATAATTAATTATCAATTAATTATTTTGATCAATATATTTAATAATTAAATATTAAAATTAATTTTTTTCACACTTCAAAAATTCAAACGCTATTTATTTAATTGTTATCAATGAAAATTTTTTTACTTATATTTTCTCTATATAAACTATTATTTTTAAATTTAATTATTTCTAAATTATAAATAAATATCTCTATTTTAAATTTATTTATAAAACAACTCAAATCTCAATTAAAACCCTAATCTAGTCTTTAAATCAATATTATTCTAGTTTAAGATACTATTCTATGGTTAACCATGAGAAAAACTATTGGTGCCTTGTCTAGTATTCTATCATTTCCATATCGTTTATAGTTATCAAGTGAGTATTCATAACTTATTTTCATGTGTTTTATATTTTGGGGATATCATATGATTTATATTCAATCATTGTTATTTATTATTATTCTATTTTAAAATTCAATTCAAAACATGTTATGTTATTATTTTCAATTATGTATTCATAGTTAGATAAACTATATGATAACATAATTATTAATTCATGCAACCATCACAACAATAATAAATCTTTGGTTTGAAAAACTCGCCTCATATGATCATTCCAGTGGTGATTGGAATCGGATTCACATATTCTATCACTAGACTTTGTCTGTGAACCAGGTCAAATCTGCCATTAGGTTTGATTGTGTTTGTTTGTCTTTTATGTTACACGATTATATTTATAAGTCTTGAAATTATCATATGAATTGAATTGTTTCAATCATTTTAATCAATCAATATATGTATGCAAAACTTATGTTTACTCACCAACTAATTATTTAGCTAACTCGTTACTTTTTCATATGATTTTAGAAAATATAGCTTAGTGACTTCTATATGCACATTTAGAGCTTAAACTTAGTCAAAATAAAAAATAATTTTATTATTTTTACTTGAGTTTTTATTTGATTGTAATGTATTGTTTGATTAGTATTATACAATGAAAATAACATTTATATTATTTCAATGCATTTACTTTCATGTGTTATGAACAATCGATTGACATTCATCCGCCCCAATAATTCCGTCATCGGTTGGGGCGTGACATAATGTGCATTAAAAAGAGGAATAGCTCTACCATGTATAGATTCACATGCTTATGAGCATGTGTGTGTAATTTAGGCCAGGCGAGATTATCCTCTAGATGACACTATGGCACATTGTGTCACATCTCATGGTGGTGGACTTACCAGGCTCCAAGCAACCGCTTAAATGGTGGGAATTTATTTAAATGTTCATATTGTATTTTTTTTATAACGTTTGTTTCATTTTATTGAATCTTGTAGATTTTAACTCGTAAGATGTTCGATAGATTACCTCAATATTCAAGGCCTCGTTTCGTGATCCTTGGGCTTATTAGAAGGACTTCCTTGAGCCTAAGCACAGGAAAAAAATACAAGTGCTTTTGTATAAGTACATAATTTATTTTTTAATTACTATATATTTTGTATTATTTTTTTATAGCAAATATTAGGTGTGGTGAGACCCTTGTCTGAGAGCAGAAGGCGTATGCTATATAGTGTTGTGCCTTGTAGAATCGATACGAGTAACAAATGAGAAATGCATATGTTGAGTGTTATGATGCAATCAATAAGGTTCTGTATTGTGTTCTTGTCAATTAAGGTTGATTAGAAATTAGTTCTGTCAAGTGTACACATCTTGTGTAAGTTCAGGGACTGAAAGTGTCAAGTTTGGTAAAATGGTTGTTGAGAGGTTGTTGAAAGTATTAAGTGTTGTTAGTATTGTTGTGATGTGATCATCTCAGATAAAAAAAAAAGCTCTCAATACCATTAATAATACAGAAAGGAGTTTATTATCTTTATCATCTTATTCTTCATTGTTCATCTTTGATTCTCAATTGTCAATTGTATGCTTTATTTGTTCTTCGGTGTTGAATCTTAATTTCACTATTAATTCAACAATTGGTATCAGAGCTACGGCTCGAACTGCTCGAAGAATTCAGAAGTTAACACAGAGAATTGACGATAGAGATGGTGTCGACCAAGTTTGAGATCAAAAAATTCGATGGCAAGAATGACTTTAGTCTATGGCGAGTGAAGATGAGGGCGCTTCTTGTTCATCAGGGTGTAAGTGATGCGCTGCTAGGTGAGGCAAACCTACCGGCTGGGTTGACTGATAAAGAGAAGAAAGACACTCTAGAGAAGTCTCATAGTGCAATCACATTAAGCCTAGGGGATCGTGTTCTTCGAGAGGTGTCTAAAGAAACATCAGCAGCTGGGTCTGGTCAAAATTAGAGAGTCTGTATATGACTAAATCGCTGGCAAACAGATTGTACCTGAAGAAACGATTGTATATGTTTCAAATGGTTCAAGGTAAATCCCTAGAAGATCATACAGATGATTTTAACAAAATTATCTTAGATCTTGAGAATATTGAGGTAGAAATTGATGATGAGGATCAGGCAATTATGTTCCTATCATCATTACCATCATCATATGAACATTTTGTTGATACATTGATGTATGGAAGGGAGAGTTTGTCAATGGAGGAAGTTCTAGCAGCGATGAATTCCAAAGAACTGAAGAAAAGAACTGAAACAAGAGAAGATGGAAGTGATGGTTTGGTGGTAAGAGGGAGGACTGAGATTAGATTCACAAAAAAGAAGAGTGAATTTAGATCTAAGTCCAAAACTAGAAGAAGATGTTTTGTTTGTAATTCAAAGAAGCATCTTAAACGAGAATGCCTCGAATGGAAAAGAAAGAGGGCTGAGTTTAATGGATATAAAGGGCATGAAAGTAAGACATCACATGAGGAATCATCGGATGGTTATGAAAGTGCTAATGTCTTGGTGAAAACCAAGACAGATGTGAAAGGAGAGTGGATCATGGATTCTGGTTGCTCCTATCACATGTGTCCTATAAAGGACTACTTCAAAGAGCTACGAATGGTAGATCAAGGAACAATACAGTTGGGAGATGATAGACCTTGCATGATCAAATGAATTGGTATGATTTCTTTTAAGTTGAAAAATGGGTCCATAATAGATCTTAAAGATGTAAGATATATTCCAGATTTGAAAAGAAATCTCATATCAATGGGTACCTTTGAAAGTAAGGGTTGCCATGTTAGTTTGAAGGATGGTAAGGCTAAGGTCATAAAGGGATCCATGGTGGTGATGTCTGGTACAAGGAGAGGAAATAATATCTATTGGTTAGATGGTGAAGTACTATCTGGAGACAGTGTATCTGTGGCAGATACTAAAGAAGAATCTGTGGCCATGCTGTGGCACAGGAGATTAGGGCACATTAGTACACAAGGTATTGTTGAATTGAATAAACAAAAGGTATTTGACAATCTCACAAGCTGTGAGATTGGGTTTTGTGAACATTATGTACTAGGTAAAGCAAAAAGAGTAAGTTTTAGTAAAGGCAAGCATGTAACAAAGAATGTCTTGGACTATGTCCATGCTGATTTGTGGGGGCCTGCTAAGACACAGTCTCTAGGTGGAGCTAAATACTTCTTGTCAATCATTGATGATTATTCAAGAAGGGTTTGGGTGTTTGTTTTAAAACATAAGGATGATACCTTTGGGAAGTTCAAGGAATGGAAAGCTATGGTGGAAACTCAACCAGAAAGGAAAGTGAAGAAAATGAGAACAGATAATGGGTTGGAATTCTGCAATCACTTGTTCAATCAGTTTTGTAAAGATCATGGCATTGTTAGACATCTGATAGTGGTTGGCACACCTCAACAAAATGGTCTAGTAGAGAGAATGAATAGAACATTACTAAATAAGTTGAGGTGTATGTTAATTACTTCTGGTATGCCTAAGAATTTTTGAGCTGAAGCTCTAATGACTGCTGCTTATCTGATAAATAGGTCACCTTCTTCAGCCAGGGAGATGAAAACTCCTATGGAGTTATGGTCTGGACACAAAGCTGATGACAAAGGGCTAAAGGTGTTTGGGTCTCTGGCATATGCCCATGTAAATCAAAGAAAGTTGGAACATAGAGCTCAGAAGTGTGTGTTTTTAGGTTACCCTGATGGTGTAAAGGGGTACAGGTTATGGAAAATTGAAGAAGGGAGTCCTAAGGTGATAGTCAGCAGGGATGTAATCTTTAGAGAAGAAGTAATGTACAAAGACCTGATAGATGATCAAGAAAGTGGTGTTCATGTGAAGGCATCAGGTGATCAGATTGAGGTGGAGCTGTTCACTGAAGATGAAGGGCAAAGCAGTACTCATGGTGTCTCTACAAATACAGGTTCAACTAGTCCTGGGTATAGTATTGCTAAAGACAGAGTTAAAAGGCAGATAGTACCTCCTTCTAGATGCAGAACAAATGAAGAGTTGTCTGCATTTGTGTTTAATGTTGTAGAATTTGAAAGTATTCATGAGCCTTTGACTTATAGTGAAGCTATACAATCTGATCAAAAGGAATGTTGGGTTCAGGCAATGGATGAGGAGATGGACTCTTTGCCTAAAAATAATACTTGGGTATTGGTAGATAAGCCAGAAGATCAAAAGTTAGTGAGTTGTAAGTGGATCTATAAATTGAAGAAAGGAATTCAAGGAGTAGAGAAACCTAGATACAAAGCTAGGTTGGTGGCAAAAGGATTTACACAAAAGGCAGGTGTAGATTATAATGAAATTTTTTCACCAGTGGTAAAACACTCTTCAATAAGAATATTGTTATCATTATGTGTTGTATATGATCTTGAGCTTGAGCAATTGGATGTCAAGACTGCTTTTTTACATAGCAATCTTGAGGAGAATATTTACATGGCTTAGCCTGTTGGTTATGAATCAAAAGGTCATGAAGATAAGGTGTGCTTGTTGAAAAGGTCTCTCTATGGGTTAAAACAGTCACCTAGACAGTGGTACAAGAGATTTGATCAACATATGGTGACACATGGGTTTAACAGGAGTAAACATGATAATTTTGTTTATTACAGAGAGTATAAAGTTGGGTGTTTTGTGTATCTCTTGTTGTATGTTGATGATATGTTAATAGCATGCAAGCATAGATCAGAAATTGATGCCACAAAACAATTGCTTATGAAGGAGTTTGAGATGAAAGAGTTAGGAGAAGCTAAGAAGATTCTTGGTATGGAGATTGTTAGAGATAGAGAACTTGGTTTGATCAAGTTATCTCAATGTTCATATTTGAAGAAGGTCTTAGATAACTATTTTATGGGTCAAAGTAAGTATGTGACTACTCCTTTGGGTCCACAATTCAGGTTGTCAAAGGCAGACTCTCCTAGTACTGATGCAGAGTTAGAAAAGATGGCTAATTGTCCCTACTCAAGTGTTGTGGGTAGCCTAATGTACTTAATGGTGTGTACTAGGCCTGATTTAGGATATTCTGTTGGTCTTGTTAGCAGATTTCTAAGTAATCCAGGCAGGTTACATTTGGGAAGCAGTCAAATGGATTTTGAGGTATTTGAATGGTACAAAGGAGAAAGGTCTGATATTTGGTAAAGAAGTTAATCCTGTGGCTATGATACAAGGTTTTGTTGATGCTGATTTTGCTAAAGATTTAGACAAGGGGTGGTCAATTTCAGGATATGCCTTTAAAGTTCATGGTGGTTTGGTTAGTTGGAGGTCAACACTTCAACATGTAGTTGCTTTGTCAACTACAGAATCAGAATACATTGCACTTACTGATGCAGTTAAGGAATGTATGTGGTTAAAGGGGATTGTTTTGGAATTAGGAGTTGCAGTTGATAAGGCTTTGATTTTCTGTGATAATCAAGGAGCTTTGCAGCTGTCTAAGAATCCTATGTTTCATGAAAGAACTAAGCATATCAATGTGAAGTTACATTTCATTAGAGATGTGATTAACTCAAAGATAGTCTCTGTTGAGTACATTGATACAGCTAAGAATGCAGCTGATATGCTTACAAAGGTGGTTCCTTGTTCAAAGTTTGATTTGTGTTTAAAGCTGCTTCATGTTTGTGATTAGAAAGATCTTATTGATTTTGATCATAAAGGTGGAGGTTGTTGAGTGTTATGATGCAATCAATAAGGTTCTGTATTGTGTTCTTGTCAATTAAGATTGATTAGAAATTAGTTCTGTCAAGTGTACACATCCTGCACATCCTGTGTAAGTTCAGGGACTGAAAGTGTCAAGTTTGGTAAAATGGTTGTTGAGAGGTTGTTGAAAGTATTAAGTGTTGTTAGTATTGTTGTGATGTGATCATCTCAGATAAAAAAAAAAAAGCTCTCAATACCATTAATAATACAGAAAGGAGTTATTAAAGATGTACTTATTAATTTTATATCTAATTTATATTGTAGAGAGACTTCAGCTAAACATTTTGACATTAGGCTAGAGAGGCTTCAGCTAAAATATTTTTACATTAGGCCATAGAGGTTTTAGCTAAACATTTTGGCATGACTTACTAACGATGTACATATTAATTCGTACTTATTTATGTGTCTTTCTTGTAAAATTTATGGAATATGAACAGTTACAAATCTTATTCTAGGGTTGGCAATTTAATCCGGTTGACTAGTGTCGCATAACATGAGAAAAATTTTGCATGTTTTTTTTTAACTTAGTCTAAAATAAGTATTTGTTTTAGTTTACAACAACTTTACGATTTGTTGTAGATTAATGCATAAAGACGTCAACACAGTTCTATCGAGCTCCATTACAGGAGTCATAGTGTAAACATGTGCTCTTATAGCAGAGTCATTCACACAATCCACGAATCCTCAAAGCAGGTTACTCCAAAGGTGGATAGAGTGACAGTAAGTTCTGTACTTTTGTGGGCTATCGCTCTGAGTAGAAGTTAGGATATTTGTTTAACATATGTAATATAAGCATTTGATTTATAACCGTTGTTGACATTTTCATAAAGTAATCAATTGTTTTCGTTTTTGATAACCATATGGGATGTTCTTGGATACATGAAGAAAATTATCTTGACATTGAACCTACTTCTATTGGTTGATGACCCACAACTAAAGGAGCAGAATGCTAGAAGCCAAAAAAAGAGTCGTCTCGTTGATTTTGAGACCACTTATGATCCCCCACTTTTTCATTAATCTTTCTTACCGTCTTATGGTGTGTGGAGTAGTTTTTTCTAACAAACACATCTATACTAATAAATTAAAATATTTAGAAGAAACATGACATTTGTCTAAGGTGTGTCCACCTAGGCTTCACATGGGATTTGAACATATATCCTTAATACAATAAAAGTTACAAATTAGTATACAAATATAGTCCATGTTAATATTCAGATTTGAACATCTATACTCATATTCACAATTTCATATTCAATATTTCAACACGTGTACCATACAAGTATCTAATCTAGTTCATGTTAATATGGAAGAAAAATTTATAATTAATAAAAAGGATGGTGCTTTAAATTTGTGTTTTTCAATAATTAAATAATACTAGTACGAATCAATTCAAAACCCCTTTGCTGTGAGTACATAATCATTTTTTATATATATTTTAATAATTAGTTAGTGGTGATCACTGATAATCTAAAAACGCAGTTAAGCACATGATGTAAATGCTGTTCAGTTGATCAATAAATTTATTTATTTTTCTTTAAAGCGTCACGCAGTTTATGCACTTTCGGTTAAATTTGAATATATATATCACAATTTGCACTTACATCGTCCTTGGTGACATTTTAAAACGATGGGTGAGACAAAATCAAACGAATTATGGACTCCTCTTTTCACCTAATTCAAATCTTTGTCTTGGGTTTCCATCATTAAAACATATTTTATTAATCCACACACAGAATATTCTTAAAGTGTATCAAATTTGGGTTTTGGCACCAGGATTAAGTTGATCACCATATGTAAGAAGTATTATATGGACTCATTTGTTTCTTTATGCTTTAACATATTCTTTAATCGTATTGGATTGGAAATGGCTGCTTGATGTAAGCATATGTCATAAGATCGATCTTTGCACATTCTGAGTTCTGACACTACTTTCTTTATTATTTGATTATCAAGGTTTAAGAAATTGCTTGATGAAGTTAATTCCTGCTTACCGAATACTTGTTGTGTATGAGATCGTGTTTGGCATATTTATATAATATTAACTAAGTTGGTGACCTGTGTATTATACGGTTTGAATTAAAAATATATAAAAATAATTATTTAATTTGTTATAATCTAAAAATTTATTATCATATTAAATCATATGATATGTAAACATTAAAAATTGAGTTGTGACTATTAAAAAATCAAGTTTTTAACTATTAGGATATTATTATCTTATTAAATAATAATTTATTTATTTATAATATATTAATAAATTTAAAAATTTGACTTAATTGATTTTTCATTTATATTATTTAAAATAAAAATTGAAAATTAAGATTAAATTTTGAAAAGTTTAACATAATAAATTTTTATTTATAATAATAGGTTTATTATGATAGTGTCACGTGAAAAAAATACTAAGTGAACACCATAGAAAAAGATAATGTGGCACCCAAGTTAGCATTTTATTAATATATATTGATTATCAACTTCATTATGTATATTAGTGTTGTACATATGTTTAATGGTGTTGTACATGTACTTTGTTTTTAAGTTTTCCTTTTCATTTATTTATTTATTTATATATCTCCATTTCTATCTTTAAAATGATTGGCAACTTCTTTATGCATAATAGTGTTGTACATATATGCTTTGTTTCTTAGTTTTTTTTTTTTTCATTTATCTATTTATACTAGTTAAATCCATTACGTGCGTTGCACGTGTGATGTCCATGATTAACCATGGTTCAGATAAATCATTATAGCCGGAGATGATGAAGAAAAGATTTGATTTCACACGTCTCAAATCAATACCCAGAACCGAATGGACCGTGCTACAGTATTTTGAAAATCCTACGAAATAAAATAACTACACTAATAAAAATATACTACTAATGGGGCTCGGAACCGTGACGATCATTTATGACTACACATCATAAAGAGTAATAAATTTTAATTAAAAACAACTGCCAGCTGTTAATTAATTTTTTAATAAAACGATATCACTCCAACAAAAATAATAAACTTTAATCTTAAAACAACTTTGGGGCATTTTAGGTGGTCTATAAACAATATATGTATAATTTGAATTTAATAAATTAAAATATTATTATTATTATTACTGTTCCTCTCTTCTTGGATTAATATATGTATAATTTAAATTTAATAAAATATAATTATTATTACTGTTTCTTTATTCTTGGATTAATATATGTATAATGATTCTATTTCTATCTTTCAAATGAATAACATAACATAATATATTGCTTTTAAACAAATCATATGTATACAACTATTATCGACCTTAAAGTTCGTTTTTCATAAATAAACACATGTTATAAACGGCTTCAACGTCCTCTTATAGAGGCAGGTTCTCGACAATGTTCGTTTTTTATATAAAATTACCTATGTTATCAACGATTATAACACCTTCTTCAACATGCAAAGTCCCAACAACATTTTAATGTTTGTTTTTTTTATGGTTTTATGTTCTTTCAACACGCAGGTTTGCGACTACATTTTGATACTTTTATATGTCATTTTTTACGCATATGCCGCAACGCATGTTCACTAGTTGCTATTAATACCAAACATAACCATTCACCAGCCGTTTAAAAAAAAATTAGTACCAAACATAAGTGTATTCTAGTGTAAATACTTTAATAGCACTAGATTGTGTAATAACAAAATTATTTTAAACTGGTTTTTTTGGAACAATATTTATAGTTTTTTAAAAAAACAAAAAAAAAGTTTAAAAAAATTAATATCATTTTTAATTACTTATAATCTTTGCTCATATTTAATTTCAATCATATATAATTTTCAGAATATCGTTTTATAAATAATAAATATTTACAATATTTAATATATTATTTATTCAACACGTGTAATACACGATTTAATAAAGCTAATTTTTTTAATTGAAAAGGATATGCCCACTTTCAAGTTTAATTGAAAGGGTAGAAATGTAATTTTACACAGAATTTATGAAACTTTTTTAAACTGACATCCATCTTTAGGATGCAAAATGTTATGTTTGTCCAAACATTTGGAATAAAGCTGTAACTTTTGGAACCTAGGGACGAAATGTGAAACTTGAATGAACCTCAAGGATCATCTGTGTAATTTGCTTTTTGTTTTTTATTAATATGGTCTATTTTTACTAAACTTTTATTTATTAATAATGTTTAATTTTAAAAACTTGATTGTTTTATATATAATGGAAGCCGACCCAACATTAAGCAATTTTTAGAAATGAATCGATGAAAGTTTTCATAATACACAATGGGTCGGGACAACACTATACCCCTAACATGATATACCCCAAATGGCGATGGACATTTGTTTGAATGTTAAAAATTTTACCAAGATTTATGCGAACAATAAGAACAACAAATATAGCGGGCAAATCAGCATACGCTTAATGTATCTGAGTTTGACCATGCTTACTATATACATGATGTCTAGTTAACATCAATTTTTTTAACCACAATGTAGCACTTAGAAGTTTGCATATCCAATAGTTTCTTCCTCTCACATACCTCCACACACATACCTAAAAAGGTAAATTTATCGAAAGGTTTCTTAAGAAGTATTAAACTATAGAAGCACTCCGTATGAGCACTTTTGATGCCAATATGCCACCTTTGTGCCTTTTCTAGTGACCTTTATAATGGCACTTTGGATTCTGGATGCTGTCTTATTTAATCATCTAGAGAGAAGGTTCTTAAATGATCAGATAAAAAGAACACACAATGTTAAGTGATGCCCACGCGTAAATGGCACTAGCCCTCCTGCAAATAAAAAATAAAAAAAAACCAAAGCACTAATTTCTGGTACTCACGTTTAATTCCACATAATACTTGTTAACTGTTTTCATAAAAATCAATATAAGAGACCAGTAACATATCTTCTGTTTCAAATTTCCAATATGAACACTGATCAATTGTAGGATCCAAACCATTTGTTTAACGCTGAGTGAAATGAAACAACTGATTTAGGCCCTCAATTTCCTATGAATCTCTAAAACATGTGTAAAGTGCATATATAAAATTTGGACAAAGGATCTCCACCAACAAAATGCATTTGAGAAAAAAACCAAAAAGTTTAACGTCTAGAAAGCCCTTTTGTTGTGACTGAATCTAGTTACTACAATTATCGACAATATTATTTAATTTCTTTATAAACTAAAAATAATTTTTAATAAATTTAGAAAAGTTCTTTCTATTAATGTTATTTAAAAATAAATAAATTTTATAAAATATCGTTTTATAATTTATAAAATTATATTCTATTTATTATTTTATTTATTTAACCTGTATAATACATGGGTTACTAAATCTAGTTTTCTATACAATTAGATAACTAGGGTAGCGTTTGGTATGCAGAAATGATGGACGGAATGGAATGAACCATTACGGGTGAATGAATAAATACATGTTTGGTTGGTAAAGGTAATGGAATGAACCATTACATAGTTGATTCCATTACTTCAAATTCATTCCATCAATCCCCCTTTCTTTTTTTTCATTCCATCTTTTCTTTAATCATTAGTCAACAATGCCACCCACTCACCCACCGCCATCGACCACCGCCGCCAACACCAACCACCGGCCACCACCGCCACTACCGCCGCCGGCCACCACCACCGCCCGCCACCACCGCCGCCGGAAACCACCACCGGCCACTACCATTGCCGGAAAACACCATTGTCGGAATCCATCACCACTGGCCCCGCCATCACCTGCCACCACCGCTGCCTAAAACCAACATCGACCACCACCGCCGCCGCAGCCGGAAACCACCACCACCACCTGCCGGAAACCACCACCGGCCACCACCATCACTAGCCACCACCGCCACCGGAAACCACCATCCCCGGAAACCATCGTCGGCCACCGGAAACCACCACCGGCCACCACCATCACCGGCCACCACCGCCGCCTGAAACCACCATCGGCCACCATCGCCGCCGGAAACCACCACCTGCCACCACCACCGCCGGCCACCACCGCCGGCCACCACCGCCGGCGGAAACCACCACCGGCCACCACCATCGCTGGCCACCACCGCAGGCCACCGCCGCCGCCGGAAACCACCACCGGTCACCACCATCGCTAGCCACCACCGTCGCCCGCCACCGTAGGCTGCCACCACCACCCGCCATCACCACCGTAACTACTTTTATATTTCATTCTTTCGTTTTTTTACATCTAACAAACAACACAAAGTAATGATTTATTCATTAGAGTAACCAAACAACACAATGGAATGTAATGATTCATTTCATTCCCTCATCCATTCCATTCCCTCATTCATTACATTACTTCGTTCATTACATTACCTTATACCAAACAGACCCTAGATAACTTCGGCCCACAATGGGATTAAGATCAAGTAAAGGTATGCTTATGCAATCTCTTTTAAAAAATTACCAAATATACCACGCTTTTCTCGCCAAAAATGAACTTCAGAATATGAGGAATGAAACTTTATTGATCTTTAGAAAAGATTAGTTTGAGGAGACTCAAATAACGAAGAAAGGCACTCATGTGCTTTGCTGTTTCCCCCTTCAAATCCTTGTTATAATATCTATGGTCATTTGGTGCTGCTTTTGGATCCCACCATATAATTCTCTTCCTTTTATTATACTTAAAATCGCCAATGATATATCCTTACAAGTGATACGCCAATTTGCTGTTCAACTATCTTCTGTGGTTGAAACTTCTTTTGATTAATAAGATAACTTATTTAATTTTAATCAAGTTATGAAAGTGGGAAGATGTTGTTAGCAGCATATATGATTCTATCCAATAGTAAGGGACTCCCAAAAACTCATGATTCATGTGCAACATGTTACAACCTCGATGGGGCGTCCATCTTTCATGACCCTAAACTATATTTTAAATTATTAATTTAATATAATTTTAACTAATTGAAAATATAATAATAATTTAAAATAAATAAACAGTATTTAAAAAAAATATAAAATAATACTCCATTGATTTGAAAAATTACAAGACTAAATTAAAACAAAAAATACAAATAAATAAAGAAAACAATTAAATCAGTAAGTTAGATTGACCATCCCTAATGTTGGACGATTTCACGCTTACGAGCCAACATTGTATTCTACAACGGACCATGCAAACTATCATGTGAAGTTAAAGATAAACTTTATATCTTTTTTTTTTTTTTTTAAATTTTATTTTATTTCATTTTATTTTGTTCTTGCATTTGCCTTTGTTGTTCTTGCATCTCACACATCGTGTGATCATGATCGCAAAGGAGTTTACTTTCTTTTTGTGTATTTGCTTGATTTGCAACTTATCAGCTGGAATAAGTTTTTTTTTAATCCTCAACCTCTTTGTTGTAATATCTAAATTCAGTAACAAATATTAAACAATATTATTAGGGTTATTAGTATGAGCCCACGGGCTCATTTGGGTTTTAGGGTTTGCATTATAATTTCTATATATTGTAACCTAACCTATCAATAAAATTGATTCATTCTTTTACCATCTAACATGGTATCAGAGTCTTAGGGTTCTGGATACCTTCTTCTCCGCTGCACCACCACAAATACATACAAACCCAAGCCGTTGCCATCGAGTTTAAACCCTAGACAGGGCGGTGTGCCGCCACCGCCACCGCCACCGCCCTGTCCCGCCTTTGTTTTATGTTTGTTTCTTCTTTATTTTCTAGTTTCAGTTGAATAAAGCTTCATTATCGGTTGAATATTTAAACCTATTGCCTATCTCCATTCTCTTGGTTTGTTCGTATCCATTCTCTTGATTTGTTTTTGGATTATGGCTTCTAACGTGCAGCAACACTATATTTCCTTTATTTCCCTTCTTTGTTCTTTTTGTTTTTTCGTTTATCGGTGTTTTAGCCACATCAAGGACCACGGTCCACGGCCATCGATCTCAAACTACGGTTTGATTAAATTAATTTTCTATTATTTTTAGATCTACGGATCCAAGATACCGCCAACTAACCACGGTCACCGGTCTTGTTTTCTTTTTATATTTATATCTACTTTTGTCATCTCTTGATATACGGATCCAAGAGAGTGTCGCTTGCTAGCCTCGAGAAATCGCCAACGACTACGGTCGTCAGGTCTCAACTTATTATTCCAAGAATCAAGAACCATGAAGTATCAAGCAAACTATGGATAGCACAATCAACCAAAATATGGATGACAAATTCAATCACAATATTGTTTGTTGGTAATAGTTTGGATAGTCAAGTCGATCGAAACATGTTTATCATATTATTATTGTTTTATGTTTTTTTTTGTTTCCCAGTCATAGCGTCTGGTTACTTACGCTACGACTGCGGAGGAGTATTAAACAATATTATTAGGGTTATTAGTATGAGCACACGGACCCATTTGAGTTTTAGGGTTTGCATTATAATTTTTATATATTATAACCTAACCTATCAATAAGATTGATTCATTCTTTTACCATCTAACAACAAACTTTACAAGTTCATGGTGTCCTGTTGATAATGTTGTTGTGGGGTTCTTCCCTTTTCGTCGTGGTCCTGGTGGCGGCTCTCCTTGTCATCGTTCTCGAGGTAGAACCAATACTCACCTTCAGTTGTTTTCACTTTTTTTGAAAACACATTGCCCCAAAACATCCATGAGAGGAAATGACAGTTCATTTTAAATGGTTGTTTAAATTGAGAAAACTAGCTAAATTGAATTTGAAATTGTGCATATTGAGAAAATTGTGGAATTTTTATGGGTTAGGTTGCAGATGAGGGTTGGATCGAGATTATCTTTCGCTCAAACTGTTTTTTTTTTCATTTGCCACTTCTCGAATTCTTTGAAAAATATAGTTGATAGAATGAGAGTGGTTGTTCTGAAAAATTTTGTTGAGTTTAGAGGATATTTTTAAACTTATTTATATTATATTTTTAATGTTTACGGCTCTGTAACAGTCAAAAATGGTTCGTGAAGGCATCAGCTTGAACAACCCGCATACGGCATATCGCACTAAATTTTCTGTAGTGCAAGGGAGGGGGCGGTGTTCCCTTTGGTACCGAGTGTTGGTGAGCTCAAATTCGCTCTTACTCCTTTCAACCTAAGTGGTTATGAAGTTGAAAGGTTTAGTTTTTTTAGAAATCATATACAAAACAATGTCATCATAATTTCTACATGTTAGGATCCTAAGAAAATTTTTATTTAAATACACTTTAGGTTATCAAAAAGATTATTTTCTAACGAAAAACCTCGAGATTTAAATATACTTTAGGTTTTCAAAAAGATTGTGCCGGTCTTGCTTGATCATTGACAACATTGACAAAAACCTTAGGTGAGATTGTAAAAAGTTGACGAATTAGTGTAAAAATTTATGATTGTTTTATGTTCAAGCGTTTGCCTACGCTTAGCAAGTTTATATATGTTAAAATATTTGATTTGTTTAGCATTCGTGTCAGACTGTTGGTTATTTATTAATTAACACATATATCATGCAATGTGATATATATATTTATTTTATAATTGTAATTTAATATCCTTAATAAGTGAAAATGGTGGTACGAAGATGGGCACGTCATGTCTGAGTCATACATTACCCCTAATGCAGAGGGAATAAATGAAAGATAAAAAGGTATGTTATGAGAGATGACTAGACAATAATATAAGAACCATGAGGATAATGTATTATGTACGTATGTACGTGCTTTCTTTTTTCTAATAGATATAAAAACCATATTGATCAAAACGCACTCCAAAAAAAGTGCCATATACCGAATCTTCCATACATCAACAATGATCATCATTTACTTGTTTAACATGATATCTTATAACCTTTTATGTTGCTCAAAAGCTCAACTACTTGGAGCAATACGGGGATCGCATAGGTACCCTTGTTAGTGCTCAATAACTATATACAACACTGCTATATATATTATCTTCGTTTTTATGAACAAATTTAATCGTACGATGGTCGTAAATTTGACGGAATAAAAGATTAAATTTTAATCATGTTGTGGAATCAAAATATATGAAACTTCAAGTTTGATTAGTTATATATGATCACTATTACGTACTAATATTGTCTTTGTTTGTTTTTAAGTTTTTTTCAACTAAACGTAACTAAAGATAAAGAGAATTGATTTTAGCTGCAATGACTTGATGGATCCTAACACTTAGTTTGCTTTTCTCTTTCTCTTCGTTTTTACAACGAACTCACACACACATGACACATTAAATCTACATTTAAACATATACATATTTTAAACGACAAGAACTTAATGCAATAATAGTGGGAAACAAGAACACGTTGATAATATTAGACTAATTACATTTTGATTATTTTCTCTTCTAGTACAAAATAACATGATACGGGCACATATTAGAATTTTTGCATTTTTATATACAACCAAAATCCTTAAAATCCTCAAAAATAGAATTTTAGAGTCTTTAGTGTAAAAACCATATTTATCCGGTACTTAAGACTAAAAACAACCTAATATAATTTTCTAAGAAATAATGTAAACAATCTTAAGATAAATATGTATCTATTCACATATTTATCAAACTGACAACGCATAACCTATAAATTTAAAAACGGCCATAACTTATTCTCGAATTATAACACAACTATTAGCTCGAATAGGAACCATAGAACATATGGATAGTAATATTTGAATTTTGAAAACGATCCTGACACACAATGGACCCTAGTGACAAAAAACCAACCCATTGTTGATGTTGTATCGTTGTGACATATATTCACGTTATTATAACTTATGTTGGCGGCACATAAATTCTTTAACCCATGAACACAAGGTTGATTGTGAGCTTGTTTCATATACGTTATATACCAAGCTTATTTTATGTGTGTCTAGATATCCCAAACTCACGAGCTCACTAACATATTCTTAACGTATCTTGAATGCGTATTTTAGTGACAAAATTAGGAGGCAAGTGATTTACTGTAGGAGTTATGATGACTAGATACAAGCTGCCTATTGTTTAATTAGTTTTATTTTAGACAATTTATGGTTTTTGACGATTTAATTATCGTGGGTTTTTAGACAAATTGAATTATCTAAGATGTTTACTATGCTTATTGTGATATAAGGAAATTATTACCAACCCCCGATAAAGCATATGACATCTCGCATGCGGGTGATAGGATGGACAGGCAAGGTATCTTGAGGCCTAGTTCTGGATGATCTCATATATTTCCAATACAAACATTTAATGATTAATCCGAAGCCTTTTTTGCCACACCCTATTCCACGGGCGCGACTAGTTATATCACACTCACTACATTACACAGTAGAAGACTTAACATACAAGATCATAAAAACTAGGCTGAATTAAAACTCATCAACTTACATAAATGCATGCGTCCATCGTGTTTACAATCGCGAGCATAAATACATCCAGGTTAAATCTAATCATTATCTTTTACATGAAGACTTTATTCAACTTATTCTACTAAGTCTTTTTGACCTAGCTTATTGCCTTTATCTATTTCCAGCTCCTGCGTCACAACCTAAAACACGCCAACAACAATGTTGTTGGTGAGTCATAACCGACTACTCTAAAGTAGTTAAACAATATGACAAAGTATGCCAGTATATATCAACAAATCAAGTCTATACCGAATTTGCCGCATCAAGCATTAGTTTTGATCACATATGTGTCACTCTAGGCTTAATATATATAACAATGAGATGGTAGGTTATAAGCACACCGTCCTGACCAAATCCCTAGCCATAAATTTTGCTCAACCTTATCCGCAATCTCAGCTATGGCCTCAGGCTAGCCTTAGTCCTCTCCGTAGATCTCTACTATGGCCTCAGGCTATCATTATCCCCTAGTCCTATTACCGTCTCAACTGTGGCCTCAAACTAGTCCAATCCTATCCACATTTTCCATTATGGCCTCGGATTGAGTATTCACCACAATACTTTCTTACCTTATTGGATCCAACAAGCACACATATGCATTGAGGTTTGAGCCAGATGCTACATTCTAATAACCTTCTCTTTACCTTAATGATTTGCACGTGTCTGGTGCTCACCATTAGTCTAGACGTACTTAAGACCATGGCTACCCAGGTCTCTAGATTGTTTTACTTCTCTACACACTTTCAAAACATTTATATTAAATCATTTACAACTCGAATGCAACCCCTAAACATTGAATAAACAAAGGGGAGCGGTTAGATTCACAACGATGAGCTTTTGAGCGTGTCCTCACACACTGCCAGCTAGCGTTTTATAATTATGTATTATGCAAACACACACGGGTCAAGTTTATATAACTTCCACATTTTATCCCTCGAATTCCCCACCCAAGTTAATCTATTCGATTGGCCCTAATCATGTCAATGACTATTCCCTATCACGGCTCATGATGAACACGTGTCGAAGAGCTATGGTTCACTCTCATGTCCAATAAAATGCCTAGACGGACTTATCTTATTAGCATCCAAATCCTTTTACTTGTTTATTCTTTATGTCAAGCACAATGTTAAGACACTAAAGTGTTTTACTCATTACCCATTATATCCGTACTTTGTCTCGAGACAAATTCATTTTATAAGAACATGGTCATTCTTAGACCATAACAACTATATGCATCCTAACCACTATCTACCTTTATGCCCAATCTGCCCGACGGGCTCCTTGGTGGACCACTACCCCAAGCTTGGTGGTTCCCTACCGCCTTAGAAAGGCATATTCGCATATTCCAAATTTAATATTTACATCTTGAAAAGAAATATTTCTCGCGGACCATTAAGCAACACCATGATGGTTCGCAATCACCTTAATGGATTGTTACCCAATTCCTTAACGGTTTACTATGAGACCTTGTGATAGGATCCCAAACCCCCTCCTCGGCGGTCCGTTATGACCATCCTTCGCAAGCTATAGCGATCCGCTATGATCCAATTTCTTCAAATCCTTTGGAATTTCTTTTCTAACTTCTCCATTTGTCATATCTTACTTGTTTATTCACGAGACAATCCGTCTATTGGGCCTAGGGGTCACATTGTCGATCTACAAATCCTGATGGTCGTCGCCTTCATCTTTGTCCTTAACTTTATCCACTAGTCAATACTCCTACAAGCACCACATTCGCTCCTTAATATCGTCTAAACTCCATTGGCATAGAAATTGGTTTGTTTTAGCCATATATAATAACTAATAAAAATCATATTTTTAACATGTAACCGGCCATTGTTTCAAATCTTTTGTTAATCAACATGTATAATAAAACCTTGTCATTGTAGATGAATGCAAGGACTATTGTTTTTTTTTTCTCTTTCATATGTCAACAAACTCACTTGCATGCCTTATATGTATGTAAAGCATAGAAAACCATTAATTGGTGAAAACAACATGCAAGTAAAATTAAGGTAATGTGTGGATCTCAAGTAAGTTATGTTAAAGAGAAAACATGAGGTTCAAAAACGAAGAACTATACCTTTTCATTTTTCTCACAATTTAAGGCTTTAGAATTATTTCTTATAGAAATTACACGAAATAAAAAGTTAGCAAACACAAAAAGAATTAAACCCTTACATTTTTAATGTGGCCTTCTTCAAATGATTTCATGACCTCAATCTTTTCTTCTATCCTTATAGTTTATAATTAGCGATCAATGGGACTATGGGATGATGTTTAAAACTCAAGTAGAACAATGAAACCTTATTCTTTAAATCCATTTGTGCACAATAAACTTCTAAGATTTTTTTTGGGCGCCATATAAAATGTTTTTTTTCAACTAACCCAGCTAAACTTTGAAGTTTTCGTCGAACATCACGTTGGGGTAAATACAAAACCGTTGCATAGTGCTATCAATGATATATATATCATACTAGGTTAGTACCACGTATATTACACGGGTTGAATAAATAAAATACTAAATAATTAATAATAAAAATTTATGAATTATAAAACTATATTTGGAAATAAAATATGATTATCATTACATATGAATAAATACTTTAAGTAAATAAATAATAATATATTTTTCTAAAACTTTTATTTTATAAAAAAATATGAGTCATGCATATTTTATTTTATGAAAAATAAATTTATTTTAACAAAAAGTTTGTTGTATATTTTGTATTTTATAAAACTTTTGTTTATAAAAAGTGTGTTTTTAATAAAAAGAATAGGCTTTAATTTATTAAATTATATAATTTTTAATATGAAAATGGTATGATTAATACTATTAGTATTCAATATTATTAATAATAATAAAGAAAAATAAGAAAGTTAGTATAATAAAACTTACAATTGTGTCAATTCTTATTTTATATTTTCTTTGTTATATATAGATAGATATATAGATAAATATATAGGCTAGAAACTTATTTATTAAATGAGTTATAGTTAGTAATAAATACGAAAAGTTACAATACGATATTTCAATATAACATATGATTAAAATTATAAATACGTAATAGTTCAATAAATTAAACAATTATACTATTTTTTAAATTTATCTAAATAGTTTTATTTTTAAACATTCATTTTAAGATTTTTTATAAAAAAAATTTCTTGTTTATTAAAAACTCGAGTTCCTAATTATTCTGCTTGTTTTGATAAAACAGTGTATACAAAATTTCATATTTTTATAATTTTTTTAGAAAAGAACCGATTTAAAATATTTTATTCCAAAAAGGTTTAGTGTTTTAGAAAATTTTATGTTATATAAAAATTTTATTTTTTTTATTATTTCTATTTTAATACAAAGATGTAATTTTTAATATTCTTAATAAATATATTTTTAAGAACATAACTTGATTTTAAAAAAATCAAGATGAGATAGAAATGTATCAATTAATAAAATTAATTTTTATTAAAAGAGACAAATTAGTTTGAGTGTTCAAATTAATATAATATTCTTTTGTACGGAAAATAAAGTTAAGAATGTTTAGAAAAATAACAAATGTCAAAAATATGATTTAAAAGAATGACAATTGGTAAAAAAAAAATTCTTTTATTAGATTATAGAGATTCAATCCATCTTGGTTTCCTTGTTTATTACGATAATATAACAAATACTTACATTATAATTATGTATAGTAACTAATTTCTCCTATTTTTAAAATTTTTTTACTTTTGAAAAAACTTCATCTTCTTTTTAAATCTTAACTTTTTTGTATGATATTATTTTTATATAAAAATTACATCATTAAACAGATTATTTTAATATATTTAATTCAATTATAGTTTTGCTATATATATATATAAAGTGCAAAAAATATGACTCATATTAAAAAAAATATGAGTTATTGATCTTTATAAATTAAATATAAAGATTTAGTTTATTGGTTTACATAACTTCTTTTGGTTTTTATTTGAACCAATCCTATATACACACACACACACGCATATATATATATATATATATATATATATATATATATATATATATATTAAAGTTTTTTTAACGCTTGTTCACCATAACTTTAATTTACAATAACGACATAGATTGCTGTGAATCACTAGTTTGGTTAATGGGTTATTGTAATAAACAATGATAAACATTTAATCTCTATCCTATATATATATATATATATATATATATATATATAGGGGTAGGATCCCTTGAAAACCATGTTATAAATGAAAACCATGAAAAATATGGATTACATATATGTAAGTACGTATTACAAAGTGTACAACTAAGAGTTACGTATATGTAAGGGTTATGTATATGTAAATACGTGTTACCAAATGTACAACTACGAGTTACGTACATGTCACTCATACAAGTTACGTATACGTAAGTCGTTTCGTCATCATTGTCGTTTCTTGGAGTTTAAACTAAAAAATATATAATGACCTCAAAAAATAAGATTGAAGTTTAATCAAATATACTTTAAACAATTAAAAGATTAAATCAATTATCAATTATGTGATTGGGTGGTGGTGGTTTTCACGGTTTTCAGTTATAAACATGGTTTTCATTTGATCCCTCCCCTATATATATATATATATATATATATATATATATATATATATATATATAAGGGCTGGTTCAAATAAAAACATTTGACTAAAAAACCTAAGAAACAATATGAGATTGACACATGACAAAATTTAAATTAAATAGAATAGGAAATTTTATGTTTAACAATCAGCAACATATAAACAGCACCAAAATTAGTTTTTATTATTATTTTCAATCTATTCATAATCTAAATTGATTTTATTCATCTATTCTTTAGGTTTTTTATTTCATTCAATCAAAACTCAATAAAATTTTAATATAAAATTAATTTCTTATTTTAGATCTGTGTATTCTGATCAAAAGTAAATCTAATTTTAATTTAAAATTAATTTAGAACAAAGCTAGTTTAATATTGCATTCATTTTTTTATTTATTTGAAACCTAAATATCATATTTTTAATACAGATTTTGTTTAATTTTCTTCATATTTAGAGTCTAAAACATCATTATCTAGGTAATAGAGCATTTTTTTCTTCAGAATCACTTTGATCTGCATAATTTTTAACTTCGTCATTTATACTATGTCTTCAAACAGTATCACGGATTTTAAAATTAACGGTAATGTAATTAATTTTAATATGCGTTATATGTCAAAATAACAAATAAACACAATATGTTTTGTGCTGTTTTACCTAGAATTTGTTGTTTTACCCTAAATCAGCTAAAAATATCTTGTTTTATGTTAAATAAGCATATCACATTATGTTTTACATGAAAACATCATATAATGTGTTGTTTTATATGAAAATAGCAAGAAACATGATTTTTCGCATGAAAGCAGCTTATAACATATGGTTTTACATGAAAACAACCCAAAACGTGTTGTTTTACATAAAAACAACATAGAACATATTATTTTACATACTACCAACACATTAAAACATCAAAAAATGTGTTGTTTTACATTAAAACCATATAAAGCGTGTTGTTTTATTATAAAAGAATATAGTATGTGATATTTTACCTTGTTATTTTACTGTAAACAACACATAAATTTATGTTGTTTTATATAATCTTTTACAATAAACAAAACAAAACATGATCTCTTAGCGTAAAATAATATATAACATAAAACAACATATAAGATGTTTTCTTATCTTGAAACAACACAAAATGCACCCTATTATCATAAAACAACATAATTTTAGAATAAATTTAAGTGACGTTTTAAACTAAAACAGCACATAGCGCGTTGTTTTAACGTTAAACAATAAAAAAGTGTTGTCTTACGATAAAACAATACATAATGTGTTTTTTTAGCATAAAATAACACATTTTCGTAAAAGCGATTTTTTTATTAAAAAACATATTGCAATATTATACTCAAATTAAAGAAGATGAAACGCTTGATTTTATCGTGTGATTAATTTTAAAAAATAATATCGTATACAAAAGTTATGAACGTTTGAATAAAATGGGAGAATTTGAAAAAAATTCAATAAAAATGGTTTTTATCATAGTACCCTTAGTATCACATTTATGACTAAAAATTGATCATAACCTTTGATTCATGTAATAGAGTGCTACGATTTTTTTTTAGTATTTTTAGGCAAATATATTTTTTTTATTTTAACCAGCCTTTATATATATATATATATATATATATATATATATACATATATATATATATATATATATAATAGATGAGGTATCAAATAAAAACCATGTTTATAATTGAAAATCGTAAAAACCACCACTATCCAATCAAATAATTGATAATTGATTAACTAATTTGATTAAACTTTAATCTTATTTTTTGATCTTATTATATATTTTTTAGTTTAAACGTAAATTAACGACAATGATAACAAAACGACTTACTAATACATAACTTGTATGAGTTACATGTACGAAACTCATACAATTAAAACTCAGATATACAAACTAAATTTTATAGCCTTTGTATAATAGTTTGACAAAATAAAATGAAACTCGGAACAATTAAAACTCAGATATACAAACTAAACTCTTTTTAAAAATTTATTAAAATAAATATACACAAAACTTAAAATGAGTTTACAACGTAATTAATAACATGCGAATAACTTTTTTTCTTTTGTTTACATATAGTAGCTTCATAATATAATGTGCCCATACATTAATTGTCGTTGCAAAGTATGGGTACACTAAACTTGTTGACGCATCTAACATGCCATACCCTTACACACGGCGACGCACCCTTACACCGTTGTTGATTTTTATGCATATATGTATTTCATTTGGCTTGCTCATCGTGTTTTTGATGGATGATGGTATGACAATCAAAATACGAAAATTGGTTTAGTGCCTTTTTCCTAGGCATGTGTAAATTATATATGGGTATCAATTGATCATGTATAATTTTTAATGTATAAATTGTTTCAAAACAAACCATTTTTAAAAAAATGTCATTTTTAATAATTTCTTTATTATAACTTTGAAATTTAATATTTTCGTTTCATAAGAATTTTATTTTTTAAAAGCCATAGGTTTTAAAATATATATATTTTTTAAAAGTTTGATATTTTTTTTGAAAAAATTCTTAGTTTATAAAAAGATTATTTCTTTACAAATTTCATTATTTAGAATTTATTTTTTAATTTAACAAAAAATATTTTCAATATGAAAATAATTAAATAATATAATTTGTATTTAATGTGATATTTATTAGAAGAGATAATCGAGAAAATAAAATTTAGATACTATAGAATTATGACAAGTGACCTAAAAAAACCTGTTTTTATTTATATAGATAGATTTGAAATTTAATTATTTTTGTTTCATAAGAATTTTATTTTTTAAAAGCCACAGGTTTTGAAATATATTGTGTTTTTTAAAAGTTTGATATTTTTTTTGAAAAAATTTCTTATTTTATAAAAAATTATTTTTTTACAAATTGCATTTGTAGAAAGATCTATTTTTTAATTTAATAAAAAATATCTTCAATATGAAAAGAATTAAATAATATAATTTGTATTTAATGTGATTTTATTAGAAGATAGAAGCGAGAAAATAAAATTTAGTAGCTATAAAATTATGACAAGTGGTATAAAAAGCTTTCTTTTATTAATATAGATAAATGCAGGGCCCACTTTTATAATATATTAATTGATATTATATATACACACACACACACCATAAGTGCACAACTGCACATACATCATCCTCTTCAACATCTTGAAGACAAAACCATCGCCGACACCACCACCGCCTACGTGTACCGTCGCCGCCCCACCGCTTGCGCACCACCGACTGCGCACCAAGCCTTTGTGTGGATTGTTTTCTGAAGCTTCTCATAAAATCTTTATTACGTGATTTCAAAACGTCAAGAAACCCCTCATAAATAACTTGTTCGTTTTTGGCATCCCAACTACAACGAGTCTATATAAAATAAAATAAAGTTAAAAATGTAACAGTTGGTGCGATATCATGTCAGCTACATACCTTGCCCTTTCTATAGATTGTTTTTTCAGTTTCTCATGATATCTTTAAAACATGACTTCAACACTTCAAGAAATCCCTCATAATTAACTTGCTCATGTTCCGCATCCCAACTACAATGAGCCTATAAAAATTAAAAGTAAAGTTAAACATGTAACAGTTAGCGTGATATCATGTCTAGCTACCCTAGCCTTCTCTGTAGATTGTTTTCTCAAGTTTCTCATCATATCTTTAAAACATGACTTTAACACTTCATGCAACCCCTCATAAATAATTTGCTCATTTTACGCCATCCCAACTACATCGAGTCTTTAAAAAGTTAAATTTTAAGTTAAGTTTGCAAAGTTCAAACAAATAAGCATAAGATATATAAAAACCATTGTTGAAGCTTGCTAGGGTTGTTTCAAATCTAAGATCAAGTGCACTCTAGACCCCTTCCTTATGTTGAAGCATTCATATGCTTATATAAATGTTATGAACGATAAAAATTGAAGGATGAATGTTATTCAGCTTACGTGATATGTTCTTACGAAGGTTACTTCCGCATGCATATATGAGATTATAAAAACCCTAAAATGTGCATGTGTGATCTATAATGTACATTCCATTGCTTTATGTAAATGAAAGTTTCGATTTAACAACTATTGTGATGTGTAAATTCAGTTGTGATGTGTTTCGAAAACCTTACATACTGCTGCGAAATTAGTTGCTTGTCACGCATTCAGACATCCTACACCATTCTTATGTATCCCATATGCGTAAAAAGTAATAATATCTATATAAAACAAATAGGTAAGTGAGGATGTCACTTGTCACAAATCTATGAGTTTTCATTAACTTTTTTCTTCTTCAATTGTTCACGTAATACATAATTTTGTTTCATGCTTCCTTTTCTTAACTCCTAAATTTTATTACCATCATTGATTTTTCTAGCTTCTTTTTTCACCTAGTAAGTATGTGTGTTTCTTGCTTCTCTTCTTTAATTGCTAATCTTTATTACTAACTATTAAGTATTTAATTTAATATTTTCATTGTTCAGTCTATATAATACATAGGATCCTAACCTAGTATCTATGTACGGGTGCCTTAATTAGCCTCGAGTTTATTGATTGGGCATTTGGCTTCTTGAATCTCTCTATTCCAATGAAAGATGTGTTGAAAGAAAACAAAAGTACTTAGGGAACAATTTCTAATATTAGTTTCCCTTATTTTAAGAAAATACCAGGTCGTCTAGAAAAAAAAAACAAAGTTGATATAACCTACGATACTTGGTTCTCTTATTTAAAAAAAATACGAGGTTGTCTAGAAAAAAAAACAAAGTTGATATAACCTACGATACTAAAAAGTACATTATTTTAAATACAACCTTGTTTTAACCAAATCTATATCTGAACGGAAAAAAAAATCAAAGACATCAACAAATTAGTTCTTTTAAGAAAATAACGAGTGAAAATTATTAAAGACAAATTAAAATTAGTAAAAAGTTAATAGATTAAAAACGTATATTATATATAATACATGAATTAAGTTTTAGATAGTCAAGGATTTAAATTAAAAGCTTTATCAAAATTGAGGATTAATTTTCTCGGTCACTAATTATCTGATGTATAATGATACTAGATTTAGTAAACTCGTGTATTATACGGGTTGAATAAAAAATATTAAATAGAATAAAAATTTATAATTTATAAATCGATATCATAAAATAAGATATGATTGAAATATTTTTTATACTAAATAAGATAAAAGTTTTATTTCAACACAAAACGTTTTAAAAATGACATACTTAAAAACTTTCTTATTGTAACTCTCAATTTTAATTATTTTTTGTATATTTAAAATTTAATTTTTAAAAACACCAATTATAAAATATTTTATATTTTTAAAAAAGTTTGATATTCTAAAAAATTTTCTGATTTTATAAAAAATTATTTCCTTAAAATAACATTAGTAAAAAGATTTTTTCTTAATTTAATAAAAAACTATTTTAATTTAAAAAAATTAAATACTATTATTAGTAATTAATATAATTATTAAATATAAGAGAGAAGCAGGAAAAAAATGATAAGAAGAAATATGATGTTGACAATTGTTCTTTCTATATAACTTTGTATTAAAATATAGAGATTGGTCTGAATCTATAGGGTCACATTATTCTTAAGTGTAAATATTATTTTAATAAATTTTCCATACATTTGAAAGATAAATAAATAAATAACGAGTGTACTTTCGTTAAGGCAAAAGAAATCCAGCAGTTACGCCAACAAAAATATTAAAAAACAGACGGTAGCTAAAAATATATTATGTATGTGTATGTGGGTGTGTGTACCTTTGATACTAATATATTATAAGCAATATTCAGAATAAACAGAAATTTTCTATTGGAGCATCATTATTCTCCACTAGTGGTAAATGCTGCCTGTTGAGAACCCTCCAAAAATATGAACACCGCTACTTGTTTTATAACTCTCTTTACAATTTTATGATTTACTCACCATATATATATATCACCAAGTTCATTTCACTTGATAACCTCTCTTTCATCTCACCTCTGTCTTTAGCTGCATGGAGATCATTGCCTGCAAGTCTTCATCTTCTAAAATGAAAGCTCTTATTCTAAATATTATCATGCAAATACAGAAGCTAGGAAGAGATGATCCAAGAAGAATTGTGCACTCATTCAAGGTGGCATTAGCCATCACATTGGTCTCCATGGTTTACTATCTTAGACCCTTATATAACTGCATAGGTGACGCTGGTGTATGGGCTATCTTAACCGTGGTTGTCGTGTTTGAGTACACAGCAGGTGAGTTCGTGAAAATCATTAATATAAATATTACAAAGATTTTTATTAATATCATTTATATATATAATCTTTCATTATTTCTAAATTGTTTGGTTTACTTCGGTGTAAGGTGCAACCTTGTGCAAGGGTATGAATAGAGGCTTAGCCACTTTGCTAGCAGGCGCGCTAGGCATCGGGGCCAAATACTTGGCTAGCCTATTCGGCACAAGGGCTGAACCCATTGTTCTTGGGTGGCTTGTGTTTCTTCTAGGTGAAATTTCAATTTACAAATGAATAGATCCTTGTCTTATACAAGTTATTGTCACCTGTAATAATATATTCTTATATTCTTTCTAATGCTTTAAAATTGTAGTCGCATGCGCCACCTTTACAAGATTTATACCGCAAATAAAAAAGAGGTATGATTATGGAGTGTTGATATTCATCCTCACATTCAGTATGGTAGCTGTCTCGGGTTATCGTGTTGATAAAATCTTAGAGCTGGCACACCAACGACTATCAACGATCCTCATAGGTGGTGCGACTTGTATAGTTATATCCATATGTGTTTGCCCGTATGGGCCGGGGAAGATCTTCATAATCTTATTGTTTCCAATATGGAAAAGCTTGCTAGCTTCTTAGAAGGTATATTTATGCATAAGTTAACAGTCAATTATGTTGCAATAATACCAAATTGCTATTAATTAACCACAAAAGTAGTCTTGTATTTTTCATAATCTTAAATTACAATCAACGCTGCAGGATTTGGGGGAGAAATTTTCGAACTTCCCTTGGAAGGAGATAGTCTTGATAGCTCTAATGAACCTGACAAATCATTTCTCGCGGCTTACAAAAGTGTTCTTAAATCTAAAGCTACTGAGGAATCACTGGTCAGTTTCCAAATCACTAGCAAATACCTACATGCATGCTCGATCACGCGTCTAGAGATTATATATATGTGTTTTTCGATGCATATATAGAGACTAAAAGTGAAATGTTATTAAGTAGTGTGTGATTGAAGCAGGCAAATTTTGCATGGTGGGAGCCAGGACATGGAAAATTTCGGTTTAGTCATCCGTGGAAAGAATACTTGAAGATTGGTGGTGCTATACGACAATGTGGATACCATATTGAAGCTCTTAATGGATATCTAGATGCAAAATACCAAGTATGAATTAATCAAGTATTTTCTTTCCATTTTTTTAATTTTATTCTCATATGATCTTAACTAAGTCAAAATTTATAGAAAGACTACATACATACAATTATATGTTATTAACTACATTTAGTAAACTCGTGTATTACACGAGTTGAAAAAAGTAAAATATTAAACATAATAAAATTTTATTAATTATAAGACAATAGTTTAAAAATAAGATATTATTAAAATTACGTATGACTAAAAACTATAAATAATAAAATAATAATATCAACTTTTTAAACTCTTTTTCAAAAAATAAAATTAAACATTTTGTTTCAAAACAAACCGTTTTAAAAAAATGTCACTTTAAATTCCTTATTATAACTCTCAATTTTAATTATTTTTGGTTTACAAAAAATTTACTTTTTAAAAAAACCAATTTTACAATATTTCGTATTTTTAAGAAAAGTTTTAATTTGTTTTAGAAAAATTTCTTTTTATAAAATAATATTTCTTTAAAATAACATTAATAAAATATATTTTTCTTAATACATTTAAAAACTATTTTAAAGAGGAATCACATAATATTATTAGTAATTAATATAGTTATTTAATATGATAGAAAACTGAAAAATTTTGATGAGAAGAAATATCATGTAATCACGTGTCAATCAAAGTTATATTTTTTTATTAGATTAGGAGATTATATATTATCGTTTTTCTTTTCACCTTTTTTAACAATAATTCCTAAATTTTTAGGATAATTTTTATTTGAATGACAAGATGGTAACTTATTTATCTTACTTCACCTAATTTAAACAAATAATTTACATCAACCCGTCATAAGCAACACTCAAACCCTTGGCCTCAAGGAGTATTACCATCTTTAACTCCAAGTAGCCTTTCATTTGACCCAACTCCCTACCTCAAATATTGACGAATAAATACATTACAACTTATAGAATTTAAACATCCAAGCTTTTTGTTACGTGATACATTACTTAACCATCATAATGGTCTCCTTAAAATAAATAAATAAATATATATATATATATAGGGGAGGGATCATGAGAAAATCAATAATTATGTGAAAACAAAAAAAAACCACGGAAAACAATAACATAATTCAAATTTTTTTTGTTATTTTAATTATTAAAATGTTATTTAAATGTTTGGTACATATACGTTGAGCATACATACGAGAATGAAGCAACTTACGTATACGTAACACTATGTTGAATGAAAAATGGTTACGTATACGTAACCTATGTGTGACGTATATTTAAAACCATGCTACGTTTTTCATTTGATCCATACCTTTATTTATATATACTCACACACATATATAAAAGATAGTGATAAAAAATGTATAAATTATGTAACCGTTTTCATCGGTTTTCTCTAGTTTTCTCATAATTTTGTGGTTTTCTTAGGATCCCTCCTCTCTCTCTCTCTCTCTCTCTATATATATATATATATATATATATATATATATATATATATATATATATATATATATATAACTCCTCTTCCAGTTCTATTAAGAAAAAGGCCATCATGGACCAAGATCCAAAGGGATCAATCTTTTACACCGATGTATCGTGCTCTCTCGACCAGGTCATCATAAGAAGTCATGTTTTCCGTGGTTTTCCCATGTTACAACATCTGTACCAATTCGATCGATCCGGAATGGATAGGTTAAACATCCCATTAAGGAGCCTGGTCTTGACTTTTCTGTGTGGTATTCATTCTCGTTCGGCTCTTGGAATCACATCCAGCAGTGGTGGGAACAGCTTGCAAAATCCAACCACTTCACCTACTTCATTGCCCCCAACCCTTTCTCGTACCTCACTCATGTGCTGAACACAGGGTCAGTCACGGACCTCTTAGGTTTGTTTTTTCAGAAAGAACCTAAAAATGATCGTGAAGGTCCCATAGATAGAACCTGATACGAAGTACTGAACATAAGACCTATGTAAGGGAGTCAGTCCTACTTATAAAGGTGAAGGACCAAGCACTAGATCGTTGAAAACAAAAAGAAAGACTTTCAATGGTGCTCCCCTTTTCTCCCATTGAAATCTCTAAAGCTTCCGCCAGTTTCAAGTATATATATATATATATATATATATATATATATATATATATATATATATATATATATAGGATTGGGTTCAAGTGAAAACCAAGAGAAATTGTGTAAACCAATAAACCAAATCTCTATTTTTGATTTATTAAAATCAAAGGGTCATATTTTTTTTAAATAAAATAATAAAAAGTTATACTTTTCTAGAAACATGTGTTGAAAAAGTCAAATAAATATAAGCCATTGATCTTAATCATTAAAGGTGGAGATTTGGTTTATTGGTTTACATAATTTTTATTGGTTTACATTTGAATTATCCCATATATATATATATACATATATATATATACATATATATATATATACATTATATAGGGAAAGGATCAATTGAAAACCATATTATAAATAAATACCATGAAAACTATGTGTTACATATATGTAAGTAAGTATTACAAAGTGTACAATTAAGGGTTACGTATATGTAGAGATTATGTATATGTAAGTACTTGTTACCAAGTGTACAACTATGAGTTGCGTGCATGTAACTCATACAAGTTACGTATACGTAAGTCGTTTCGTCATCATTGTCGTTTCTTGTAGTTTAAACTAAAAAATATATAATGATCTCAAAAAATAAGATTGAAGTTTAATAAAATATACTTTAAACAATTAAAAAATTAAATCAATTATCAATTATATGATTGAGTAGTGGTAGTTTTCACGGTTTTTAATTATAATCATGGTTTTCATTTGATCCCTCTCCTATATATATATATATATATATATATATATATATATATATATATATAGGATTGGGTTCAAATGAAAACTAAAATAAATTATGTAAACTAATATACCAAATCTCCACCTTTGATTTATCAAGATCAATGGCTCATATTTTTTTTGAATAAAATAATAAAAAATTGTACTTTTTTGGAACACGTGTACAAAAAATCAAACAAATATAAGCAATTGATCTCGTAAATCAATGGTTGAGACTTGGTTTATTGGCTTACATAATTTTCCTTGGTTTACATTTGAACCATCCCCTATATATATATATATATATATATATAAAATCATTTTCCCTTATATTTAATTAGTAGTGGACTAAATAAAAATTGATGACAAAAGGAATTTATGGTAAAATAAAGAAATAATATTCGAAATTCATTCACTTTAAAATAGAGAACAACTGTTAGATAAAAAAAGCAATATGATGAATTTTTCCCGTATATTAAATTAGTAGTGGACTAAATTCATTTATGAGAAAATGAATTAAGGGTAAAAAAGTTCATTGTGTTGAATAAGTTTATAACGAGGGTAGTAATTAGAAGGGGGAACTAGAGCAAACAAATTTTTTCTTTCAAAATTTTTTTTTTCAAAATTTTTTTCTTAACTTGAATGCACTTGATATTCTTTATGTATAAATTTATTATAAGGGGTGCTGCTTACGGATGTAATTAACATCATGTAAATTGTTCCTATATGTTCAGTTTTAAATTCTAACAACTTTTAAAGAACAGGTTATTAATGTATTTATTAACTGTAAAATCTTTCATTCAGAGTAACATCATGTGATAGAACTTGCATGCATGCACGATAAGGGCTTATGTGTCAAGTGAGCTAGCTCTCGTTTGATATCAATATTTAAAATAAAATAATACTAACATAATTTACAAAAAAAAAAAGGTTTATAGTTTTAACTTTGACTTTTAAATTGAATTACCTCTTTTAAGTCTAAACGTACCGGTAACTGATACATTACACACATATGTGCTATAAATTTACCTACTCACATAAATTCAATAACATGTTGATATCTCTAAACCGAGCAGCTTCTTCGATTCGTAGAATCGTCAATCTAACGACGACACCCTCACCACCACGGTCCATGACAGCCTTTGTCGCACCATCACGCCTTAGTCACGCACTCCATTTTGGTTCTTCCCCTTCATTCTCTACCAAGATTGGGGTAGGTTTTGAAAGATGTAGTTTTTTCATAGACGTCCTCCCTCGACCATAGGTTAGTGTCTAGTGCATAAAGTTTAGTAAGATGTTTTTTATTTATTTAATAAGTAAAATAGTTAAAATCCTATAAGATGTATATATAAGTAATTATTAAAAGTTAATTACCTAGACAATAGGTTAGTGTCTACCGCATAAAGTTTAGTAAGATGTCTTTTATTTATTTATTTATTTAATAAGTACAAAAGTTAAAATCCTATAAGATGTATATATAAGTAATTATTAAAAGTTAATTAAGAATTATTCTAAAAGTAATAATAATAACAGTGAAATTTGATGATCCATTAAATCATTAAATTTAATTGTGGAATAAGTCATTGGCTATCTTAAATAATTACCAAAACGAAAGTTAATTACATAAAAATATAAAAATTAAATCTCATTGGAAACAGAACTAGTTATCTTGTACAACATACCATAATTAAAACATATATACATCAACTCCCTATAATGGTTCGAATTCTTTTACAGAGATGTCATTAAGTTTAAATACTTTACTCATTAGATCATTCCCATCTTTAATTCGATAATTACAACTAAAATTCCAGTTACAACCATATTAAATAAACATACAAGTTTCTTTACAAATCAAAAATCAAATATTTATTAACGGTACTATTTTTTAATTATAATAATTTAAACTCATATCACTTTTATAACATACAACTACTAATGTCACCTTATTACAAATCATAGGCCAAAATAAATAAATACGTAAATTTTATATAAAGCACGATCACTAGATACTTGCTTTATTTTTACAATATTTACAGGTACCCTCGGAATTTAAGAGAAAAATTCAAGAACCATGTACAAAAATGAGCTTGGAAGCGGGAAAAGCTTTGAAAGAATTAGCACACTCAGTTAAATCATTCACACATCATTCTAATTGCACCATGCATCTGCAAAAATGTAAAGACGCGGTAGAGGAAGTGAATACGACGTTGAAGGCTTCAATGGTCAGAGAGTTTGATGTTCTTGAAATCATACCAATCATAACAGTCGCGTCGATACTAATTGAAATAGTTAAATGTGTGGAAATAATCTTTGTGGCCATTGAAGAACTATCTGAACAAGCCCATTTCAAAGAGTTAATGAGTGATGGGGAAAAATCACAGGTTCACAATGGTGATGAGGAAGAAGATATAGGTCTTGTTAAAGTAATTATACACAAGATTACTTTAAAATCACCGAAAATAGAGGATAATCAAGGATAGGAGAACTAGGTGATAAGTTAGTGTATATTAAAAATTAACGTAGTATAATCTGATTTTTTAACATAATTTTGAATAATGTAAGATTAATAAGACTGTTTTTATTATTTTTATGCATATTAATTGATATTATTATGGAAAATGATTTTTAAACTTATATATGAAAAACTTAGTTATTTTAAATTTGGTATTTTATCCGTTAGACAAGTGAAATAGAAAAATAAATTAATCTACAATAAAATATAAGGGAGTTTAAAACCTATTAGTATTATGGTGTGTGGCGTATGTGGTTCACCTTAAGTGCTTGAGGATTTAAATTCTATGGTAGATATTGGTGTAGATATTAAGATGAGATTTAAAAAGCTAGTAAGTTAGTTGTAGTAGATGAAAAGATTAACAAGTTCAATGTCATATAAAATACATATCAATGTTCACAAAGCCTTGATAATGCATGTACAAATAACCACTCTATAGCCATAGCTGGTATTCTCTTTTAAGACGTTATGATGCTATTTTTGATCCACACAATGGATGCAACAATGAGCAAGATACGCCTTTCAAGCAATTGCTAGTTATAACCTACACAATTGATGTTTTATGTTAATTTTGTACCAACAGTCTACCACCGTGTAGTATGTATAGTTTGTAATTAAAGTCCTATACAATCTTTCTAAATCATGTAATCAGTGTTAGATTGAAGCATTTTCACGGTACTAGCTCTCAAAAATATCAATAGGATAAATCAGAAAGACAACAACTATCATATTTCTGTTGTGAAAATAGCTCTAGAAATAGACCAACGAATTGTGCTTTAAAGATTAAGAACTATCAAATCATTTTGTTATAAAAGGCAAAATATTTTATGGAAGAGTATGTCAGTTTGGAGCGCAAAAAGCTTTGTATTAGCCTATAGTGTATTACTCTTGGAACTTCAACAAGAAATTGTGTAAATTCTTCATTTTTCTTTGTGACTTGGTACAAAAGGGCAGTTCAATAGACTGAGCCCAACCCAATTCTAAGCCCAATTAGCCCAAAACGATCCCAATTAGTGTTATAGCTTTTGACATGCTGTGTTAGCTAATATTGTGAATTAACTTGGTTCTACATGCCCAATTTATATCAATGCTTTAGTCACCCATAATGAGGCCAAAAACATCATATTTTTTTTTTGGTGGTATTACTATTAGAAGTGGAATTTAATCTTATTTATATGAAAAGCTTGTCAATATTAAGTTGTATTTTATTTATTAAAGAGTTGAAATTGAAGTTTTATTTCATAATAATTATAATAATAATAATAAAATGTTGGTTAAATAAGTTAGAAATCATATGACGTTAATTTAAATGTGTAGAAGATCTTGATAGTCCGTGTACAAACAACCACTCCATAACCATATGTCTTCTCTTTTAAAATGTCAAGAAGCTATCAAGTGAGTATGCACTTTCCAAGCAAATCCTAGTTATACAAAAACATATTTGATGTTTTACCCTTAATTTTGTACTAATAGCCTAAGATGTGTGGTGTTTTTGGTTTTTAATGTTGTGGATGATCATTCTGGATCGTGCGATCACAGTGGATAGAAATACTTCGATAGTACTTTTATATTAATAATAAGATAATTCAAAAAGACAAGAAGTGATATGTATATTATTATTGTAAGCGATAGTTCCTAATATAGACTAGCGATTTGTGTATTATAGGTTCTTCCATGAATTCATTAGGTGCAGTAAAATGCTTAAAATTTAAGTAGATTATATTGGAGTATATAAGGTGAAAGAGAGGAAATTCTTGGTATTAAAATGGTTAGAAAATAAGTTTATTTATAGCGTAATCTTTTTTAAACCCTCAACGGCTCTCTAACGTCGATAATCCCATTCAACGACTAAAATTTACCAGGTTCACACATGGATTCATGAACCCTTTTCTTGTTCTACAACTCGTTGGAGCTACCCAATGACCCATGACGGTGGCCACCCACCAGCCAAACTTGATGCAAGCACCTGAATGGCACTCCCGGTACGGTGTTTGTGTATTTTAATAAAACTTTTAACACAAAAAATGTTATACGTATTGTGAAAAACAAGGTATAAATTAATATTTTTCGTAATTTTCATGCATCGAATCGAAACTACAATCTACCTTTTGTGTCCAGATACTTTATTTCATAAATAAAGGGGGTATGCATGTGAAAAATAAGAATTATACGAGTATAACACGTCTTTTTCATACAACTGCAATTTTGTTCTTGGCCTAGAGTTAAGAAATATAAATCCTTCACCAAAAGTTAGTGGCACATAACTCTTAAGTAATCCTCTCCAACAATTTCATTAAGAAAAAGGTAAAAAATTCCATGAATAGTTAATCTGAACACTTAGTTATAAAAATTAACTAACAAACATTAGTAAATTTGCAATCTAGATACATTATTTTTTGATAAATTTAAAACATGCTATACATTTGATTATATTAAGCTCTCCTTGATAACCATTGTCGTCTAAAAAGGTCGATGCATCAAAAACCTAGCTTAGAACCGGATATTAGATTTTAGTATGTTAATTTGAAAATTCGATCAACAGGGTACGACATGTTTTTAGCAACAATATGTTATCCCTACCAAAGAATCCAATGATGTAGAAATATAGGTGTGATAACACAAAGGCGAAATTCATTATAATAAAGCGTGGTGTAACTGTTAAAAGATAGATGGTCGAAAGGCCGTGCTTGCCATAAACATGTAGGATGCCACATTTTCCTGCTTTGATCGAATGGAACATTGCCATGTTACTTGTTCAAATTATTGCACTCAAGACTCTTATGTCTCCATCAATGCTTCCAAACGCCACAAGCAATCGGAACTTTAACAAATTTATTTTATTTTATTTCTTTAGTGTCGTTTGATATACAAAATGTTTATTCTAATCATATATGGTTTCATAATTTTTGTTCTATATACCCAATAAAAGAAGTTCTTAATCACATGATTGTTTCGATGATCTTTAGACTTGGTTGGAAATCTTAGGGTTGAATGGAAATTAACACTCGAAAGTGTAAGATCAATAAAAATTTATTTTTATTTTTCTTTGGTGAAAGTAATATATTAATAAACTTTTTCAAACGTATGTTAACAATATCAAATCATTGTATTAAGGCGAAATCATTACTTTGACAAGTGCCAACCAGTGCTGAGTGCATTCATTATTTTACCTCGTGAATTTGGATTAAAGGGATATTTAATTGGTTTATTTAAAAAATAAAAGAAACACATAAGAGTCATCATAGTCATGATGGTGAAAGGATAATCCATCCAATCTTTATTAAACGAAATTAATTCATTGCATCTGTTTAAGAATCCACAGCATAATTAAAGCCTCCTAAACTCCAACAAGCAAACTAATTCAGTGTCTTAATAGATAACAAAAACAACCATTAAAACAATCTTAGTACTAATTTTAATGGATACAAACAAAATGGATTTAATTTCTCTTATGATTAAATTCAACACAAGTGGTTTCCTGTGTTTCTAGTATCCAAAATAAGTTAGTAATTCACCCGATCCGGTTGATTAGCATACAAGTCTCATAAGTTTATCTGTAACGAGCTTTTATTATACGAAACGAAAATGGGAAAACATAAATTGATTGGGATCTGTTCGAATTGCATTTGGATTATTTAAAGATAAAATCATGATGAGTGGTTCGTTCTACTTTATAACTAGATATTTATATGCTTTTCAGCATTTGCTTTTTGTTTTTGTTTTTGTTTTCTTAATCAACAACATTAGTGCTACCCTATCGTTTCACTATTCATATAATAATCTTTTGAGGTGACAGTGCATTTCCTTTTGAGAGAGTGATCGGTTAAGATGGTGACCGTCTCGTACTTAATTTATGCCTAAACCCCAACACACAACTCACTTTAAAATATAATATGTATATGTATACTACTATGTGAATCCAACAATATTAAAAAAACTAATAAAATGATTGGGTGTTTCCTCTTTTTGTTCAAGATCAATAGTGTGCAAGCTTGTGTATAAGCCGATCACCAAAAGTATTTCCTTTCTGTCAGCTAACATGAGTCTTGAACACTTTGATTTTTCCTTTTCAAGATTATTATTATTATCCACAAGCCAACATAAATAACAATAAACGTGTCTCAAGAACACAAAACTAGTCAGAATGCATTATACAGAAATATGTGCTGACACCTTTTCTAAACGGCTACATGTTTACATATACGTCCTATTTCTTAATTTATATTAACTCGTTGTATACGGTACTTGAACCATTAACATTAAATTAAATAAGCTTGAATACTCTAATTCCAATTAGTGGCTTTGACCAACCCTGTCCCCTAGCATTCACACTAGTTCCCCTCCGCATCTCTTATGACTGAAAAAACAATCATCCCAAGCTAAAAAAATTTCATTTACTAAAAGTCTTACGCATCAATTTCCTTATATTTATTTTTAATCACTTACGAAAAATATAAAATATGTAATAGATTTGAGGAATGGATGGTGACTCTCAAATATAGGGAGATCTTTATGGTTTCTCATAAAATTATAGGAGAAGGAGATGGAGATATAGGAACCCGATTTAGGTGTAAAGTTACATATTTTTTATGTTTTAACTATAATTTATAGATGAAGATATTAACGAGGATGCTGATTTGAATGCTCCAATATATAAACTGACAAAAGGAAATGCACTATCACCTAGAGTTATAACCTAGTTATAAATCGTGTCATACAAGCATTACTTATAAATTTACAACCGAAAATTACAAACAACAAACGATTGTGAATATTGTAGTTGAGCGGCAATCAATCAATCTAGACACAACAAAAGAACTACAATCAATATGGTCGTAATATTAGCTACTACAATATATATGGTTGCAAAATAGTTCCAAATTTGCAACTCGTAAAATTCAAAACAGAAAATAATTGATAAATTTGCGATAGTTTCATGTTAGTCGCACTTCAGTCTCAAAGAAAGAGAAATTTATAAATTTAAAATCAAAATAAAATTTCATCGCAAAACAGTCGCAAATAAGTTTTATCTGTCGCATTTCGGTCAAAATATAGAATGTGAATAAGTAAATTAAAAACCAATATAGAATACCTTTTCGGCACAAATTAGTAATCAAAATGAGTTTAATTATATATACATATATATATATGTATATATGTATTAAAATAAAAATAAATATAAAAAAACTGTAGAATACTCGTAAAGAAAATAGAAATATATTTGGTAAAAGAATCTCGCTGAATAGGTCAAACACACCGAAAACAAAATATTAAATAAATAAAAGAGTGAATTATCGTTTTTCTTTGGTTTATTTGATAACATTTGTTATTTTCCAAAAAAAAAATATATATATATATTTTTTGCATTTGGCTCCGAAGATTTTAAAAAGTTTTCCTTCAAAAAGTTAATTCCGTTAATTTTAAATGTTAAACCATCTATTATTAACAACATCATAATACATTCCATTCATGCTACATTGGATAATTTATTTTTTCATATTCAAACATTTCATGTTAAGTGAATAATAGATTGTCGGCTTCATCGGTGGAGGGAGAATGATAGATTTGGTTTTTTGTGGCAGTCGAGAACTCATTGCAAAAGGATTGTATAATGGATAACATCGTTTATAGTCGTCATCTTCCCTATATCATGATTTAATTATGCTCAATGATAATTATGCAATTGAGGGATTTTATTTTGTAGTTTAAAAGATAGTTTATCAACTTACATGTTTAACAATTTAAATTATTGGAATTAATTTTTTTGAATTAGAATGACAACTTTTTTAAAAACTTGAGGAGCGAGTTGCACAAAAAATCATTTATGGATAAAATGAAAAATGTGACCAAAGCATTTAAGACAAATGACAATTTTTACAAAATAATATATAATGACAGTCGAAACGCAAGGGAAAAAAGTAAAAAATATTTAAAATTTAAATTTACAATAAAAACATGAAAAATTGCAAAAAAAATGATAAGAATATTAATTTAAAACTTAAATGTAAATATTAATCGCAAGCCATTGGTAATATTCAAAATTTTTAAAATTTAAACGTTGCTGCAAGGCAATCACAATATATGAAAAAAAAAATATAACTAAAATATAAATGATGGAAGCAAAAGCCTGGCAGAAATTGATGAAAAATAAATGAAACTAGTATTATGCCCTCGCGTTGCAGCGGGGGCATAACACCGTGACAAAGAGCATCAATGACACACCACCGTTAGTAACCACCAACAACAGCAAACGTTCGTGTTAAAAAGAAATAAAAAAATAGAACCTAATGAAAAGTAGACATAAAAGCGCTGAACCACGCATGTGAAATATAAAACATATAAAACAATAAGTAAGCCGATATATGACCAACGTGTTGCAATGGAGCTGTTAAATGAGAAAAAATAAGCAAAAATACGTTAAACTACACACGCACGATGCAACGGGTTAACTCGCAAAATTTAAACTGAAACGTAAGACGAAAATTTGTAAAATATGAAAAATATAGGGGACCAAAGTTGAAAGAAAAAAAATGCTGGGGTAAATTATAAAATATGTAGAAGTTTTGGGTTAAAATGATTGAGTTAAAAATTAAAAAAGAAAAAAAGAAAAAAATGGATACAACACACTAAAGCACATGATACAACACATAAAACATATAAAAGTTGATAATTAGTATCACATATAATATAAACTGAGTGGAATCTAGGGAAAACTATGATTATTATATAAAACAAATGCCTAACCAATTCAGATAAAAGCTATTAACTATTCAGACTTAGTATAATACTTAACTATTTAGAGACAAAAATGCTTAACTATTCAGAAATCTGCTCATAAAACAAACACTTTGAATCATTAACTGCTGAACCATTTAGAAATCTAAATGGTTTAAGAAGCAAGCAAACAACCCCTTAGTCTTTTAATACTTATAAATGTTAATTAGATGGGATGGGGCAATTTTTTCGAGGCTGCCAAAAGGCTTTAGAATTAGGATCATCATCATCTTTGTTTTTAAAATATAAGAGGAAGAAAGGCGGTGAACATAAAATATAAACAACCTTAAAGTTTCAAATAATTACTTTTGTATCTATGCAATATATACTTGTACACAAAGCTTAAAAGCTTTGTTGTTTGTGTTTTAAAGTATATATAATTAGGATTACGATGGTCAGTTAGGTCATTAATAGTCAATTAGAAATAGTCTTTAACTGGTGTTTTAACGGTTAATTAAAGTCAATGACAGTCAGTCATGGGTGTGTATGATCGACTAAGTCTACTTGTCGTCATTATTAGGAGCTCATGGGTTCAAGTCTCACTATAAGCAAAATGCTCAGTGTTGAGCCAGGTGGTTTTCTCAGCAATGGGTTTTTTTCTGAGGGGGTTGGGGGTGCGGACTCAACTGGGAAATGAATAGGTGGGCCCAATTAATATAACACATATTCTCCGAAACAGGGTCGCACATTGCCGCTTAAAAAAAAAAAAAAAACTTGTCATCGCTATGACTTATGATAGACACATGATGTTTCCTTGTGTTTGATTATGTCACTTATGACAAGTGGAAAATTAAATCATACACAGTAAATGCAGGATAAACTTGGTCAAGTGGAAAATTCATCTTTGTTTGCAGTCACTATTATTTCTTTTGTAAACACATAAAAATGTTTAATAACTCATTTTTTGTACAGAATTGTCTTTACGGTACAATTAATTAAAACAATTTTTTTAGGCGTTCAAATTTTAAGTGCCCCCAAAAATTAGAAAAAAAAAACAAATTTTATTTATATTTTAAGCTTAAAATATATGTAATAAATTATCAATTGTTATGTACTTTGAAAAAAATGAGAAGAGATAATAAATTGATTAAATGTTAACTTTTGATATTGTATTGTTGATGAAAAAAATGCGTTTTTAAAAAAGATAATATGATTACACATATTGATTCGTGTTTGAGATAAAATTTTAATGATTTTTCAACATAATAAAAAAGAAACAACTTTTTATTTCACGAAAAGGGTTTCAATTTTAAACTTAGCTTTAAGTCTCAAAATATGTTGAGTCGTCCCTGTTATTACAATACCAAATTATGTTAAGGGGACGTATCTACGTTTTTTAGGCAGTGCAATCATACAATTTCTATAAATTTTGACATCTTTGTGCTTACATTCATAAAAGTGTTAGAAGACTAGGCATTCACATAGCAATGTGTCGTCAAACCAAAATTGTTCAGTTCCTTATAAAAATTGTTTCTACAAAGATGAATAGTGCTTGATTTCATCTACAAAATCGAGATATATTACTTAAATGGTCAGGTTGTGTAATCGTATCTTATTATTTTTATAATATAACTCCCTAAAAAATAATAGAGTTGAATTTTGAGATTATTTTTAGCCCGTGCATAGTAGTGATATGTGATTAGACACACAGAAACAAAAACTACAAAACTAAGGTAAAATTATACGAAAAATAACAAACAAGGGAATTACGTTGTACGGTCAAATCCACATCCTTGGTGACATCGGCAAGTTAATTAGCTATTATTATCAGATTATTGTTTACAATTATAAGCAAATTGTATTTAGATGCAATAACAAATTTTATTTATATGCAATAATATGTGGCGAACTATCCATAAGGGCCAATGTTATGAAATAAAATTTGCAAGAAACTACAATAACACATTAAGCTACAATACTTGACAAAAACATAATCTTGGCCATTAAGGGTATATCCCTTGCCTCAAACATTCTACTTTTTGTTAATCATAAACCAAAACTTATATCCAACCATTGAGATATAAGATTCTTGTTAATCTCTTAAAACTTATTAATGCTTAAAAAGTGCTTCTTCCCTTAAGTCTTTTCTAAATTCTAATATTAGATTTCCTCCTTTGTTGATATTAGTTGTAGGCATGTAGCCGATTTTCCATGAACAACTTTTCCTTGTTCTTGGCCCCCTTAAGCAAATTAAAAGGGCTTTTGACAAAGCACATGTGATGTGTGGCTCCCGTGTCAACCCACCACTCTCTTATGTTAGAACAGCCTAAGTTAGGGGTAACTTTGTATAATAGTAATCAAGTTTCAAAATTGTTCTAATTATGTCACTTATAAATTTTTTTGTTCCAATCAGATCATTAAAGTTTATTTTAATGTTTCAATCCTATATATTATAACTTAAATAGCAGGTAAAAAACTTTTAAAAAATTATAAACGAATGAAAAAATTATAAACAAATTATAAATTCTAAAAAAATTAAAAAATTACTAAAAAATTATTAAAAAATTATAAAATATTAAAGTTTTGTGAAATTGCAAAAAATGTTTAAAATTTTTTTTTAAATTACAATTTTTTGGTTAAAAAGATTGCGTAAAATTTTTTTCAAATTGAAAAAAAATACGATACCATTTATAAGTAAATTTTCAACTTTAGTCGTGGCTCCATTACATGACGAATGTCTAAACGGGTCAAAATTAAACAAAATACGCCCAAACGGGTCAAAATTAAACAAAATACGCCCGAACATTCAAAATGGGTCAAAACTTACTTAATAACGCCCAAACGGGTCAACATGCACCAAAATTTGTCCAAACGAGTCAAAATTACAACAGAATAATCCCAAATAGGTCAAAAACCACTTAAATATGCCCAAACGGGTCAACATACACCAAAATATGTCTAAACGAGTTAAAACTACACCACAGTAATCCCAAATGGGTCAAAAACCAACTAAATACGCCCAAACGTGTCAACATGCACCAAAATATGTCCAAACGAGTCAAAATTACACCACAATAATCCCAAATGGGTCAAAAATCACCTAAATACGCCCAAATGGTCAAAATTACACCAAAATGTGTCCAAAAAGATCAAGAATTAACCCGAATATGCCCAAACGGGTCAAACTACACTTCTTGAGTCAATTTTTTTTTATTTCTACCTTTAGGTCTTGCCACCTTTGGTTGTGGCTCTTTTTTCTCGTTCTTACAAGACCTCATATTATGTTCACTTCCTTGACAATTTTGACAGGTTATTTTTCTACCAACTCCAACATTTGTTTTCTTCTTCTTTTTCTCTAAAGGGTCTCTTTTTCTTTTTACTGTTGGTCTACCGGACATTCGTCTTTCTTTTGGTGGTAGGGGTTTGATATCCTCTGTTTTAGGCCAGTGCAAACTTCCTTTGAATGGTTTAATACAATGTTTATATGCTTCCTTAAACATGTGTTTTTTAAACCAATTACTAACATAAGTTTCAGGGTCTTTGTTAATAAACCCTAAAGCTGCTACCGAATGAACACAAGGTATGCCTGACAATTGCCATGATCCACAAGTGTAAGTTTGCTCCTGAATCTTCACTACAAATGCATTCTTTTCACTCCTTACTTCAAGTATGTTGTCACCACTAGGGACAACATTGTAATGCCTACACAATCAATCCAATAGTCAATAAAACTTATAATAAAGTACTATAAATAGAAAAATATAATTATTACCTTTGTTTCTTTTTAATCTCTTCTAGTTTTTTTCTGATTCTAGGACATACTTCATGTTCAAAGCTTCTTGATTTTATCGTCATTAAGAACATTCTACGCATCACAAATGTTCTAATTTCTTCAAACATATTGATAATAGGCTTCCTTCTCGTGACTCGAATGCGTGAATTAAAGCTTTCACTCATTCTGTTCTCGAATGCATCACAGGCTCTACCAATCTCAAAAAAAGCTCTTGACCAAGTAATTGGATTTCTCTCCAAAAGATGATCATATGCACATTTGCTAATGGATCTCAACTCTTCCATATTCTCTTCAAACCTTTGTTTAGTTGTAGAATTTGTAGCAGCCCAAAATAAAATTTTAAACTGAAGCCCACGAAATTTCTTCTTAAAGTTTGCATAAACATGTCTTGTACATTGCCTATGCTCAGCATCTGGAAATACATCCTTCACGGCCTCTATAATTCTCTAATAAATAAGAAACACATAACACATATGTCAATAAATAAACAACATGTAAATAGGTGCGTCATAAGTGCAAAATATCTTATGTTGATCAGAAATCAAAGTGAGTCCAACTCCACCCTCCATCTCAATGTCATTTTTCAATAGATTGAGAAACCATGTCCAATTTTCCTTATTCTCTACAGATACAACAGCCCATGCTAACGGAAAAATGTGATTATTAGCGTCTTTTCCAATAGCCGAGAGTAATTGACCACTAATTTTTTGAAAACACCCATCTAAACAAATAACTTTTCGACAACCATTTATCCATCCATCTTTGAGCGCTTTAAAACAAATATAGTAACTACTAAAATATATACCTCCATTTGGCATCGTATCCACGACCATCTCCACACTACTCCCTGGGTTTGATTGTAATATCTCAGCTCGATAATCTGAAAGTCTAGCATAATGTTCTTTCAACCCACCGTTAAAGTCATCCAATACTTTCTTTTTTGCTCTTCCACATTGTCCAATACTCACTCTACATTGGTATTTTCTCATGATATCTTGTTGCATTTCCTTTAAACTAATTTTTGGATTTTAGATTATTTGCTTAAAATATCTTTTTGCAATAATAAGAGAGCCTAATGAAAACTGTCTTGAGCATGTATGTTCATTCTTAAGTGTTTTTATTTGAACCATGTAACTATGATAAATACTACAAACAAAACATATATATATATATATATTTATCATCCTATACATTGTAAACATAATAGATTGTAAACATGATCGATTGGTACCTGAAATAAGAACAAAATATGACATCCGGTAATTTTCCGTTACCAAACTCCGTTAGTTCCGTTAGGTCTTGCATACACGTGTCGTGAGCACACACTAGTTGTCATTGAACGTTGGTGACTTAATAACAATGATCTATGATAAACATATGATAATCTAATTAATAATGTTGATTATTAGTTGTGGTTATGCGATTCATGTATTTTAAGTTATTATTTGCGAATTTTACTTGATAACGCCACAACGTGTAACAATAATTTTATGTGTTTTTGTTATTAGTTGAGAATACATATGATTACTATTGTTGATTGATAATACTTATATTCTTGTAGTTAAAGATTGTTAAAAAGTGTTAAAAAGGCTAATTTTTATAAAAAGGTAATTAAAGGGGGTTTAAAAGGTAAATGTTAAATGTAAAGTGTAACAAAACCCAACCCTAGGCCCCAAGCAACCCCGTGAGCAACATCAAGAACCAACAATTTGATTTTGAGTAGTTCCAAGTGTTAGCAAGTGTTAATCATCATCTCTACACGTTTTAAGGTGAGTTTTATCAAGTTTTTCATGGTTTTTGATTCTTGATGAACTCTAATTCGAAAATCATGTGTGAAAGTTGAAATTGGTGATTGTTTGATGATGATATGTTGTTAGTTAGGTTGTATGAATGTTGGATTATGTTGATTATGCAAGAAATCCATGGTTTGATCATATTGTTCATATATTGTCTAAAGAGGAAACTTTTCTTCATGGAAATTCATGGATTGATGATTAGTATTTGTTAGATGGATTGTTATGATTGCTAGGAACTAGATTAAGAATGTTATTGATGAATTTGGATTGAAGTTGGTGAAGATATGAATTTTGTATGTTACTTTCCCAAAAGGAAACTTTATTGATATGAATCATTGGATTTTGTGAATTGGGCATGTTCATGATACTAGGATCATGCTAGAGTGTTTATTGATGATTTCTAAGGTGTTGGAATGTGTAAATTGGAACATGTGAATGTTGGATGGATTGTTTGAGAAATCTAGGATCTATTGGATATGTTGAGATGTTGGTTTAGCTTAGAGAATTGAATCATGTATGGGATTGTAATAGGTCATTGTGATGTATGTTAATTGGTGTGAATTGTGTTGGTTGATGTGATAATGATCGTCATACACGCGTGCGAATCTGAGGCCCCTACTTAGTAGGATTGGCAGGTTTAGGATGTAAAGTCATGAGTGGCTTCACATGGCATGTAGTGCATGATTAGATTCAATGAATGAATTGCTAGGTGTGATGTAATTATGTTTGTGTTGAGCATGATGTTGGGTTTAGATTTGCAAGTGTTGTGTGATGAAATATGCTATGTGATGATCTATGTTGGTATGATGATTATGATAGAGTTTAAGATTGATGGTGTGATCTACGTGAAAGGCTTATTGGTAATAATGTGTTATGAGTTGCTAAACTTCATCAAACAAGAATTCAATTAACAAGTCACCAACGGGTCAAACGTGTCATTTTGGTTTTAAAACTAGGGTTAATATGTTGATGAGCACTTAGGGTTGTTATGTTTCTCTGGTTGCACGTACTTATGTACTCATATATTCTAGGTAACCTTTGACGGGTTGTCTTTCATCTCATCGCTAGCTTTGCACCTATTGTTGATTTGCGCATCAGGTGAGTTCATGCCCCGCTTTTAAACACTCTCTTTTGGGGGAGATAGATACTTGTTTACAAACGCTTTACTATTATGAAATGTTCATAGTTTAACATAGTGTTGTATACCATTGAAAGGCCTCACACTTTCGGATCGTTAATTAGGAATCTAGTGGGAAATCTTGGGTAGTACTACTGGGCTGGTGACAAGCCCCACCCGTAAGACTGTAGGTCAAGCGGGTGCAATATTGTCCTAAACAACTAACAGCGTCATGACCTGGTATGTCGTGGCGGGAGGCAAACAAACAAACATAGTCAGTTTCGATCGCAAAATCACTATGGTTATTACTTATGAATATAGACTAGCTATCTATTTCAATGCATTATTTCTATGTTTTAGACTATCACTGATTATGTTAAACGCAAACTTTTGAACTCACCAACCATTATGTTGACTCTTTTAGTATGCTATTCTTAGGTCATTAGCTTTGGTTGCCAGTAGCAGCACATCACGAGTCCAGCATGCATCTCAAACAAGCATACTATGACTAAACATTTATTTTGAATTTATTTCTTATAAACTATGATTTGGCGCGTGTTTTGCCAATGTTACACTTTAAGTAGCTTGGGTTTGATTTATTTACAAAACGCTTCCGCACAGTTTTAAAGTTTTAAACTCTGAGATGTTTTAATGTTACATATAGTGTCGTTCTGAGTAACTGATGACTTGGATCCTGGGTTGTTCACACACCTCGCGGTTAAATCCCGCATGTGGATTTTAAGGGTGTGACAAAAAAAAGTGTAAATGGGTCATACTTGCTGCTCGATTTCTACCGAAAAAAGGTCGTTATCTTGTGCATCATTCACCATTGAAGGCTGCTCATTTATATCATTCATTGAAGAAGTTGATGAATGTTTTTGTGCATCAATACCTGCCATATCTTCAAGAAAAATAGTCCGATGGTCGATGGTGGGAATTGGAGATCGCAAGTTAATGGCGGGTGACAAGAAAGAAGGTAGGTAATCGCAATGATGGTGGGTGGGAGATGGAGGGATCGATGTTTTAGGGCTGATCGTGATAATGGAGGGAAACAGATTGCAGGTCGATGATAGTAGGGGGAAGAAAGTAGGTGAGGAGATGGAGGATGTATGGATTGAAGTTGCAGGTATGATAATGGGGGAGATGGAGAGGTTGATAGTTTTAGGGTTTTTTTAATTATTCCCTGATTAGTTTTTATTATTTGAAATTTGAACTAATTGATATTTTATTTATTTAATTTTAAAAGAATAACTTCTAATCAGGTCAAATATATAGGATTAGAACACCAAATAAAGTTAAATGACCTAATTAGAACAATTTAAAAATGAATTACCTGATTGAACACTTTAAAATGTTGGTTACTATTTTGTGAAGTTTTCTCCAAAGTTTATATCATAAACGTTAGAATCAAATTCATGGATACAAGTTTATCTTCCATCATATTTGCTACTTATTGATTATGTCGTGTAACATTTTATATTTGCAGCATGTTGATCACGTTTGTCACATTTTTAATATGTTCCTTGGAACGTTTGAGGGCTTTTTTTCACACCATTATTCCTTGAACCCATATTAATATATATATATATATATATATATATATATATATTATATATATATATATTATTCCTTGAACCCAGCATAAATATAAAAAAAAAATATAAAAAAAACAACCAAAAGATTTTCCCTTTCTGTACAACCTTCAACCGCTGTGCATACTCTCGTCTACACCAACCATCCGCTGTGCATACTATCAACCGTAAGTTTCTTCTTCTCACCCCTCTCTTTTATGGCAACTGAAAACCTTGCCATACACCCCCCCTCTGATATACTGGTATCAGAGCAAAGTCTTTCTTAAAATCTAAAAGACTAAGACAAGCTCCATTTTATGGCGTGTTATGCCTGTGTTATTGGAGAACTCTCTTCGGTGAAGATTATGGGAAAGAAGGTTGCTTTGATAACTTTATAAACGAAAGGGTTTCTTAAGTTCTTTAAGTTCTTATATGTGATTACATGATTTTGTTTTATATTACTTCGTCTTTTTAATTAAGCTGGGATATAAGAAAATACATACGAGATAAAACTAGGAATAAGGAGAGAAAGAGTTATAGAGTAGGTATTCTTAATAATCATCGGTAGCTTACAAACCATCAAACGCTTAGAGTTTCTAAACTTAGAGTTCTCTGAAAAAGCTCATCAAAAACACTTAAAACAGATAATTTCACTCTAGTCTGTAACATAAAGACTCTTGTGACACAGTTTACACACAAATAATTCACATTTAAACACTCTAGTAGATTTACTTATTAACTTAAGTATTAGTTTACAAAAGAAGTAATAATAATAAACAGATATTAGAAAACTTAATAACAGAAGTTAAGAAAATATCACAGAACTTAGATTATATAAAAAATCAATCTAATAAGATAATAAGTGAAACAAGCAAAAGTAATACAGAAAATAATACAGCTCTAGAAGTAGAAAAAATTACAGAAGCCTTACAAAAATTAAAAACAAATAAAAAACCTATACCTTATACACACTGGCAACCAAGAAATGATAATAAACAATTCTTAGGAAGAAGTTAGAACTATACAGAATTCTACAGGAAATATACATGATACTATTACATCAGACAGGTTTTAAACAGAATGATTAGAAGAGGATCAGGATCTAATAGTAATAGACAGATACACAGCTCGAAGAAGAATAGATCTAGACAGAAATCTAGAATTATACAATCAACACCAGTTAGATATATTAAACCCAAGGGTATTATATCAAACAGGAAGATTAAACATAAATACTACTTTAATAAGAAGCAGTAGAGAAGAAAGCTTAAGAGTAGTAGAAACACAGTAACATTAGATCTTTTTTCACCAGAAACTATAGAAAAGATCAAAAAACAGAACAAAACTTCGTACACACAGGATTAGTAGTAATAGGAGTTAAAGCTCTAGGAAGAAAAACCTAGGAACAAAACTCTTAGCACTAATACTCGATAAAAGTTGGAAAACAGAAATGAAAAAAGCTTAATCTCAAGCATGGAAGTAGACTTGAGTCAAATATAGCAATATTTTATTGTACACCGATATATTAAAAGATACAAAAGATTTACAGAAAATTAAAATAGCCTTAAAACAAAAGGGTATGAAAATTACGAAGGAAACAACCTAGTAGTAAGCATAGGAATACTAGGAAAGCTAGTAACAGTTCAGGAATGAAATATAAAGTAAACATAGATGGAATCGTAAAAACGATAGCATCAAAATCTATACAGATGATAGAACCAATAAAAATAGACCCAGAACAGCTAACAGGATTAGAATGGGATTTAGAAGATTTACAGGAGGATAAGGAAAATACAGTCTTAATACCTAAGAAGAGCTATATATACGAAGAAATTGATGGAAAACAAAAATTAAGGTTTACAGATTTCAAACAACAGAAGAAATGATAATGAAGAATATCATTTTATGAATATAGAAGAGGAAGAAGAAACACTTCCAATATATGATACAGATAATACGAAAAGATGATGAAATATTAGATACAAATTTCTTAAAGTTTGAGCAAGGAAACAATGGATTACACATTGTTAGACTTTGAAGAAGAGTCTATAGATTGCTTTAAGATAGAAGAAACAAATAAAACAATAGAACAAATTATAGACAGAAATTTACAGAATTAAATATACAGTAGGAAGTAGATGACATGATAATAGAATGCATGTTAGATTTAGGAATGACATACGAAGAAATTATAAAAAATTACAGGAATATTACAATCTGCCATTAGTAGAAGACATTTCAAATGGAAACAATGATAGCAGATTTCTACAAACAAGAACAAACCTTTATGGATACACAAATGCACAACCCGCTAAAAAGACCAAAAATAGAATGGGTAGGAGAACATAGTGGTACACATCAAGAAACTCATGGTAGAGAACCATGGGCACAACCTACAGTTGATTATTAATAGGAATCTAGTTTTATAGGAAAAGGAAAAAGATTACCTATAGGACAGATTTACAGTACAAACATGTTATTACTCGAACAACAAAAAACCACAGTTATGGATAGATGAAGTATTAACATGGGAACAGAATGTAGTAAGATTATGGGAAACAAATAAGAAAGACAGTATGGATATGTTTGCATATCTAGAAACAACATTAGGACCAATAGCCCTAGGAATCTGGCAAAGTAAGAAAACACAGAATCCAGAAGAGATAAACAATCTCAAAGCATTAGGAGATAATCCTTATAACTTCACAGCACAAATGAACTCTAATATTAGGAGTCGATCCAGCAAAAAACAACAGTTTAATACAAGATACAGCGATAAGAAATCTAGAACAGTAAGTATAGCGGATATGAAATACATAAATGAATTCACATTAGACTTCACTAGATTATTATCTCAGACAGGAAAAGCTATGGATGATAATCTCTGTGATAAATACTTTGTAAACTACCAGGAGATTTAGGAAAATCTATACATGAAGCATGGAAAACAAATTACGGTACACAACAGAATCTAGGAATAGGACCTAGAATAACTTATACATTTAGTATTTTAGAGAGAAAATGTAAGGAAGTAGCACTACAAGAACAGTTAAAAGAAATGCGTATGCATTCTGTAAAACAGCAATTTATACCCACAGGCTTATGGAGTTTACAATAAAAGAAAAAAGATAAGAAAGAGTATGACATACAACAAAAATTACAGAAAAAACAATACAAACATATGTTAAAAACCACAGTCAAGAAAATGTAGATGTTTTATCTGCGGAGAAACAACACATTTAGCTAATAAATGCACAAATAGAAATAAGAATATAGAAAGAGCCAATCTAATAGAACAATTACAGGATTATGAAATAGAACTATAAAACAGACGATGATACCGATAATGAATCAGTATATAGTATATACAGCGAAGATGAAAACCGACAGTAAAAGTAGCATATACATACATGAATACAGAAGAAGCTTGCGAACATAACTGGATACAAAATACGGAAATAACCATATTAGATGTTATAATTATGGATATTACCCAAGTATAGAAAAAAGATCACAGTGTAATAAGTGCTTTAAGGAAATTTGCTTTAATGCCTTTAAAGAAATCTACAACCAGGATATAGCTTCGACATCTAAAACAGTCAACAAGGATAGCAAAAATGATAAATAGAAAGATAGAACTTTCAATAGAATTACATAGCTTAAAATAAAAATTTAGAAAATAAGATAGAAGAAATAGAAAAAATAGTCAAACCTGAAGAAATAGGTAAAATGGCTATAACACAGTTAAAAGAACAGACTTACATACAAACACAGGGTTCAACAAACATGATAACTATCAAAGCCTTATGGTAGACAGTAACAAATACATAGATTACAGCATTAGTATACTGGAGCAACAAAAAGTTTAAATCATACAGCTTAGCACCAGTAGAATATCACAGAAAGCTCTCGTAAAATTAAGTACAAGAACAGTGGAGGAAATGCTCCTTCAATTTTTCAAAGATTTATGGACAGTATATTTTTAAAATATGAATTTTGTTTAATTTATATTGATGACATTTTAGTTGCAAGCAATACAGTACAGGAACACGAAAGACATCTTCAGCAGGTGTTTACAGAAGTAAAGAAAAATGGTATAGTCGTTTCTAAACGAAAAATGGAATTATTTAAAGAAAAATATCCTTTTTAGGATTGGAAATTGGAAATGGAAAAATAGAATTACAACCACATATTTCTACAAAAATTCTAAATTTTCCAGAAAAATTTGAAAATTTAAAAAATACAAGCATTTTTGGGACTCGTAAATTATGCCAGAAAGTTTATCCCAAATTTGTCAAAGTTAGTCGGACCAATATACAGTAAAACTACAAAAATGGTCAAAGGTATTTTAACCAGAAAGACATTAAATTGGTTAAAGAAATCAAAAAGGCGGTAAAAATATAAACCCCTTGAATTACCGTTAACTACAGATTACATATTATTGAAACAGATGGATGCAAAGAAGGATGGGAGCAGTCCTTCTATGCAAACCAACAAATACAGTACAAGAAAGAAGAGAAATTTGCGCTTATACAAGCGGTAATTTTCAAAATAAAACAAATTGGAATACAATAATTTTGAAATACAGGCATTAATTTATGCATTAGAAAAATTCAAAATCTTTCTCAATAAAGAATTTACAGTCAGAACCGATTGCGAAGCAATCGTTAAGTTTATAAAAATGACCAAAGTAAAAAGATGAATAGAACAAGATGGGTCAATTTACAAAGATATACAAGTAACGGGTACTCTATAAATTTTGAACACATTAAAGGAAAAAATAATGGATAGCTGATATGTTATCTCGAAATATAACAAATGGTTTGTTGCAGATGGACAGGAAAAAAGATAAAGGAAAAGCAAAGATCATATATCCTAAACAGGATAAGTCTTTGACAGAAGAAGAAGAACAGATTCAACAGATATACAAGCAGTCAATAGAAAAATACACAGTTCATCTCAAGTCTCACTACCTCAGTTAGTGATAAGACCAGATGAAATTACACAGTTCTATAAACAGCAAAAACAGTTTACACAGTCAAGGGAAAAACGCCCTTTGCATACCAGTTCTATACCCAAACCGGTATTAGAATTTGGAACATAGCTTTACAGATTTGCACAGATCCTAACAAAAGTTTCGACCTATTAGGAATGAAACTTACAGACAAGCAGCAATGCTTATTGATAACCTATGGCATATTCAAACCATGTCACAGGCATCGACTTTCAAAGTACAGGTTTTGAATGCTTAAGCATTTACTTTCAGGAACAAAGTTTAAAAAACCCCTGAAAGACAGTTTAAAACAAACCGAATTTTACACATTATGTATATACAGAGGTACAAAAATGGTGTTTTTTACAAATGGACCAGCGTTATCCCACATATAACAAATATCCCTGGGGGAGCAACCTGGAAGGTTTTACAAACTTCTCTGAAGCATTGAAAGATGCAAGAGAAAAATTTGGTATACAAAATTTTTACATAGACCGAAGAGGTTAAAAGTTTTCTGACATTGCAAAACAAAACCCTGAGCAATACATTCAAGCTCAGCAAGAAATGATTTCAATCCTGAAATCACAGTTAGAAGAAAAAATAAAAGATACACAGAATATACAGATAAAAATTGAAAATAGCATGTTAAACAGAAAATGCTATACTCGAAGCAAAAAATACACAGTTATTACAAAGGCTCGAGAAAAAAGAAGAAAAAACAGTTATACACAGAACTTATGAATCTTTAGAACAAGGATTCTTGATACACCCTGGTGGCAAACTTTGAAACCAGTTACAGAGAGATTCTCAGAATTTGAGATCTTGTCTCACAGAAGGTTTGTGCAGAATTCCCTTTGATTCTGTACAATCTACAGCAGCAGATTATAGATCTAGCATTCCGATTCGATAGCGAAGTGCAAGGATTCACAGTAGTAGAAAGAACAGATGAAGACGGAGAAGGAACAGGTCTCTGTTACTTCAAATACATCACCCTACAAAACTACAGACGAACAGATAATTCAGTTTTACCATCATGGTATGATTGATTACTTAGAAATAAAATTAGACAGAAGAACAGAAGATCTCCTAAATCAACTTGGGGAGAAGATTATCTTAACAGCAGGAATATCGCATCAGCAGCACGTCTACGACACCATACATGTGTTAAGGTCATAGCTTCATTTCCGTTTGCAGATGCTTATACATACAGACCAGCCAGAAAAAGATTTCATCGAACACAATAAACAGAAGACAGACGTTTATCTACAAAGAGCGATGACGAAGTCCGGTAACAGCATAGATTTTGTACATTTACCATGGATAAGTTACCCACACAGCAAGCCTACAATAGACTTTCAGCAATTTGTCAAAAAACAATCAGGAAACTCCAGAAATTCCGATGCTTTCCTTGGCAGCAATACAGATTAATAGGCGAAGGACACTACATACAGGTTTATGCAAAAACAAATTGGAGTATGCTTCTACCATTTGCAGGGAAGGAGACACTCTACAGTTAGACCATATCGTCAACCTAGAAGACGGCGACGACGAAGAACAAGGTTGTTCTAGTCCCAGTCAATCGTCAGCACACACAGAGACTTCTAGAAGACATGACGAACGCAATGACGACAGATGACAGAAGACAAAAACAGTGACGTAAGCCATGACGTAAGCAGCAATTATCGGAAGACAATCATGGCAGACAACTTTCTTTTCTTTAGATTCTTTATAGGCTTTTTGACTTTAGACATATAGCCTTTTTGACTTTTTATAGTTTTCTTTTTAGAATAGCAGATTCGTTTGCCTATATAAGGGCAATTGTAATTCATTTGTAAAAAAACAGGAGAAACCATTGAAAGCAATAATACTATGACTTTCAGTGCACACTAAACTCTTCACCGCTCTTTAACTCTCCACTCCCTTACTCTCCCAGTTATTATCTCCAGCACTTCATATTATACCCAGCATAAATAATAAAAAAAAAAAACAACAAAAAGATTTTCCCTTTCTGTACAACTTCAACGCTATGCTACTCTCGTCTACACCAACCATCCGCTGTGCATACCATCAACCGTAGTTTCTTCTTCTCACACCCTCTCTTTTATGGCAACTGAAAACCTTGCCATACACCCCATACCAGTATATCAGAGGGGGGGTGTATGGCAAGGTTTTTCAGTTGCCATAAAAGAGAGGGTGGAGAAGAAGAAACTTACGGTTGATAGTATGCACAGCGGATGGTTGGTGTGGACGAGAGTATGCACAGCGGTTGAAGGTTGTACTGAAAGGGAAAATCTTTTTGTTTTTTTTTTTTTTTTTTTTTATATTTATGCTGGGTATAATATGAAGTGCTGGAGATAATAACTGGGAGAGTAAGGGAGTGGAGAGTTAAAGAGCGGTGAAGAGTTTAGTGTGCACTGAAAGTCATAGTATTATTGCTTTCAATGGTTTTCTTCTTTTTGTGTTTACAAATGAATTACAATTGCCCTTATATAGGCAAACGAATCTGCTAATTCTAAACAGAAAACTATAAAAGTCAAAAAGGCTATATGTCTAAAGTCAAAAGCCTATAAAGAATCTAAAGAAAAGAAAAGTTGTCTGCCATGATTGTCTTCCGATAATTGCTGCTTACGTCATGGCTTACGTCACTGTTTTTGTCTTCTGTCATCTGTCGTCATTGCGTTCGTCATGTCTTCTAGAAGTCTCTGTGTGTGCTGTCGATTGACTGTGGACTAGAACAACCTTGTTCTTCGCGTCGCCGTCTTCTAGGTTACGATAT
>CM046473.1:22346580-22444182 GCA_025506415.1 Flaveria robusta | reverse complement strand
GTGCACTTGATTGCCCTTGACGATGTATAGTGTTTTTAGAAACCTGCTGGAACGGCTTTTGCTTTCTTAAAAAGTCCATCCCGGCACGATCTGTGTTGCTTTAGAGGTGCTATCGAGAATCAATTTACCTTGCCATGATCCCGATCTTTGTCTTGATGGCCCATGACATTCCCTCAATCGCTTTAGTGTTGCCATTGGCGTCTTTGAGGATCCATCTCGTGTGGATATCCTTAGGCCGTCTCTTAGCCTCTTCTCGCGTCATGAAATTGTGACTTGCTCCTGTAGACCAATACTTTTGCAAGTCGTCCATTTACTTCCAAGTTCACAAACCGAAGTCCTTTCGTCTCCGTGTTCATGATGTTGCCCTGTTCTTCTCCGTGGGGCACGACTTACCTAACTTTAACGCTTCCCTTCATGTACCGTTAAGGCGTTTAGGAGTTGTAGTGCATTGCCCCAAGGCGAACCTCCTTGTCTTCGTGGGATGCATCATCAGTTCTAGCCACCATGGCCTGAAGACTTTGTTTTTTTCGAGCAGTCCCGAGCATTATGCGGTCCATCGCATATAAAACAGAATTTCGTAGGACTCCTTTCGTTGTCGTATCGTGGTGGTCTCCTTGTGTCCACCTTCCGATCATGATTGGGTTTAACTCCCCCACCTTTCTCGTCATCACTTTCCTCATTCATGGGCCTATATGGTCGTTTTTCTTTATGATCGATCAAGCTTTCGGCTATTGCAATAGCTGAAGCAAGATCTTGAACACTTCGTCGCTCCAACTCTATCTGGCCCATGATTGCAGATCATCAAGGAAGTAGAAAAGGGAGTCTTTATCCGATAAGTTCGGGATCTCAAGGACAAGTGTAGTAAATCCTTAACATAATCCTTGACGGTCCCGGTTTGTTTGAGCTTACGAAGTCGACTTTTTGCTTCATGCTCAGCATTTACCGGATAAATTGTCTTTTGAGTTCTTGGATGCACTCAGCCCAAGTTTTGATCGAGAACGTACCTCTTTCGATATCCTTGCTTTCGGCGTCTCCACCACAACGCTGCTGTCTCTTTCAAATACATCGTTGCCGTCTTGATTTGGTGGCGTCGTCAACGATTTGTATTCCTCCAAGGTACTGCTCCATTTCCCAAATGAAGTCATCAACCGCCCGAGCTTCTCGTTTGCCTATAAACGGTGATGGTTTGGGAATTTCAACTCTAGGTGTCGGGTTCACAACGTTCCCTCTTGTTGTGACTATGGCTTTGTTGCAATCATTTATTTTGGCTTCTATGCCAAGTAAGCTACGATGCATGTCATTAGATAGATCATTCATCTCTTTTCGTAGCTTGGTCGTAGCGTCTCTAATTGCATCTTTGATCATCAACTTTACTTCATCTCGAAGTAATTCTATAACAGCTTTGAGTCCTTCTCGGAAAACTGAAATCTTCTTCTAATGCGCCTAAGCGTTGGAGACAGATGTCGACTTGCGATCCTGTTTCGACAAGGCCTGCCTCCAGGTCACTAACTCGTTTTTCCAAAGTACGATCCTTGGACATACCTCGTTCCTTCTTTGATCCCTTCTGGGATTCATCTCGACTTCGTTTATCTTCAACAACTACACCTTTGCTAGTTTCGGTTGCCATCCCAAATGAACCGACGTTGCTCTGATACCACTTGTCACGGAGTAATTTCCTAACTCTCGGTGCGGCACTTAGATTTGATCTAAGTTCAGCCTTTCGTGACCCAAACAATGTAACAATTCAAGTTATAATACGGAAGCGTTTGCAAGCGAGTAATACAAATGACTTTGTATTGCTTACAAAGTAGTTTACAAGTATGCTTTACACTAGACTTGTATGGATTTTGGATGGTAACAAATGAGGGGACTATCTCCTATTTATACTTGTGGCATGGATCTAGGTATTTCTAATATAGATTATTCTAATCTAAATATCTAAAATTTACTAATCTAAATATCTAAGATATTTACTAATCTAATCTAGATATTTCTTAGGTTTATATCTAGATATTTTACATGGTGAATATCTAGCTCATCTAGATTTGCTTGGGCTGTTCCGGAGTCATCCGAATGGCCTGGATGCCTCCATATGTTTCCAAGAACGTCCGGAATCCGAGTAACGCGACTTGATTTTAGCGGGTCGTGACACTATGCTCCTTTACATGATAAATAAAAAGAGCCACCATATGCTTCTTTACATGATAAAGAAGCCTTTCAAAAAGGGTATAGAGAACACCGATTCTAGATAGAAAAAATTGAAAAAGAGCTAAAGGTATGAACTTTTCATAGATTTTTATAAGATCTACGTTTTATCTATGTCGTATCACTATTATAAGTCAGTTATATGGATAAAGTTCATATTTTTATGGATGCATGCATGTAGATCTCGATCCTCCCTTCTTGATTTTAGGGTTCTTTACATAATCATCAAAAGATGAGTTTTAGATCCTTGATTTCATATGTTTAGCATGATTTTTTAAACTAGTATGCATACCTGTCATGGTTTTGATAAAGTATTATATCTTGAATGATAAAATTTGTATTATTATAAAATATTAATGTGTGATAGAGTAGCATGATTTAATCATATCTTGAGACATTGTTAAATTTAGAAAGGATGATGTTCATAAATATACAATGAGGTTCTTTTAATGCATAGATATAATTTGCATGTGTAGATGAAGTAGTTCCGTGCAGATAAAGTTGTTGCATGCTTATATATAATACCTACATATATAAAGTTATCTCATATAGAAACTCATGCGCACATAATCCTTCATGTATATGTCTAAAACATAGATCAAAGACTAATTCTTAAGTAATAAAGTATGGTGTGCCAAACTGTAGGTGATAAGCATAATATATGGAGCTAAAGTATAGTTAAAGAGTTGAAGTTAACCATAGTTAAAGAAATAAAGTTATGCACATATAAAAAAAGTTAAAGACATAGTTTCACATGTGAAATGAAAAAAAAAAACTTGAATATTAATTAAAGAAAACTTACCCCCTAAACCATATCTATGAATGATTAAAGCATGTTAAAAAGAGTCCTGCAAGCACAAATGTCTTGATGTAATTTAAGCATCGACATAGAAGTCTTGCGTAATAGCAAGTAACAAGAGTTTTTCATCTTTGTAAGCAGCAGTCAGAGGAGTGTTGCTTATCACGCAAGCATGGTTAAACAAGTCTTATACGAGTTCGGAGTCTTGATAAAATAAAGGTAAAGTATTGATAAATTACAATTAAAGAATTAACACAATGATAGCTAAAGAAGTTTTGCACTTATGTAAGACGCATATGAAGTAAAGTATAAACTACATTAACTCGATTAAGTGATATTAATGATAAATCTAACGCATAGTTAAGTACAACAAAGAAAGATAACTAATGAAAAAGTACAGCCACAATTAAAATTACAGTTTGACAAAGTTATTTTGCTTTAGTAAAAATAAAACTCATTTAGCAAGACTGACTTTTATATGCATATTAGTTAATATATAGAAAATAATGAATAAAGATGTTCGTTTGGCATCGATCTCAAGGCTTCCCAACATGGAGTCCAAGACTGGAATTCTAGCGTAGTTGTTATGTTTTAGTTTTAGCTACTTAAAGTTTTTTGAAAGTTTGGTTTAAGAATTATGTTTTTGATGTCAAACACAGCTATGAGATTTTTTTTTGGAAAACATAGCCTTTCATAGAACTCTATTCAAATATTGAAGTTTATAACTCTTCTAAAAATGGCTGACCTTGAGTTTATTCTTTTATGTCTTCTTTGCAGAAAGAAACATGTTGGGGTATACTCGCAATACTATGTTTGATTTATGTATGCACGATTCTCATTAATCTTGTTATATTGTATCAGATGCTTTAAGTTGAAAATAAAGGAACACTAGTTGATCAAGACAAGGTTGAGAAACCGACTTGTGAGGTGAAGAAGCAAGATCATTAGAAAAAGTTTTCAAGATACCACCGAGGAAACTAAAGTCATACTTGATGTTTTAACAAGTGATTTCTTGATTGACTCTCTTCTCATATACATTTAATTTACTATAAGATGAATTCATCTTTTCTATATGAAAATAAATTGGTATTCTACTCCTGTTAGTAAATGTTTAATTCCTAAGTGTTCGAGACAGTCGACCATACAAGCTTCCTCATCCTTGATGTGTGTTAGTTTAATTACTATCATAAGATTAGAATGAACTTATAACATCTACCTCATCTCAGCATTCATAAAAACTTCGATGTCTAAATAAATATTGAACGGTTATCTCATCTTAATGCTAGTATATATAGCTCGCAAACATTTACAATGAAACACTAACCCACAAAATACCTTCAAAACTATATAATACACTAGAAAAGTCCTTGACGGATTTAGAAAATCTATTAAGAGAAGGAGGAGAAATGCATATTATCGTTTGAAACATAGATTAATATTTGAATCTATTAAAACTCAAAAGAAATAAGTAATGAATATAAAATATATATAATATATATATATATATATTATATATATATATATATATATATATATATATCAAAATGCTTTTTGTAAATCAAGAACCCTTCATAGTGGTAATTTCCGAAACATCTTATGGTAGAATCTGTTATCTATTTTCTGAGCAATTAAATGATCTTGTAACCTCTTGTTCATTATTATTGAACCATTTCTTTTTCACTTCAAATCTAAATAGTTTTTTTCCCTATTCAATTTAAAAACAGCAAGTTTTAAGTAAAAAAGTTATCTTTTTCATTACATTCTATTCCATTTTTGTTTACATCAACAGGGTCACTATGAAGCGATAAACAGTTGAACACACACTCGACACGTTCACAAGAAAACGACGTCGGGTAAACCTAAAACGCTCCTATCATCTTACAAGTAGATGGATGACATACGGCTTATCTCTGATTGGTTGCCTCCTTGACTCTTTAAACGCCACGTGGGACCCACCTGGGACTAAAATCCCACACGGCTTTTTCTAAAAAAAGTCAAAAGTTATTATTTATTACAGATAAGAGAAAAAGAAAGATTGATTGATCGAGTGGGTGTGTGCGTGGGTCCCACTTTGGCAGGCGAATCTTGCGAAAAAGTAGGGCTTCTCTAGCTACAGTTGAAGCGTGCGTGGGTCCCTTGCTTTATTGATGGTGGGACCTGTGGGCTCCACGTCATCTTACAGGCCTGTAAATTACAAATTGTGACATCAGCGTATCAATCAGATATTCCCAACTTCAAAATAATAGTTACTTTCAGTTATGCAAGCAAGCATGTTTTTTTTTTTCGTTATCACTTTTTAAATTGTTGTTTTGATGATTAGTTATAGCCACTGTGTCGGTAGAATAGGTTAAAAAGACATATCTAACAACAATAGGGTTAATTACTGATATATATTAAGTGGCTGTTTGTCAGCCTCTTAATCAGCTTCTTAATAATTTAGATGTTTGAATGATTCAGCATTTAATGGTTCAGACTGTTTGTTTCGCGAGCAAATGTCTGAATGGTTCAGACATTTGCCTCTGAATGGTTAAGCATTATACTAATGTTGAATAGTTAAGAGGTCTAATGCTGAATAGTTAAGAACTCTTATCTGAATTGGTCAGACATTTGCCTTTGAATACTTAAACGATATACTAGCTCTTAATGGTTTAGACCTCTTAATGGTTCAGCACTTAATGGCTCAGACCTCTTATTAGTTTATCACTTAATCATTCAGATATTGCCAAACAGCCCCTAAGTAAATTAGAAATTGATATGATTTAGAAGAACAAACAAGAGATAATTACTTATTGGGTTTTTCAAAACGCTTTAATAAAACTAATTTTATGTTTTGCTTGTCGATTAAAAATTTTCACCGATTCAAAAGATCAAAAGGAGTGAATATAGTACTGCCAAATTGAGGTTTGAGTGTCTTGAATGAGACATTCTATTGGTTAAGTGTTTTCAATCTATCAAGTAGGCGGTATGTTAACTAGTGTTCAAATACTTAAAAATATAGGTATAAATAATTAATTGGAGTAAAGTATGAGTTGTTCTTAAAAATTAAAGCTTGAGTTGGTCGGTATGACTTGCAAAGGATTAAATCTTATGCTAAAAGAAAACTTTCATTTGTAGGATTGTGAAAAAATGAACTTTTAATTTAGTAATATGGTATAAATTAACAATCATTTGTATATTAGCTTCTCAAATCTCAAGTCATGTTGAGTTATGTGACATCAAGTTAACATGCAATGGTATGATTTTTTGATATTCCTAAAACCGATTCTAGACCCAATTATCATTTTTAAAGTATTAACTACGTGTCATTTTAGGGTAATAAAACCATATTCTTTATCTAAACCTAGACACTATAGGTCTTTAATAGTTTCACAAGACACTATTTGGATTAGTAGAACCGTCTTTTTGTTATAGAGAAAACTAATGCAATAAAAGCTTATTGCTTAGTTAATAACCACTTTTTATTGCATTTCATGAAAAGTTAAAAAAAAACTACTTTTATGTAATATCGTGTGGTTTTATATTAGAGACCGTGTTTCTATTTATGTGCATGTCACCGGATTAGATAGTGGAACTTACTTTTTACAAGAAAGCAAGTTATATTTAAAAAGACATGTACATGATTAGTTATATAATATGTTAATATTAAGCTTATGGTCTGAATAACGAAGGAATTGGAAATAACAACGATAATGCAATGCAGAAGCTTGACAAAACTAACTACTAAATTATTATTTCGCCTCTCTTGAATGCGATTTTCTTCTTTACAATAAAGATTAAAGTTTTTACAAATAATTTTTGGATATTATTAGTTTATTCTTTTACAAATATCAGCAAATATCAAAATCAGTAATACGAAGGCGATTACAAGATCTTATTATATTATAGCTTTTGTGCATCATGCTCACTTTCCTTGGTGAGTTGATGGCGCTTCCTTTAGTTTGAGATAATCAATAACGCATATGCCTTAAATAAGATGATTCATACAAAGTGAGCTTTCTGATCACGTAATGCATTTTTTAATTTGATGTTGATGTTACAAAAATTCACTTGTAAACCACGATTGGTACCAACTTTTTGGTAGGATTGGTCTAGCTGGGTTGAGGCCATGAAACTTGCAATGCTTGAAAAAGGAAAACAATAGAATGTTTTTGGAATTTTGAGCATGTGTCATGAGAGCTACATTCATGACCTAGTTGTAGATTTTATGTATTTAAAGTATTCTGGATCGTGTTAAATTATTTTTGAATTAATGTAATCATTTTCAAATTAACGTAATTCGAAAATTAATAGTACGACTACACAAATTTGTTCTGAAAAACGTACAAAAACCAAATATCGTTTTTATATAGTTGGGAACCAACAGAATGAAATATTGCAAGTTGGTGATTATTTTATAACCAATGACACTTGAACGGTTATATTAGTGGGAGATACCATCACCAGTAACTAAGTTATTAGCATTATGTTACCTTTCAATAACAACTCAGTTGATGCTACTCACACTTTCTACTAGTGATCAAGTTGTTATTTTATATCTACTTGTCATTGATGCTTGGTTACTACTCATGCTCAAATTATTATTGTTGATGAACAGTTTGACCAAGTTGCTGTTGATCTTAGTTACTAGTTATGATCACTACAATTTACTACTAATTATCAGTTCTTTCTAATGGTCAATATCATGCAATGTTGCTTTAATCATGCAAATCGGATGCCAACTTCCAATGTAAAATCAACAATGCATAATAAAGTTTCCACCTTGATAGGGCACCGTGACCTGCAGCAAAGGCATTGTACTTTGGAACCCCCCCCATTGTCTAGAAGGTCTGGTCCTAAAAATCATAATATTCTCGAACAAGTGTATTCTTCACACGACCATACACTTACTTGTATCAATATTTATTGTAATTTTATTTTGATCTTACGTGAACCCAACTAAACTAAAACGCCCTTGATGGAATTAAATCCCAATATTAGTTAATGTAAATCGGAAGTAATGAATAGATCCTACAAAAAGATTTAGGAGTGACAGAGTATTGTGCAGAAGAGAGTCAAAGATAAGTAAGTCATGTGGATATATATAAGCATGTTTCTAGAATACCAACCCTCACATGAGAACTAAGGCTATCTTAAGGGTAGTACGTAAATTCCGGAGTTGGATCACACATTTTAAAGTTAAATCACATTAGTTGGCTGAAACCAGATGATACACATAGCCATGAGATACAGAATTATAAGGTTAGTATGATATCTTAGACAAATCTTACATCGTTATGTTATACCCAGAGTAAAGATATTATGTTATAAGTAATTCTGCCACTCAAGTATAAGTAATAGATTTGGGCAAATTCTTTGTTAATAATAGGAGAATTTCTCAATTACGTGTGTTTGGGTAGGAGCAATCCAATGATGGATAATCTACTTTGAAGTCACCAATCTAAAAACTAAAGATTAATATATGATCTTCTTCACATTACCATAACCATCTATTTTTTAACGTTAGTGTCACCTCATACTTTTCTATTCATTCATATAATTCTATCCATCCAAAACTTGTGGCATCCATTTTTTCTTATCTGAAAACCATATCCAATTAACTTATTATAGTTAATGAAAAAAATAATATACAATTAATTTAAAATTAGTTTAAATAATATAAAATTATTTTTAAAAATTAAGACTTCTAAAAGTATATTACCATAACCAAAAATCTACAAGCCTAAAAAAACAAAATACTAGTCTTCTTAAATCATTGTAGAGGGGATAAAAGTTACGAACAAGAGTTGATGAGCGGACTCGTAAAACTTAATGGACTATGATAGAACTTGAAACAAATTAATAATTTAAATGTTAGTTGGAATTTTAAAGAGTACGATTTGAGAGGCGTAAAAAGATAAAGATTTGAAACGACATATATAGGTTTGGGTTAATTTTTAAAAGGCAAATTGAATTTTAATAATCCAAACTATTACCTATTGGCCGATAATAATCCATACTATTAATTTGGCTGGTAACACTTCCAACTTTCACTTTTATAACCAACAACAGTCCCAGTGACATAATTTTTAATTTTTTATGCTTAATTTGTATCTATTTTAGTCTCAATTTAGCTTGTATGTTTCTTCATTTCATTCATAATTATTGTTGCGAACCGAATCGAGTCCAAATCAAACATAAAAAATTGAAAATTATGTCATTGGGACTGTTGTTGGTAATAATAGTGAAAGTTGGGAGTGTTACCGGCCAAATTGATAGTATGGATTATTATCGGCCAATAGGTAATAGTTTGGATTATTAAAATCCAATTTTTAAAATAGTTATATCTTTTTTAATATTCAATGGCTATATTTAATGGTCATGAGACCATTGCATATGGCGAAGTCATTGAAAGCTATCACTGATTGAAATGGGGTTTTATCGATACCAAGAGGGGTAGCAGGACGTCCCACACCCATACCATGTATACTAACAACACCCCCAATAATTTGTAGGACCTCATAGTTGTTAACAACAACGATCAAGCATCCGGACAAACTTAAAATTAATGTTTGAATTCACTGTAGTTCAATGATTTCTTTAACTTCATCTTCCTTCATTTAATTATCATACAACCTTCTCTAATACCTTGCTAAACTTGTTCTCTTCCCGGACATATAGATGTCAAACATCGAAGTGTCATATGTCTGAACATCAACCTCGTTTAGATCTTCTCGCCAGCGTCCACTCACCATTTTCCACCATTTGTATACTATTGTTTTCACGAGATTGTTTTGAATCCATTTCTATTGTAGTAATTCTTACAAAACCTATATGTTATATTTTAACATTTTAACATTATACTCAATGCTATAAAATTACTCAATGCTATAAAATTTATGTTACTTATTAATTAACTAACATTTATATAAAGTATATTTCTCAATGCTATCTAGGGGTGAGCAAAAAAGCTGTTCTTTTTTACGGTAATCGACGAAATCGGTTGAAACGAACTGTTCAAAACCAGTTGTACTAATATAGATATGGTTCTCGGTTCAGATTCCAAACCTGGATATGAACTTAAAGCCCAATAGCCCATTAAAACTTTGAATTCTAATAAAATAAAATTTATTTTTGGAGCAAGATTTCCAAATTGTTAATATAAAATACATTTGATCATATATCTTCTACTTAAACTACAATACAACATTGACTTCCAAACCATTATAAATAAAAAAAAACAGCGTTCATTGACGGAATAATCATAAAAACACAGTGCTAGCAAGAAATTTTATGGTTTGTATATCTAAATTGTTGTTTAATTTGAATATTGATTTGTTTTACTAATACATCAAGACGTTATTTTTGATTTTTCAACAAAATCAGTTCCTTATCGGTTCTTTAACAAAATGAAACTGGTTTACCCGGTTAAGAACCGAACAAATTAAGTAATCATAAGGTTCGGTTCCGGCTTTTAGATTTAAGTTATCAGGTTCCCGGTTCCAACCGGTTTCGGTTTGGTTCCAGGCGGTTGCAGACTCCTAGCTATCATTATGTTTATACGAAATTTAAAATAATGAATGAAGCTAAATAAAGCATGATTATCTATATTTATAATACTATATAAAGCATCTCTTTAAAACACAACTATAATTTTACTAAATTTTTTTAAGACATCTAATACTACTTTTTAAGTATCGGTACAAGTGTTTTATGCAATAATTCATATTTTGCCCCCTATTTAATAACTTTTTCACTTCTACTAATTAATACATTATTTAGTATATATTATTAATACATTATTTAATAATGTGAGATTATTTAATTCACTACATTAAATATTATATTATTTATAATACTTTAAATTAACATTTAATATTATAAATAAGTATAATTACTAAATAGTTTTAAATTAATAATAATAATAATAATAATAATAATAATAATATTATTATTATTATTATTATTATTATTATTATTATTATTATTATTATATTATTATTATTACTACTATTACTATCATTATTATTATATTATTATTATTATTATTATTATTATTATTATTATTATTATACCCAACTAATAAGTGTTTAAAACAAGTCAGAAACGAGTCCCAATGACACGCCCCGCATCGTGCGTGCTATCTCACTATTTATACTACCTTATAAATCATAATTTCAGAACAACATAAATATTTTATTTAATTTTAAGACACTTAGTATGGATATTTTGGATTTTTAATAGTGTGGTATTTATGATTAAATTTTGTTAATTTAGTGGCATACTATATAAATTAAAAAATTCAATCCAAATATTAATAAAGTACCAAATAAATACATGTTCTAATTTAAATTTAAATTTATTAAGTTTTCGTATCAAATAAATTATTTTTAAGAAATAATGTCATGTTTTTTATCATATAAAAGTAAAAAGTTTAAGCTTTTAGAGTATCTTTAATATATTTCACTTTAAATTTCATTTTTTGTTTCAAATCTTTGCATTTCATTAACTTTGATAATTTACTAGACATCATCTTGACGTTTTAACTTTAATCACTTATTACTTCTTATATATTTAGTATATAACTTTAATAGTATATATAAACTAGAGTTTAAAATTTAAACTATATATAAAAAATAAAATACCTAAAAGTACAACTTGAAAAAGATGTCAATTTATAAAGTAACTCAAAGCTATAAATACTAATTTGCAAAAGAAGTTTTTAAAATACAAAATAGTGTTTACGAAATATAAATACTATTAACTCACTTTTAAAATAAATACTTCGGGGTTGTTTTTTATGTTAAAAATTAAATAACTCTAAGATTTGTGACTAAGAGGTAATTAAAACTAAACAAAGCATTTTTGTATCAAAATAATTTATCGTGTCATATTCAAAATTTAAAAAAACACATTAGTTTTTGACAACCGGAAACTCAAAAAGTGTGAGTTTAACAAATTCGTCAACCTTGTGTTTTTTAACAAAAGCTTGTGCGTTTTCTTTTCTTTTTATTTTAAAGTATTCAATAACATATATGTATGTATGCATGAGCAAATAAAGATTGTATCCCACCGTAAAATGCGGGTTAGTATTAATATACCTATCTGAACAGAAAATTTAATTATTGGGCAACCTTGATTTTGATTTAAAAATATCACACTTCTTAATTTTAAACGCAAATGCTTTATCTAATTATTGATAACGTTTTTTTGTCTTTACACCAAAATTATTATCGACTATAAAATTTTATAATTTATCATTGTACCTTTAATTATGGAAAAGACAAATAATAAATAACAACGTTAATTTTTTTAATACTTCTGTCCGTACTACATAGAGATATTTTTATCATATCATCTCCCACCCACTAACCATCACATGTTTCTTCTTCACGTGCATTACTTATATGTCACTCTCCACTCTCTCCATATGACAATGTTTCCACTATGGTTCGTGGTAACATAGCCATCCCACTAACAACCATACAAGGACATTTTAGTATATATATGCTACCACTAACGTCCACACAAGGACATGTAACATGTTACTATATCACGGCTCGGTTCATACTGTGACTTGCTTTGGTATGCCGCTAGCTTCTATATATAGATGTATCGTAATTTGATTAAACTAACTAGGTTATTTTGCTTTGTTTGATGCTATAATAAGAGGAAGAAATAACAAAAGGATAGTAAGTGATGTATCTTTTTAATAAGAAAGTCCTTGTTTTTATTGTGTAGTACTTTGTTTGATTTGATTATTAATCATTCTCAAGATATTTCATTTTAGAAAATAGAAACTAAATCTTCAATTTAATTTGGGGGTAAGGTGCTTTGGTGGAATGAGCCGGTAGAAATGAAAAAAAAAAACTAAGTTTACTTGAATACACTTATGGTGTTAAATTACAGTTATATTAATGTGTTTATAAATGAAGAGTCACTTTTTTGTACAACTTGTTTAAGTAGCATGGTACAAGTTGTTGCTGCATACGATGTAGTCACTTATATTTGTACAAATCTTTTTATTTCAATTAGGTAACACTTTTTTATAGAGAGAGTGAGTGAGTGAGAAATAAACGGTTGTTTGCAGCAGAAAAGAACCGGCACTTTTAAGCCTTCAAAAAATGTTATATTTTCAAACCCATCGTGAAGCGTAGGGTTATACCTAGTTCATTTAAATAGACACATTCGATTAAATCAATTTTTTGATATGATACTTCTCTTTTTTTATATATTCATTATATTTTCCTTATAAAAAAAGCTTTTCTTGCTAGGGTCTCTTTGAAAGCATCTCTTTATTCAATAAGATACAAATCAGGCTTACCCTCATCTCTCTCTCCTTAAACCTTTTTGTTTAGAGTTGAATTTGTTAGGTGTTGGGGTTTCCCATGTCATTTTAATAAGTTCCAAACAATTCAAATTAAACACACAGCAGAAGGCTTTAATCAAAATCAAGTTGAGAGTCCTTCCTCCAGTAATATTGCTAAAACTAAAAAAATGATCACATAAAACAGTCGTTCAAAACATACATGGCCAGTTTTATTAAATTACCCTTAAAGGTATGACACACATGGTGGTAAGGTACTGAGTTACTAGCCCTCATTATCAACAAATCCATTAACACAACACTTTGTTTTCTTCTTTCATTCTACTCACAAGTTTACTCGCGAACCCAATATCATTTCTTCCAAATCAACAACTTTGACTAGAACTCGTCACCTAAAGACGCATGTACCTTAAATTACAAACAAATTGGGCAGGACAGAAACAACTGTTGACCACCAATCATTGAGGTGGCAATCAATTCCAGTTACAGGCAATCAATGACAAGGTGGTGCTTGTTGAGTTGTTTCATTGGCGGCTCGAAAAAACATAGCTAGATTTGGTTGAATTGAGAGACAGGAAAGAGAGGATAAAGGTTTGCAACTTAACCCAGTTAACCTAGTTATAATCCCTGTTATACCAATGATCTATTGGCCTAGTGATTATAATCCCTGTTATAGTCAACGTTGTTAAACCCCTAGTTTAAACCCAATTTGTCTAGCTAGCCCTGTAGGTTTGATTAGGTAATTAAAATGTATAATTAGGTCTAGCTTAAATGGTTAATCTAATCAATATAAATCTTTATACGCTTGAAATAATAAATATAAACATTTATCTATAATACTGTATAAAGTAAAATTTTGAAAAACAAATGTAACTTTATAAAAAAATTATGACATCTAATATAACTTTATAAGTATAAGTTACAAGTGTTATATACAATATTTTCTAATTTTCCCATAGCCTCATATTTAATAAATTTCTCTCAGTTAATATGTTATTTTATATACATTAATTTTAAGTATTATCTTATGTATAATATTTTAAATTAATATTAAAATATATACATTTATTATTATAATTTTATAACTTAATACTATTTGTTTTAATTATTATTTTATTTAAACACAAAGTCTATAATACTAAATACTTACATAGTTATAATAATAATAATAATATAATAATAATAATAATAATAATAATAATAATAATAATAATAATAATAATATCCAAATATATCAACGTATAATACAAGTCGAAAAAGAAGCTTGATATCACCATATATAACAAATAGAAAAAAATTAAGAGTATTGAAGATTTAGGTTTTTTCAATGTTATCATAATTATTTTTTATTCTCCAAACTAATATGAAAAACCTACTTTGTTTTTATATAATTTTATATTTAAACCTTTAAGAATTTTTTAAAACTAACCATAACACTTTCTTTCTCTTTATTTTTTCTCTAAATTGATACCTACTTATTTGACTTTTTTAAAATTTTATATTCATTCTAGTTATGTCAAATTTAAATTTAATCACTTGAATATTTTTTAAATTTTATAATTAAGCTAACGAGTTATGTCAAATTTACATAAAATCGCCTAAACTTTTTTAAATTTTATACTTAAGCTTTCGAGTTATGTCAAAAATTTTCTAATCAATTTACAATACAACTTATTATTTATAGTAAAGTCATTATTTACGCATTCGCTATTTTTCTTCTCTGTTTTGAAGTATTTATTTTTTTAGAGTTATTTTTCTATTACATTTTTATCAGCGTTTCGCATGTAATTTTTTCTCGGGTGGTTTGTACTAATGTATAAATCATTAGAATCAAATTTTCAATTTTTATAACTCCTAGTGTATAACGCGGGTCACACCCACTAGTATATAATTAACTATTTACAAATATTTATTTGTAATAATCTATGCATAATAATAAATACGTAACTTGGGTGTCACATAGCTCGCTTTAAAGATGTTCACCTAGGATTTGTCCGTATGATATTGTCACATTAGACCTGTTATTCTAAAAGAAAATCAATTATGTTAGTACTTTATAAGTTTGTTGAAGCTTTCTGAAATAAATAAATTATTTACTTAATATGATAATGAATATCACAATGATTAAAATATTGATTTTTTAACAATCACATTTAATCCTTAATGTTCACATATTATATAATTTAGAGTAAATTGCAATTATTGTCATTTATGTTTATATCAAATTGCAGATTTTGTTTTTAAACTTCAATAATTACAAAGAGCATCTTTTATTTGAAAAGTTGTAACACATTACGTCTTTTATACTAATTGTCATTAAAATATCCGCCAGTTGTTTGTAAAATGACAGTTGTTTGTAAAATGACAATTTTACGCTTGTTATATAAAAAAAACAAATAGGAAAATACTACTACAACCCCACTGTACCCAATAACTTTTCTTCCAGAATCATTCAACCTCATCACACCCCATTACCGACGACCAACTTCAATCGGCAGCGAGTCACTAATCTATCTCACATCGGTTCTTAGTTTTTGTTCGATAACCTCCAAATTGGGCACCATGTCCATTGACTACTTCATTTGTGTATGATAACCTCCAAATCGCCCCTACAATTGCAATTAGTACCCTGGTTTTTGTTTTTGTTCGAAGATAAAGGTTTGTTTCGGTCACCGTCTGTGTCAACATGGAAAGACACGCTTGATTACTTCCCATAGTTTCCTGTTGAACTTGCAAAGATAACTAACAAAGAAAACCTATGTAAAGAATGATGTGGTAGAAGATGGAAAGCGGTATCAAAATTTATGAAACTTTGTGTTGAACGAGTGGAGATCGAAGACCATATTACTACAATCGGTGGAGGTGGTATCAACGACGGTGGGGAAAGGGTAGGATTTGAGAAGAAGATGAAGTGGGGGGTTCACTTAATGGTTTTGTATTATATTATTGATATTTTTTTACTTTTTTATTAATAAGGGCAAAGTGGTCATTTAATATGGATTTAACTAGATCATTTTAAAGTGAAGGATGTAATGTGTTATAATATTTTAATAAAGAATTTTTTTGTAATTATTGAAATTTAAGGACAAAACCTGCAATTTGATATATATAAACATAAATGAAGAAAATTGTAATTTACTTTATAATTTAACAAGATACTGAGTTCTTAGTTTAAACTTTTTATAATAATTTTTTAAGTAATTTTTTTTACATTAGGATAATGGTTTTTGAATCTTACATTCTTCCGAGCCTAATTATAAAAATTGTGTTTTAATCTTTATCATACTTTATTTAATACGAGATTAATTAAAATATAAATGACAATTAATTTGTAAAATCATATGAAACTTTCAATTAATTTCTTTTTTTCAAAATACATGTTTTATTATAAATAAAAATAACAATTCAATCAAGTCATTTTCATTTAACAATTTTGAAATTCAAATTTTGCATTCTCTTTTTCAAACAAAATTTGAATTTGATATTATAATTAGTTATCAATAATTTCAATTCAAATAAACTAAATTAATATTGAAAAAACGTCAAAGTTATCGGATTACATAAATATTTTTCATTGTCTTAATTTGAAAGAGGTTATTTAGATAGGAATTCACTAACAATCCTTCTACTCTAATAAAGTAACTTGGGATGACATACGTAAACACCAGATTCATTCTTACAAATATTTTTTCGCTTCTCTCTCCTATTAGATAATTACCTTAATTACCAATTATATTATTTAACTTTTTTTTAGAATAAAAATAGTTTTTTAATAAATTTAGAAAAAGATCTTATTAATGTTTTTTCTAAAAAATAATTTTTATAAAATAAGAATTTTTTATAAAACATCAAACTTTTTAAAATTAGTATTTTTAACAAGTAAATTTTTTATAAACAAAAAATAATTAAAATTAAAAATTATAATAATTTTTTTTAAAATGATACTTTTTAATATAGTTTGTTTTAAAACAAAATATTTTATTTATTGGAAAAGAATATCATTTTATACTTAATAAATTTTTATTATAGTTAATATTTTATTTGTTCAACTCGTGTAATACACAGGTTTACTAAAACTAGTATATACATATATATATACACACACATATATATATAGGATAGAGAACGAATGTTAACTCTTGTTTATTTCGATAATCCGTTAACCAAACTAGTGGTCCACAGCAGGCCACGTAATCACTGTAACTTAGAGTTATAGTGGTAAACTATTGGTACACAATGAACGTTAATTTTTTAAAAAAAATATATAGCAAGACTATACTCAAATTAAAGATATTAAAATAATCTATTTAATGGTGTAATTTATAGAAAAAAATAATATCATACAAAAAAGTTAATACGGTTTTAAAAAAAGGGGATGTTTTTTTAAAAAATGAAGGGAAAATTGTTAAATCAGTGGTGTAACGCGTTGTAAAAGTTAGTTACAATACATAATCTTGATGTAAGTGTTTATTACATTAGTGTTAACGGGTTATCGCAATAAAGGTAGGTTAACAACCGTTCCTTCCCCTATATTTATATAGGGTGTGGTACGAATTTTTTTTAAAACATATATTAAAAAATATGAAACTTTTTAAAAGCAGTTTTATTAGAACAACCAGAATAATTAGAAATCCGAGTTTTTAATAAACAAGATCTTTATAAACAATACATTTTTATAAAAAAAATTTAAAACAAATATTTAAAAATAAAACTATTTAGATAAGATTAAATAGTATAATTGTGTTATTTCTTGAACTATTACGTAGTGTAACCGTTCGTTTTTATTACTAACTATAATCCGTTTAATAAATAGGGTTATATCCTATCTATTTATCTATATATTTATCTATCTATAACAAAGAAAATCTAAAATAAGACTTGACACAATTGTAAGTTTTATCATACTAACTTTCTCATTTCTTTTTATTATTATTAATACTATTGAATACTAATAATAGTAATCATACTATTTTCATATTAAATATTATATAATTTAATAAATTAAAACATATTTTTTATTAAAAATCATACTTTTAAAAATAGAAGTTTTATAAAATATAGAATACAACAAACTTTTTTTTAAAATAAATTCATTTTTCTTAAAATAAAATATTTAAAACCCATATTTTTTTATAAAATAAAAGTTTAAGAGAAATATATTATTTTTTATTTACTTAAAGTAGTTATTCACATACAATTATAATCATATTTTAAATTCAAACATAGTTTTATAATTTATAAATTTTTATTACTTATTATTTAGTATTTTATTTATTCAACCCGTGTAATATACGGGGCATTAACCTAGTTACACATATACAAATATACGTTCTTTTATGTATATGTGTAAATTCATAATCGTAAAAAAATTACGACTAGTGTAAGTTACTTAAACCAGTTAAATATTTACATAGGTGTAAGTAACTTACACTAGTAGTAAGTTTTTTACACTTATCAATTTACACATATACATAAACGAACATATATTGTGTATATATATATATATATATATATATATATATATATATATATGTATATATAATGATGCTATTCCACAAAAAATTAATGATTTTGATTGAATTTCAAAAGTTAACACGGTTATCGCAAGAAATGATGGTTAACATTCGTTCCTTTTGCTCTCTCTCACTCTCTCTCTCTCTCTATATATATATATATACTATATAATAGAGAAACCATGTCTAGATTTGTAATTTTACATTAATTTTAAGATTGCATATAAAAGTTGCAAGCTTTAATGTGTAATTTTATAAAATTTATTTTTATTATACTCTTTTAAGCTTTAAATACCTGTACTCTATTATTTTCTAATCAAATTTAAAATAAAGCTATTATATTTAAGGTTATCTTAATCTATCTATATCTATACTACTATATAATACAACTTTTTGGACAATATTGCAATTTTAATTTATTTTTAAGACACTTAATAATAATTTTGTTACATTTGATACAAATAATTATGCAAAAGCAACTAGTTATTTACAAGTTTGCTCATCCATATAGTAATATAGATATGTTTGATATCACACATTAATCAAATAAAAAAGCAAAATGAGAGTTAGCACAATAAGGGAGAATTAAATAAATACACAGTCCTAAAAATATTTACCCCCACCGCACCGCGCGGGTTTCATCCACTATATATATAGGGGATGATTACTAAAAAAAACTATAAATTATAAGAAACACAAAAACGACTTTTAAACTATTGATTAATTGTGATCAATGGCTAAGATTACAGATGACATAATTATAATTATGTAGTAAAACATTTGATTGATTTTAATAGAACATGGGCAAAATAGAGAAAAACATACAATCTTTAAAATTTAGTCGCTAACTATATTCAATTATCATAACAAAATCCTATAACATTTCTATCTATATGTATATATCAATTGTAATTGAAGGTATTTAGAAGAAGAATAGCAATTGATTCACTTTCTATCAAATGTTAGGTTACTAAAACTTGAGATATGAGGTGAAGGCAAGTGTAGGATTAGAAAACACAGGATCACGCGACAAAGAAGAAATAGAGGTATGTGTAATAAGAACTTGATTGATCAATCGCTCTAAAAATTTGAGAAAGTATCGTTTTTTGCATTCGAGTAGTAATTTTTTGATCATTAAAATAATGATTGAAGGTGTAATTAGGGTTTTAAAAGATTATTTGTTTGAATCTTGTACGTAGGTGTTCATGAAGTATGTGTTATGATGTAATGGTGTTCCGATTAGGTTTTTTTTTTTGGATTATGGTAACCTGAATGTACTTATGAAATTGAAATTTTATTGTTTTAATGTTTGAAATCAAGTTCTAAACTATAGCACTACCCTATGTATATGAGGTAGGGTTCACTTGAAAACTAAATTTAATTTGAGAACTTAAGAACTCCTCCCTTTTAAATTTAAATGTTGATAAATTTTTCATACGTTTTTATTTTGTTAAAAATATTGCACCATCAAATCACAAGTTTTTTGTTTTTAATTTGAATATAATACTGCTATATCAAAAAAAAATTGCACGTCAATACTACATATATGTAGTATTACTATACATCATACATATAATATGATGTACTGCATATATGTAGTTTGACGTATTACATATATACATTATATATATAATATACAAAATCTATAATCAAATTAAAAAAAAAAATTTGGATTTTATCGTGCAATTTTAAAAAGATAATAATAGCGTATGAAAACTATAGGCGTTTAAGGAATAAATAGAGACGTTCTTACATTATTAAATTAAAACTAGTTCTCAAGTGATTATTTTCTTATATATATATTACAATATATTAAAGCATTTGTATATAAAAACATAAAGCATTTATATAAAGCATTATAACTATTGCATTTGAGACTTATATTAATAGTGATTAATTTTCTATCTTGAAAGTTACACGTGAATATATTTATTTGCTTTGGACTTTTGAACCCCCCTCAAGCATCGAATTTCTCTTCATTTTAATACTTTTTTACGTCAGATGAATCAATAATAAAAAAATATTATAAATAATAATCACAACGCGTTTAAACCTTAAAGAACAAATGAAAAGGTATTATAGATTGTAACAAAATAAAATTTTGGTTATTGTATGATTAACATTTATCGATCACATTAACGATAAAAATTTACTATTGGCTGGTTTTTAAGGGTTATTGGATTTTAATAATTTCAGCTTTCATTTATTCGCTAAAATTAATCACAACTTAAAAAATATTTACAGATACTCCTTATTTTAAATTATTTTCTTCCACCGATCTATTGGTAACTAAGAGTACATCTCGTTAGTTTTTTGATGACATGGAATACTTATGTGGACAAAACACTAAACAAAAAGTTAAAATCTAGCATCAGGTCCGTCAATAACAAACATCTACACCCTGATAACCGTCAATCTTCAACTCCTGATCCGAACCATTTGACGTTGAAGGTAAATTTCACGTGACGATAGAAGCTAGACATCGAAAAAACAAACATAATGGAAGCAGGGTGGCAATGAATTGTAAATAATCTCAAAGTTAGTCACATTTCAGCAAAAAAACTAATGGTGTGACATCTGGTAATTTTCCGTTACCAAACTCCGTTAGTTCCGTTAGGTCTTGCATACACGTGTTGTGAGCACACACTAGTGGTCGTTGAACGTTGGTGACTTAATAACAATTATCTATGGTAAACAAATGATAACCTAATGAATAATGTTGATTATTAGTTGTGGTTATGTGGTTCATGCATTTTAAGTTATTAATTGTGAATTTTACTTGATAACGTGACAACGTGTAACTATGATCTCATATGCTTTGCTATTAGTTGAAAATGTATATGATTATTATTGTTGATTAGTAATGTTTATATTTTGTAGTTAAAACCTTTTAAAAAGTGTTAAAAAGATTAGTTTTTATAAAATATAAACAATGGGGTTTATTTTGTAATTGGAATGAAATTAAAAGTTACCATATATAAACAAAATTAAACCCAACCCTAGCCCCCATTCCCCATTGCGGCCGTAACCCCCCTCCCAACACCCTCATCTTGCGATTTTGATCCAAGAACAAGTGCACAAGTCAAATTCCAAATGGTTTCAAGTATTACAAGTTGTTTTCAAGTGTTAATCATCATCTAAGCACACCTAAAGGTTAGTTTTGATTAGTTTTTCATGGTTTTTGTTCTTGAAGAACCCTAATTCGAAATTGATGATGAAAAAGTGAAATTGATGATTGTTAGATGTTAATTTGATGTTGGTTAGATTGTATGAATGTTAGATCATGTTGATTTTGCAAGAAATCTATGATTTGATCATGAATCTCACATATTGCCTTAAGAGAAAACTTTTTGTTCTTGAAATTCATGATTTGATGATTGTATGATGTTAGATACATTGCTTGGATGTTGGTTTACGTGAATTGTGCAAGAAAAGTCATGAAATCTAGTGTTTGTTCATACCTTACTATAAGTGGAAACTTTTATGCATGGTGATTGGGAATTTTGATGAATTAGTGATGATTATCATGTTAGAATGAATGTTATGAACTTAATTAGATATAAAATGGATGAAATTATGAAGGAATTGGATGTTAGATTGCTTTTGGGTGTTACCTTCCCAAAAGGGAAACTTTATTTTTGAAGATCATTAGATATGATGATGTGAGTATGTTTATGTTGTTAGGGTCATGTTAGAATGCTTATGGATGATGTCTAATGTGGTAGAATGTGTTACTTGGGTTGTATGGGTGCTTGATTGATCATTTAAGGAATGTAGGTTCTTGGTGATTATACATGATGATGAATTATGGTTAGTGATTTGGAAATCATGATTGAGATTGGAAATTGATCATTATTGTGTTTGTTAGTTGGAATGAATCTTGTTGATTTATGATGATCTAGGTTGAACTTGGGTGATGATGTGATATACGTGAATAGTTTGTTTGATAACCATGTATGATAAATTGATACGCTTGATTAAACGATGTCTCAATTAATATGTCACCAACGGGTCAAATGGGTCAACTAGGTTAAATGAGTCTGGTTTTCCAAAGTCTTGGGTCAATGTGTTTATTGAGCACCTAGGGTTGTTAAGTTTTCTGTGCACACGTACTTATGTACTTGCGTGTTCTAGGTAACCTTTGAAGGGTTGTCTTTCCATCCATCATCAGTTCTCTCTTATCATTATCTTTGCATACCAGTCGGCTTCGATCACGAAATCACTATTGTTATTACTTGTGAATATAGACTAGCTATCTATTTTAATGCACTTCTTATGTTATACATATTATTACTGTTTATGATTAAACGCAAACTCTTGAACACACCAACCATTGTGTTGACCTTTTAGTATGCTATTCTCAGGTCATTAACTCAGGTTGCCATTAGAAGCACATCACGGGTCGAGCATGCATTCTAAGACTTCATCTTAAGTCATGACATTTGAATTTTATTTATGAGATTTAAATAATGGGTTGGCGCGTGTTTTGCCAAATTTTACATTTATATACTTTGGGTTTGTCTTATTTACAAAACGCTTCCGCGTGGTTTTAAAGTTTGAACTTTGATTGGTTTTATTTTTAAATGTGGCATATAGTGTCGTTCTGAGTAACTAGTGACTGTGATTCTGGTTTGTTCACACGCCTCGCGGTAAAACTCCGCACGTGGATTTTGAGGGTGTGACAAATGGTGGTTAAGTATTAGTTAGTAAGAGATCTTTGAATAAAAATAAAGTCAAAGTTAGAAATATGTGTAAACATTTTCTGATTCGAGATTAATCACGACCAACTAATGAAAATTGGGATTATTACAACCGGATAACCATTTTTTAATTGAACACGTGGAAACCATCAATATATCCCTTTTTAATTTTTTATTTTGGACTTTTTATGATTTAATCTTATGTTATAAACCATTGTTTATGGATAAACAACAGAATTTTTTTTAAATTCCGAATGCACAATTACGATATATCCTTATTTCAACCTACGTTACTAAGCTTTTGTTTTTCGCTTCGTTGTATAAACATGTGAAGTAAAGGTGATTCATAGTGTGGAAGCGGTTCATAGTGTGGATAATATGAGGATGTCTATTCATATTCATAGTCTATACTCACATACCCCTTTTGCTACCTGTATTCAGAAAATCTTCTTTTTATGTTTCCATATTTGCTCTCAAATAGTATGCAATATTAAACTCAATGACAAAAGCTACCACAACAAATAAATGGATTATCATCCTAATCTCAATCCATGATTTTACTAAGCTTGCAAAATTTTACACTGCACAAACACTATAATACCTAGGGTAAAAACAAACTAATAAAACAAACAAAGAAAATAAATAAAATTTTTGGATTTTATTTTATTTTTTACTCTTTTTCATTTGAAACATAGACAAATACTAAAGCAAACAACCAATATAATCAAATAACACTAAGCGCACTAGCTCCCCGACAACGACGCCATTTTGATGACCTGTCGTGGGGTCATTCAAAAACCTAATTGACCTAGGTAGCTATAGTAAGTCAGGTATCGTATCCACAGGGAGCACATGGTTAGTGTTACATGATTTGTTTAATTATTTAATTAAGTTACTTGACTAAAACTGAACTATTATCTCTTGATTAAAAATATTTGATTTTGAAATTATTAAAAAGTTAACTAGTAAAACAAATTGCAAATGATAAAAACTAATTAGAAAGATAATTACGAGAAAGAGTAATCCACTTTGGAATGTAGGTTTGGTTTTCAGTAATCGTTAGTATAACTTGATGAAAAATCCTCAGAAGGGATTCTTTACATGCAATGATTAAATGATATAGATAACTAATACTTAGCAGGCATTAATACACAATACCAATTCAATTCGCGCAAGATTATATGATATTCAAATAAAGGTTAACCAAAATAATTGTTTAAATAATCAAAACACAATTTAAAATTATAAAAGAACTTAACGGGTTCTGAAGCTTAATCGCAACACAAGTTAAACATAAACAAAAACTTAATCACACAAAACCTATTAACCGAAGTAGATCACGAGAAGATTAGCCGCTCATCGTTTTTTAATGATCTTCAAAATCATTGTTGATTTGCATAATAGATGATTGTATGTTGTTAGAGAGAGAGAGAGAGAGAGAGAGAGAAAAAGAGAGATGGAATGGTGAAACAATGACCTATGAACTCCTAAAATTCATCAAAAGTCGCCCTTGGTTGAATGGGAGGCAAGTGGTTGCTGAGAAAAACAAAATTGCGGATTTATAGGTGTTTTAGGTTGGCACTAGCGTAGCCTACGCTGTCCAGCGTAGCCTATGCTTGGGCATAATCTGTTGCTGTTGAAACCTAGATGGCATAACCTACTGTAGCCAGCGTAGGCTACGCCAAACCCCTTTATGCAGTACTTTATATCTTCATTTCTCGACCTGTCCAATGCTTTTCTTTATCATGTAAGATTTCCACTTGATCATTTTAACTACAAAAATAAATTTAACTCGTAGTTAACTTATTTAAAACAATGAAATGCATAAAAACAAGTAATCACACTTAATATTTAACATTTAAATACTTCAAACACCATTCAAACACACTCATATCACATCCATACACTTAACGATTTCTTGCCCTCAAGCAAATCCATTCGAAACACTAAACAACAGTATATTAACCAAATTTCTTACTATATATTAGCTATGGTCCAAAGTCATAACCTATTCTAGACTTACAATAATAATGTTTGGTTAGCAAATAAAGTGTGTTACATTTATTTCAAAATAGAATTCTTCTAATTAAACCTAACAAGCTTCTGGGTTTTATTTTCATGCAACACACCCCACACTATTGTTCACTTCTCTCAGTTTATTTCTGGATTGGTGAAAAATGTATCAATATATCACTCAAAAGGTCTATGTATGAAACTTTGTTATCATACTCAAACAAAACAAAAACCATGGGTACATATTTAACCCATAACTAGCAACTTGCATTTTCATTGTTTTTCTATATTTTTTCTATTTCACTTTCTTTTCTATTTTTTATTTTTTATTTCAATCACTAACTATCATAATAAATCAAATACCTCAAGTACTAGGAATTTTATCAACAGTGATAACTAAATCAAAAACAAATAGAATAATTTACTTATTACTTTATTTTGTGAAGTTAAATGAATGGGTTTGGATTTTAATGAAGTGGGTTTATTATAAAAAAAGGTTTAGGGCTCGAAAGAGGCTACTAGGGGGATTTTACCAAAACTTGTAAAACACAAAAATGATATTAAAAGAAAAGGAAATCCTAGATTGTCTCAATCATCTATGTGTGTTTGTTAAGTTCGTCGTCTCAGGATGTATCAAATCACATAAGTTTTAAAACAAAGAGTCATATCGCCTGCACTCAACAAATGAAACATTCTTTTGTATGAACTAACAATCTAGTAGGCTTCAAAATCTCACCAAATAGTGAATAGGGCTGCCGATGTGCGCATGCTTTTATTACACCAATAGCTTGTTACCCTAATTAGGCAATTCTCAAATTTCTTTTCTAAAAATCTTTCTAAACACAATTTCTTTTGCTATCTTAGAATTAGATCATGATGAAGGACCCTTACATCAAACAAGGTAGGAGTCAATTGGTATGCTTTACTTGTCGTTTTCATGCCCGATTGAATCGTTTAAAAACAAAAAAAATAAAATTTCTCAATTTTTACTTCCCTCATCCCCACACTTGGGATACATTGTTCCCAATGTATGGTATTTAGGTTAAGCGCAGGGTTTTTTCTTTTCAAATATTTATTCAATCAATGCACAAACAATTTTTCAACCCAACTCAAACTAGACACAAACATAACCATTCCCGGCACATAATAAATATAATAATACTAACACCACCAAAATAACAACACAAACTACTTAAACAAACACACTAAACATAAAACATAAAAATCAATGCCGGGTTGGCTCCCGATTAGCACTAAGTTTTAGGTATTCGGCCATACCGTACCTAATAGCACTCAAGGTGGTCGCAATGCACATTTACCTACTGAATTTCCAACAAATGCTTGGTAGTTGACATGACAATTCTAGAGTTGTTTCTCAATAATTGATATGTAATTTAAAAAGTAGTTGTTATGAAACCACTTCATGATTATATGTCCGATGTCTTGTAATGTCACCTTTTTCTCCGTGCTGAAACCTTTTTTCCTAACTTTGTTGGTTGGGGTAATAAGTGCGAGAGAAGGGTCAGGATAAACTTGGACTATTTTAGGCTTTGACTCCTCTAGAGCAATTATGATTTCAATTAAATTTAAACAATTTGAAGGAACCATAACCTCTTTTACCTCATCACCATCAACCACGGTACCACTAGCTAGCTCACCTAGCTCTTGTTAAAGTTTGGCAATATCCTCAATAAGTTGGCCAACCTGATTAACCAGAGCCTCGAATGTTTTGTATCTTAGCTTGTCTTCCTTCTTTATTTCCATCATCATGTTCATGATTGCATCAAACTTAGAGTTTATTGAATCTTGAGGCTCCTCGTATGCCGACTGACGATATTTAGGATAGTAGTCATCTTACTCCTTTAGGTAACATGATAAATGTGGCATCTCGGGTTCATAATGGTTGTAATCTATGTCTGCGTGATAATATTCTTAATAATTTGATATTGAAGGCGGTTCATAGTGTGGATAATATGAGAGCGTCTCTTCATCTTCATAGTCTACACTCACATACCCCTTTTGCCACATGTATTTAGAACATCTTTTCTTTATGTTCCCATATTTACTCTCAAATAATAGACAATTTTTAACCCAATGACAATAGCTACCACAACAAATACATGGATCATCATCCCAATCTCAATCCATGATTTTACTAAGCCTACAAAAAATTACCCTGCACAAACACTAGAATACCCAGGGTAGAGACAAACTAATAGAACAGACAAAAAAATAAAAACATTTTTGGATTTTATTTTATTTTATTTCTTTTCTTTATTTGAAACAAGAAAAATACTAAAAGCAAAAACCAATCAAATCAAATAACACTAAAAGCACTAGCTCCCTAACAACGACACCATTTTGATGACCTGTCGTTAGGGTAATGCAAAACCTAATTAACCTAGGTAGCTATGGTAAGTCATGTATCGTATCCACAGGGATCATGTAGTTTGTGTTACATGATTTGTTTAATTATTTAATTAAGTTACTTAACTAAAACTAAACTATTGTCTTTTTACTTTGAATATTTGATTTTGAAATGATTAACAAGTTAAGTATAAAAACAAATTGCAAATAATAAAAATTGATTAGAAAGAAAATTACAAGAAAGAGTAATCCATTTTGGAATCTAGGTTTTGTTTTCAGTAATTGTTAGTATAACTTGGTGGAAAATTCTTAACCATAATTCTATACGTACAATGATTAAGTGATATAAATAACCAAGACTTAACAGGTCTTAGTACACAATACCAATTTAATTATAAACCAAAACTTTGCAATCATACAATTCGTGTATGATTATATGACTTTCAAATAAAGGTTAACCTAAATAATTGTTTAAATAATCAAAACCATTGTTGATTTTCATAATATATGATTGTATGTTATTGGAGAGAGGTGGAATGGTTAAACGATGACGTAGGAACTCCCAAAATTCGTCAAAAGTCGCCCTAGGTCGAATGGGAGGCAAATGGTCGCTGAGAATTAACAAAATCATGGATTTATAGATGTTTTAGGTCGACCCTGGCATGGTCAACGCTGGCCAACGTAGCCTACGCTAGGGCATAATCTGTTGCTATTGAAACCTAGCTGGCGTAGACTACGCTGGCTACAGTAGGCTACACAAGACACTTTTATGTTGTACCTTCTATATTAATTTCTCGACCTGTCCAACGCTTTTCCTTATCATGTAAGATTTCAACTTGATCATTTTAACTACAAAAATCATTTTAACTCGTAGTTAACTTATTCAAAACAACTAAATGCATAAAAACAAATAATCACACTTAATATTTAACATTTAAACACTTAAAAAATAAATTTAGCACACTCATAGCAACAACCTCTAATCCAATTCTATTTTGCTTCACACATTAATCTACCTTGTGTCTTAAGTGCAACTAGAACTCAACATTTTGATTTTTTTTAATTGCTTTTACTTATTTCTAGTTTTATAATTTTCAATTTCTTTTGGTTTTATTTAAACCATGTTTTTTAATTTATTTTTCTAGCTTCTTTTTGTTTTATTTAACGTTTGTTTTATTAGGAAAACAATTATTCTCTTATTTTTGTGTTAGAAATTATAACACTCCTATTTTATTGACAATTCAAAATATACAATTGCGAATTATGACTATAATGACGAAAACTAATTGAGCGCCTCATCGCGTACCATGGGTATAAAAGTAGTTTGTATATATTGGTTCGTAAGAGACAAAATAAGCCAATAAATTATAAAGTATCATTATTAGTTTATTACATTCTTCTCTTGTTATTATAACTTTCAATATTGCTTCTGCTTTTTATGTTGGTAAAATTCATTATCGAGAAAACAAAATCCTTCAAATTAGATCCTAATATATGTATTTATGGCAGGTAAGTTTTTTTTATTCAGAAGCTAGTGGTTAGTAAATTAGTAATACCATATTAGCAATTATTCGTATACGTTAAAAATTAAACTTATAACCTTCAAAAAAAGTAAAACTTCCCACACTAATCATTAGACCAATGGATTATTGGTGTATGATTAGTATGTGTATTATTACATATGTTCTGTTATTATAAATATGTAAAACAATTATGACCCTAAAAAATGTAAGAAAATGTCAAAAAGGGTGGACCGGCTGCACTAAACGCGTTGCACCATTTCTAATTTTTCAGAATGTGTAACACGAGTTAAATGAAGACTGTCAATTGCATGCTTTTGGGTTTTTTCTTTTTTATTTTTCTTTTGATTTAATTACACGATTGGTCCCTATGATATGCTCATATTACATTGTTACTAGTTTTTGAGAAATTAAATCATGGTTTCAACTATTTACTAAATCGTAACACGATTGGTTCTTAACATTAACTTTTATTTAAATTTCTTAGTTAAGTAGAAGTGAAAAATCTAAAAATACCCCTTACTTAAAGACAAAATTAAAAGAAAAACTTATATATATTAGTAAAGTGTGGACCTCACTTCATTTAATAAAAATACTTTATATATATATATAGAGGTATGTATGTATGTATGTATGTATGTACGTACGTATGCATGTACGTATGCATGTACACGCTCACTCACACATAAAATAAAATCCAGACCACCACCTCCCCCGTTCACCTCCGGCACACACACCTCGACCTCCGCACCTCCAGCGCCACAGTCCCTCTTCTTCATCGTTCTCCACCGTCGTACCTCCACCGCCACCACCCCTCTTTTTCATCGTTCTCCACCGTCACACCTCCACCTCCATCGCCACTGCCCCTCTTCTTCATTGTTCTCCCCTGTCGCACCTCCTCCACCAGCATCGATTGTGTTGTCGGCTGAAGCTTTATCAACAAAAAAGAAATGATTGTGGCTGTCAGTTGTCATTAACCGAACGATGATGAATCTCCGGCGACGCCTACTGGGAGTTTTGATGGCGGTGGTGGATCGAAAGGGAAATGGAGCAGATGCGATGTTGCAAGCATCAATCGGAAGGCTAGGTGGGGACGTAGCACTGTAGCAGCAGCGACTGAGCGATGTTGGCAATAGAGGGGAAGGGTGTGTGGGTGAGGATCGGTGGTGTACGTGGTTTGCGCAACGATGCTTATGGTGGTTGTGGTGTCACGGTGGTGTTGGTTGGACTATGATGGTGGTGATGCCACGATGGTGGTTATGGTACTATGGTGGTGGTGATTACACGGTGGTAGTGGTCGGACTGTGGTGGTGGTGATGACACGGTGGTGGTGGTCGATCTGTGGTGGTGGTGATCACAGGGTGGTGGTCGGACGAAGGTGGTCGTCAGACGACGGTGGTCGGACAGTGGTCGTGGAGAAGACAAGGTGATGGTGATTGATATATACACACTAAAGGTATATATATTAGTGTGTGTGTGTATATATATATATATTTATTTAAAAAAAAATGGGTCGTGCATATATTATATGTATTTTATGTATTTTGTGTTTTAGTTCAAGGGTATTATGGTATTTTTATCTCCACTTAACTGAGAAACTTAACAAAAATTAGTGTTAAATACGAATCGTGTTATGATTTAATAAACAGTTGGGACTAATGATATAATTTCTTAAAAGTTTAAACCAATTCTACAATATAAACATATCACAAAGACTAAGCGTGTAATTAACTCTTTTCTTTTAATCTTTAAATAAGTACGTTTCATGTTAATGTCAAATTCTTCTTCTCAATTGCCATGGTGTTTTATTATAGAGTTAATTTCAATTTTGCTCCCTAAGGTTTGACAAATTTAACAATTTTACTCCAAAAGATTAAAAACATCAATTTACCTCCAAAAGTTTTATAAGTTGTTTCAATTTCAATCCAAAAGTTTCAGTATATTGGATTAGGTTGAAACAATTGATAAAACTTTTGGATGTAAATTGAAGCAACTTATGAAACTTTTGGATGTAAATTGATGTTTTTAATATTTTGAAGGAAAATTGTTATTTTTGTCAAACCTCTAGGAGCAAAACCGAACTTAACTCTTTATTATACAATCTAACAATGCTTTCTATATATATATATATATATCTCTCATTTGGTTCAGTGGATTGTGTTTTATGATTTAGAGTTAAGGTTTCTGTTTCAAAACCTATCAAGTATTTTATTTAATGTCCACACTACAACTTCTATGTTTATTCCAAGAAACGTAAATGTTTAATTGTTACATGCATCACGAATTATTCTTTTTAATAGGAAAAATAGATAAAAACATTATTGTACTTAATGATTTTTATTTATGATTATATAATTTTTTAAATAATCTCTATATTGAAAATAACATGTATATTACATTCATATCTATAAAACTTATGTCAACTTAATGTTTTAACGATTTTATTGTGTTGTATCGACGTGCTTATTTTTATTAATGATTGACATTGGGTTTTTTTCAAATTCATTTTATATAAAGTTTAATTTTTATATAAAACTTATACCACTTAAATTTTTTAAAACCACTTCAAAAGTAAAAAAAAAAAAAAAAAAAAAAGAGAATTTGATTAAACTTGACAATTTAAAGAGATAGCACTTAAATTTTTTAAGACCAATTCAAAAGTTATAAAAAAAAAGCAGAATTCAATTAACTTTATACAATTTAATTGTCTCAAGATTAAACATATGTGAGTTTGAATGAGTTGGTTTACACTATTTTCGTTGAAACTTGAGAGCACCCAATCGCGTTCTATATTAGCATTTAACATAGTATTTTTTTTACTTGTAGCAATGCGCGAAACACAATTTCGTAAAATAACGAAATCAAAAAGAGACCCGCGGCAACGCACGGGTCTCAATTTTTAGTTTTAAATATATAATTTTGTTTGGCTATCTTTCTTTGTATTCTGATAAAATTTCATTAAAAAGTAAAAACTAAGTTTTATAAAGTTTTTCATTGCAATTACAGACAACAATTTCATTTTGTCGATAATTAAAGAATTCACACCTTAACTATAAAATATATATGAATTATAAAAAACTAATTGTGTCTTTATATATTTAAAAACGTAAAATTATATATATACTAGTTTAATACCCCGTGCATTACACGGGTAGAATAAATAAAATATTAGTAGTTATTAATAAAAATTAATGAATCATAAAACGGTATTTTGATATAATACATGATTGACATTACGTACAAGTGATAAAAGAATAATATCATTTTTAAAATTTTTGTTAATATTTTTTGTTTTTCTCAAAAAAATTTGGTTTTTAAAGAAACTATATAAAAAAAAACCATTCTTAAAAAAAGTGTCATTATTAAAATTTCTTTAAACTTTGAATTTTAATTATTTTTGTTTCATAAGAATTTTATTTTTTTTGAAAACACAGGTTTTAAAATATATTGTTTTTTAAGTTTGATATTTTTTTAAAAAAATTCAAAAATAAATGTTATTTTTTTTTAAATTACATTTGTAGAAAGATCTCTTTTTAATTTTTAGTTAAATTGACAATTAATGTGATGTATTATTATTACAGTGCGAAATAGTTATCATTCATGGTTTATGAGATGTTTTGTATTCTAAAGATGCTTTTTGTTCAATAATATGTATTTACCTTGTGATACTAACCAATAGTGACGTTTAGTTTGTAATCGTACTCATAAATTATGTATATATATATATATATATATATATATATATATACATATATTAATTTATTACCCCGTGTATTACACGGGTTAAATATATAAATTATTAAATAATTAGTAAAAAAAATTTGTGAATTATAAAACTATGCTTAAAGATAAAATATGATTATATTACTTACAAATAGCTACTTTAAATAAATAAACAATAATATATTTTTCTTAAACTTTTGTTTTATAAAAAATTTATGGTTTGTAAATATTTTGTTTTAAGTAAAATGATTTTTTTTTAAATTTCGTTGCTTTTTTGTTTTTAAAAAGTGTGTTTTTAATTTAAAATAAATAGATTTTTAATTTATTAAATTATATATTTTTTAATTTAAAATGGTATGAGTTATATTATTAGTATTCAATATTAATTTTAATAATAATAGAGAGAAATGAGAAAGTTAGTATGATTAGACTTACGATTACGTCACGTATTATCTTATTTTTTTCTTATTATAGATAGATTTATAGAAAAAGAGATAGATAGATATATAGATAGATAGGCTAGAAACTCATTTATTAAATGGATTATAGTTAGTAGTAAACACAAATATTACATTACGATATTTTAATATAAGATATGAATTTTATATACGTAATAGTTCAAGAAAAATAAAATAATTATATTATTTTTTTAACTCTCTTATCTAAATAGTTTCATTTTTAAATATTCGTATTAAGATTCTTTTATAAAAGAATTTATTTTTATAAAAATTTTGTTTATTAAAAACTCTGGTTTGTAATTATTCTAGTTGTTTTAATAAGATTGTTTTTAAAAAAGTTCATATTTTTTTTATATTTTAAAAAAAAATGACGGATTTAAAATATTTTGTTTCAAAAAGTTTTAGTGTTTTTGAAAATTTCATATTATATAAATTTTTTTTATTATTAGTTCTATTTTAATTAAAAAAAATGATTTTTTATTTTCTTAATAAAATCTAACTTTAAAAAGATACATTGATTTTAAAAATTTAGATAAGAGAGAGAAATATTGCAATTAATAAAATTGATATTTAATAAGAGAGAGAAATTAATTTTAATATTTATATTAATATAATACACTTTTGGAGAGAAAAATAAAGTGATAATGTCTAGAAGAATGATAAGTGGCAAAAATATAAGTCAAGAGAATAACATGTGGCATTATAAAGCTTGTTTTATTAGAATTTATATATATATATATATATATATATATATATATAATATTATACTAATTTGCAACCTTTGTATACATAATGATGTTGCACCTTATGCTTAGGGGATTTTTAAGAAAAATTGATTTTTCACTTTTAACCCAAAGTTCTTCATTTTAGCAATGTAACCTCTCCAAATTTGATTATTTTTTATTTTTAACCTAAAACTCTTTATTTTTTGTAATTAAATCTCACAACTTATATACTTTAACCTTTGTTCGCTTATACTTTTCATCTTTTGCAATTTTCGTTATACGTTTCATTCTAAGTTTTGCAAGCTAACATGATGTGACATGCTTGTGTGGTTTAACATTTATTTTTTCACTTTACATTTCGTTCTAAATTTTGCGAATTAACACAGTACAACGTGCGTGTGTGGTTCAACGTTTTTACGTCTATTTTTCTCTTTTGACAAGTTCGTCGCAACGCACGGGACTTAAAACAACTCAGTTATATTTTCCATGTTTTACGTTTTGGTCTAATTTATTCATATTCGTAACTTCAGTTTTTGTGGTCGTTAGCAGCGGCGTGACATTGGTGTAACTTGGCATAGTTTTATGTCTTGCCGTGACGACACATGGAGCTTATTTCTAGTTATATACTAATTACCAACCTTGCTATGTATTATGGGTTGTATCATGTGTATTAGTGGATTGCACCCATCTTTTGTCATTTTTTTAATAGTATACAAAAATAATTTCAAGAATTTGATTTTTTGTTTTAAAAGCATGCAAAAAAAAAATGCACGTGAACACAACTACTTCTCTTTTAAATTTGGGCAAATGGATCCTTATATAGGATTAGGTATTGCTTTTGTTTTTTTACGCAACCGATGTGAGATAGGAACACTTTTTATAGTTTTGGTTGAAACAAAATTGTAAATATAATATAGACTTATGCATCGACACTTGTGTAAAATTAAACAACATTGATCTTAATTGCTTTAAACTTTGAGGAATAGTATGCGAGAACCGCAAGATAAGGCAGGGGTATAAAAGTTTGTAAGAACTTTATACTTTTATTCAATGTTTTTTAAAACCAGACCGGACAGTGAACCGGACGCTTTACCGGTACGCTGGTTGGACCGGTGGTCGGACCGGATATAAGAACCGGATAAAATTATAATTATTTTTTATAAATATATGTAAAAATTACAAAAAAAATAAAAAATCATATAAAAAAACCGGTTCAACCGGTCCGACCCCCGGTTCAACCGGTTCGACCACTGGTTGAACCGGTCCGGTTCCCGATTTGACCACCGGTTCGACCGGTTCAACCGGTCCGACAGCCGGTTCGACGTTAAAATGGTTTTAAGCACTGAGTCGAACTGCATTCGAGTCCGGTTCCCGGTCCAACGGTCGGACCGGCCGGTGCGGTCCGGTTTTCAAAACCATGCTTTTGTTTAACCCTCCTCTTTTATTGTGCTAACCAATTATTTAAAAGCTGAATTAGACCGGCCTGTTCAACTTGTTTAACCAGGATCCACTGGTACGGCCGGTTCAAAAACCAAAAAGTCTTTTACTAGTTTGGTTTTACGTTTAATGGCATAGAAGAAGGAATGCACGTAAAATACAACTACTCTTTTAATTTTGGGCAAAGAAGTTTTTTATATCAGAACTGAATACTGCTTTGGCCTTTTGACACAACCGATATGTAGTAGGAACATTTTCTATAGTTTTGGTTTGGGACAAATTATAAATGTAGTATAGATTTATGTATCAATACTTGTACGAAATACAACAACATAGATCTTATGTGTTTTAAATTTTTAAGAAACTCATCAAATTGCCAAATCTCAAATGACCGGTTTAACCAGGATTGCTAGTGCCACCGGTTCGATACATGCCCAATATGACTAATAACAATGAAGATGACTCATTACAACCTACTGTAACCCAAATTTGACCCATACATACCCACTATGACTAATAACAATAACGTATGACTCATTAAGACCTGTTATATTTACCTTATATCACAGTATTATTACTTGAAAGTTCTACTAGAAGAGACTAAACAAACCTCATAACGAGTCTCGAATGCATATGAGTTATCAGCACTTGGTGTTGACACCGTCACCCTCTACACGACACACGGGCCAACGATATCATTAGGCCTGTACAATATACCCTTCTAGTTGGTCCCAACAACTCGTGAGCATAAGTACATGTCAAATGGTAGGTGTATGCTACTGTGCTTTCCACACTAGCATGTCAAAAAGGATGTTAACAATGACATCATATACACAAGATTGCTTCCGTGAATTGGTGGACCTTGGTTAAATTTGTAGGTATAACTCATGTAGGTTGGGATGCTATTGACAAAAGATGGTGGGGTATTCAATAACGGACCATTGTAGCGCCATAGTAGAGTATATCCATATGTTGTTGAGTGATTCGATGGCTTGAAAACGAAATTGCAATCACCAACGACATGATTAAGATGCGCGTTTATGGGTTGGGAGAGTGAAAGATTGTGAGCTTACTTATATAATGAGTATTCAATGCATACCTAAGGAGTTTGGTGAGTGGTATTTGTAGGTAAGTAGTTGAGACATCATTGGCTATTCCATTCTTCCACATTTTGACACTCGCACACGAAGTGATCTATTGTACACGTGTTAAGGTGTGACACGTTCCAGCGACGTAGCCTAAGTATTCAAACCTTGTTTGTTGATTTCAAGTTTCGAATTAGAGGTGAGGTCAATAAGGCCACAACCGCAATGAGGTACATGCACCGACGCGATATATGAATCACCTTACCCAATAATTCCATTAATTAAGCACTTTGCCTTCTTTTCTTGCACACATGTGTGATATATCAAGTCATGATCGGGGTGTAAGTTACAGTACAAATGTAAAGTTAAATCATGGCTCATGACGGACAAATATGAACATGATAGGTTTCATTTAATATCACATGGATATATTTGAGTTTCTTATTTTAGCAACAAAAACATATATATAGTAAGAAGGTAAAAGAATGGTACCTCTTGGTTAAAAGCTATTATAAAGTGAAAAGACACATATATAAATATGGAAATGACTTAAATTCATATAATTTCAAGAAAATTTTACGTGCAAGTCAAAAGAATAGTAGCAAACCATGAAATATTGAAATAACATATAAAAAATGAATAAACTTGTAGTATAGGTTGATATCATTAAAGTAAAGAGGTGTTATGGTGGTTGGCCCAGTGTTCCTTCCGAATTTAATTGCTTTATCATCAAACTATACCATCCAACCACACAAAATTTGACAAATTTCAAATAATAATCTAAAAATAATAAATTTAATATAGTTTAATAAATAAAAGATAATAATCTAAATGGAAGAAAACAAAACAGGACCCCCTCCCCCAACCTAACCCTGTGTCACTCATCATCATCACAACATCATCTTCTTCGTCCCCCTCTTCACATAACCACATATATTATATTTCAAGATATTCATTTTATTTATTTCTTCTATATTATTACAATAACAATTATTGTTTTAATGGTTTGTAATTTGTAGAATATTGCGCAAAGTAAAGTCAGACACCAGCTATTATTTTTATACTACGATAATTTCTAATTTATCTCATGTAATTATTTGAACTTTGATTTTTTTTAAAAATTCTTCGCCTCTTATGATAGTAGGAATGCTACAAAAACTAATTGAAATATTATCAAAACCACTAAATCACAATTCATTTTATTTCTACAAGAAAATTTCCTAAAGATGGGGTCACTTATTTCCCAACGTATAACTACCCTCAACGTTTTAAAATTAATTTAACATAACTAAAGCACAGACAAGCAGGTTCGTGAGCTCTGTCTGGTACCCAATAACCGTACCCGAAGGACCCAGAGTGATGTACATGCGATGCGATATCAGGGCAACCTAAAGCTACTATCCGAGATACACTATAGCTAAACACTTAGCACTATACTATCAACTCAAGTTGCATAACTATTTGTAATTAAATTATATATAATTGGGTGGTGAAATGAAATAGAAATAGATTAATTAGAAAAAGGTAGTTTGGGTTGTAGAAGGTGACGTTTCCTCGTTTTTCAGATGTGAGTATCTTCTGACACATAATATAACTTTGATATAAGAAGCAAGCAACCCATTTGTTGTTTGTTTAATCACACATCCACATCTCTCTCTCTCTCTCTCTCTAAAAAGTTTTCTTTGTTTAGTGAGAGACCATCATCATCATCATCATCATCATCAAAGCTCCTGCATCAAATGATTTGAAAAGGAAGGTCAAATCAACCACACACACCCCTTCCCTCTTTGATCCATTCGCAGGTACTTCTTCAAAACAAACCCTTCAATATCATACATCTATATATATTTATATACTTCTAGAGAGAGAAACTAGAGAGAGAGAGAGTAGAAAGAGAAAGCTCTATCACTTCATACCAAATTATTATTAACAGGTTAATCTCTTTTATCTTTCTTTGTCGAATGAGTTTCAAGATTTCTTGAGGTTGTCAGCATGGAGAAAATGATTGAATTTGTATATGGGTAATAAACAATTCAGATGGAGATATATCTTTATCCATCTTTTTGATCATCTAACAAAACCCTATATTATCCCCCTCTCTCTCTCTCTCACACACACACACACACACACACTTCTTGTGATGTATATATGATGTTGTTGATCTGATTTTCAGATGTTAGTGATGAAGATGATGATGGAGATGCAGTATGAGCACACAATTGTCAGATTAGCATCACAAATTCACTCTTCATCAGGTACCTTATGATGATGAATAATTCTGATGACGATGATGATCATCATGATGATGTATGTGTATATATATATACAAATCAAATTATGATTCATTTGACTAATCACAGGTGTGAAGAACTTCCAGAAAGATTGGAGCTTGTAAACTGAAACTAATATAAAATCAAGAATTTGAAAGATCGATGGCGACCTACTACAATGGAAACTCAGAGATTCAAGGTGGAGATGGGTTACAAACACTGGTTCTAATGAACCCAAGTTACGTTAACTACTCCGACGGCCAACAACCACCGCAGCAACCGTCACCTCCGGCGAACTTCATGTTCTTAAACAACCATCATCCGGCGAGTTTATCCCACGCGCCACCGCCAACCACCCCCTCCCACACTCAACAGTTCGTCGGAATCCCCCTATCAACACCACACGACATCTCCGGCCACCACGCCTTCATGCCACGAGTCCACTACAACATGTACAGTCCGGTGGAGCTGGCGGCGGCGGCACCGCCGCATGACGTCACCAGGTTCCAGCAAGGTCTGTCGTTGACCCTCTCATCTCAGCAGTCGGGATTCAGCTCTCAGGCCGCCGGAGTAGCCACTGTTTCTCCGACAGCCGGTGACGGTGGTGGTGGTGGTGGCGGTGGATCGACGCCGTCGGCGTCTGGGATTTCTAACGGTGTTAGCAGTATGCAGAGTGTGTTGTTGAATTCAAAATACTTGAATGCAACCCATGAGCTGCTTGAAGAAGTGGTGAATGTGAGTAAAAGCGTGTTGAATGGTTCAGATCAGTCTAGTAAGAATCTGAAGATGCTTGGTGGCGGTGGTGGTGACGGATCACCACCGCCACCAACCGCTAGGAGCGGTGAAGAAAGCGGTTGCAAACGCGGTGATGGCGCTGAGCTTACCACCGCAGAGAGACAAGAGATTCAAATGAAGAAAGCAAAACTTATAAACATGCTTGATGAGGTAATTTCATCACTCAAATTCTTCATTCATTAAGCATTATACACCACTAACACACTATAAACAGCAATTTATAGTAGTTTACTAGATTGTAAACTGCAGTTTATTTAATATAAACGATCATTTTGGGGATTTTTGAAGGTGGAACAGAGGTACCGACAGTACCATAACCAGATGCAGATAGTAATCTCATGGTTCGAACAAGCCGCTGGAATTGGGTCAGCAAAAACATACACATCACTAGCTCTTCAGACGATCTCGAAGCAATTTAGGTGCCTAAAAGACGCGATCATCGGTCAGATCAAGGCGGCCAGCCGGAGCTTAGGTGAAGAAGACAATGTTGGTGGTGGTGGAAAGACCGATGGCAGCAGTTCACGGCTGAAGTTTGTCGACAATCAGCTCCGGCAACAGAGGGCTTTACAGCAAATCGGAATGATCCAACACAATGCTTGGAGACCCCAAAGAGGATTACCGGAGCGCTCTGTTTCGGTTCTTCGTGCTTGGCTGTTTGAACACTTTCTCCACCCGTAAGAACCGAAATTGAATGTTAATATTCGCAATCGATCGATGTTCATGTTATTCCATTGATTTCTGATCGAATTTCGCTAATTATGTTCAGATATCCTAAAGATTCAGATAAACATATGCTCGCGAAACAAACTGGACTCACCAGAAGTCAGGTATGCATCAAATTACTTCACAGTTGATTAAAAGATTATGAATTTCAAAAGTGATTTAATGGTGTTGTTCAATTAGGTATCAAATTGGTTCATAAACGCTCGAGTTCGCTTATGGAAGCCTATGGTGGAAGAGATGTATTTAGAAGAAATCAAAGAACAAGAACAGAACAACAGATCAGAAGAAAAGAGAGTAAGCAAAAGCGAACAGAGTGAAGATAATAACAACAACAATAATAATTATAATAACAACAAACCATCATCTTCAAAACAGGGGAAAAGCCTCTCGCCGGAGAATTTAAAATTCAACCACCCACCACCACCGCAGATGACGGTTTCCACCACCGTCGCCACCTCTCCGACCGCCACCAGAATCAACTTCCAACACCCATCTGGTTTCACCCTCGTCAACGACGGAATCCCACAATTCAGCCCCAAAAAGCCTCGAAACAACGACAGACAACAAGAATCCGACCCAGGTTTCACACTGATGGGAAATCCGACCGATTTCATGGGTGGTTTAGGAGGTTACCCCATCGGAGAAATAGGGCGGTTTACGGCGGAGCAATTTCAACCACCGTACTCCGGCAACGGCGTTTCTTTGACTCTAGGTCTTCCACACTGTGATAACTTATCGATCTCAGGAAGCCACCAGAATTTCATCCCCAATCAAAGCATTCAACAATCTAATGAATTTGAGGCTATGAATCAACCGTCTTCTTCACACTCAACGGCGATGTATGAGACGATGAACATTCAGAACCAGAAGAGATTTGCAGCACAGCCATTGCCGGACTTTGTGGCTTAAAGATGGTTGATTTGATGAGAGTGAAGAAAGAAAGAAGAAAGATTGTGTTAGAACAGGTCTATATAGATTGAAGAAGACGACCATTGATGTTCTTTATAGGTATAGATTAGGGTTTATAGATGTATATTAATTTTGTACGAGGAGGTGGATAGAAGAATGGATTGGTATATTGTATGTATCATGATTTATGTATGTATGTAAAACTAGGTATATCTTTGGATGGGGTATACAAAATCAATATTTATATCGGTATTCAGGTGTGTAATAAGAGGTTGTTTGGGATTTTTCAACCATCAATTACTGAACAAATAAGAGATCTTATTGGGTAATATACTCTGAACCATTAAATACTACACCAATAAATGTTATTTGCTTTAATATCTGAATAATCGTACAAAATTATTATTTTACCCTTTTGAATTATTTGTACCAAATAAAATACGTATGTTTTCAACTAAATTCATTGCTAAATAATCAAATGCATAGCTTTCATTCATACATAGCATACTAAAATCCTCACTAGGTTTCATTCATAAAAATGTAGATACGAACATGAACTCAAGAAAAACTTTAATTTTCTTCACAATCTTCACCCTCAATCTCCTCCTACACCCTTCAACGACGTTCTCCAACAGCATCACCTTTGAATTACCCCTCCCCTTCGAAACATCACCTTGCTCCGCAACTCCTACCACCGTAAACCCGTCGTTGTCGCCACCCTCGACATCTACTTCGCCTCCTCCTCCTACTCCTCCGGCACCATCATTTACAACACCCTAATCTACTTCTCCGAACCGCACCAACACCACCACTTTATTCTCCACCGATTCCAATTTCTCAATCGTCAATCCCAACCCCCTAACCCTTCGTCGAAGGCAGCGGTTTATCGTTCTTCATTTTGCTGGAGAGAATCACATCAAGTTGGATATTGATAGCTTGAATTCGATCCTGAATTGTATCACCGGGGGAGTTGTCGGTGAGAGGAGCTGTAGGCGATAAGAGCTGCCGGCGATGGGGAGCTGTCGATGATGGGGAGCTTTTTGCGAGGGTGGCGGTGGGTGAAATCTGGGTTAGAAGGTCTGGGTTCATGATGGGGAAGGTTTTTATTTAAGGGGAGGGGTAAACTTGTAAACATTTTCATTTAGCATCTATCTAACTTTTAACCATTAAGTGATAAATGGAACCATTAAGAAGTGATGTTTTTTCAACCAAACGCTCTTAATGGTAGCCACTTAATGGTTTAATTAATATGTTACCAAATAGCCCGTAAGTGTTATTTATTCTTTGTAGGTCTAAAATTCAAATCTTATTATATGTAGATTAGATGATGGATTTAGAGTAAATTTGATGTCATTAAAAAGATAACAATTTATTGTTTATACTTTTGTTTTATTTTAAAATTTCAAGTAAAAAATATTAGTAAACATGAATTTTGCATAAAGTTAAACTAATTCTTAGATTTCAATTGCGCTCATATTCATCACTGTAGGAATTGGTTTCAACCTTTCCCCAGCCGCTTCTCATCAATGGACTCCTGACGTATATTATCTTCTCCACACGGAATCAACATTTGATAGATTATCCAACCCCGAGCAATCTTAGTTATTGGTGGGGGTTCGGTCCGTTAGCTGGTATTTGTTTAGTCATTCAGATAGTGACTGGCATTTTTTTGAATTTGTCGATATTTCCAATTCAATCGTCTTGTTTTATAGGTCTTGTTCTATAAGAATAAATTGTCATTTCGTTCCTTCACAGAGAACCATTTATTTTAAGTCACAATATAAGAATTCACTATCTTTCTTTGATTATTTGATGCGAGTTACTTCGGAAACAAACACACTAAAGTCAAATTCATTTGGGGGTATTCTCTCAACTCCGAAAAAGGAACGGGATCAAGTATGAGTTGTAGACCAGAATATCTATAAATAGAACCTATAAAGAGGGCTTGAAAAACAAGTAATTTCTAAAATGAAAAAGAAGCACAACATTGATGCTAATTAGAAAGTATTATTTCAACTAAAACATATTTTAACTCGTTATTATGTTTGCTGATCAACTTAACCTAGCATAGCTTGTTTATCAAGAAATGACTTGTTTTAGTCTATTCATCTTGCAATATGATATAATTGTTTTTAGTCAGTTCATCTTGCAATATAATATAAATGTTGGAAAAGAGAGACAATAACAATAAAACAATCTAGTTTCTAAAATGTAATTTGCAAATATTACCTTACTGGTCTATAAAAGAAGTGAGTAATTTGGAAATTCACTTTTATACATATTGATATATTGTTTTGAGATATTGGGTAAAATTCTAAGTGATGAAAGAAAATTCAAATAGTACAAATAAGAAAAGAAGAAACGTTAAGGAGCCAAATAATTTAGTTTGTCACAATGCCATTTTTTCAAAATAAGGTGTTTGGTTGATGGGATAAAGGGAAGTAAGAACAAGGAAAAATGAAGTGTTTTTTGAGCTCAAGTTACAATGTATAAAGTGAGGGAGTGACTCAAAATCTATATAAAAGAATGCAAAGATGACATGCAATTATCATTGAAAATGTTTTATGTGATCTATTACGTCTACATATACAAAGTAATCACCGTGTTTGTTACTTTGATAAAGTGGAGTATTGACCCCCAAATTAAAGTGATTATTTTTTATGACATATAGAAATCTAAAGTTTTTAATCACCTAGAAATGATGCATTTGATGTTTAAAGCTTAGAAAGCGATCTTTAAGTTGACAATCTAATAAGAGATTAGCTTAATTATGCATGTTGCTGAAATATTAAAAGTGGATGACTAATGACTTAAGAAGAAAGTAAACGATTTTAGAGACTAAATTATGGGCTGTTAAAAAAAAGAGACTAAATTATGGGTTATACTAATATATTAAAGTTTTTGTTCCATAATTATTAAACATATTTGTGAAAATGATGATCTTGACAAAATTTGATCAGTATGTAAAACTGAACAATGGTCAATATATGAAATTAAACAATGGTTGAGCTTAATGAGTTAGTGGTGTTTTGTATCATGATCGAACTCAATTCCAAATGTGAACTCGATTTTCGAAATTTCAAATAGGAATTGAAATTTGAAACGAAGTTATGATTAATTTTCTTTTCCGATTTGAGTTAAAATACGAATTTAATTGGTATATATGTACAACTATTCTGTATAGTTTTATGTATGTAATTTAAAGAGTAAATGCTTTTCAAATGGAACTACATTTTTTATTAGATAAGGGTTAAAATAAAAAGTGACTGTAATCTTAAAAAATATATAAATATTTTAACCATCAATCTTATAATCAAGGTTAAGTTCAATTGTAGAAAAAAAAAAAAGTTAAGAGGGTATTTTAGATATGATCACCGTTTTTGTTTATTTTTTTTTCAAAATTTTTTAATTTTTTCATAAACGTTTGTAACTTTTATATAAAAAATATCATTAAGTTTTTCAACTCATATTATTTCTATTTGTCATTGTGTTTTTTTTACAATTCATTGTATCTTTTGGTTCATTATTGTGTTTTCTTGAATACCATTTTATTTTTCTAAAGTAATAAATTAAAAAAAACTTAATAGTGAAATAACATTGTTGTGTACTTCTATTATATAAAAACAAAATGATAAAATAACAAATAATATATCAAATATATAAAAACAATGACAAAATTAGAAAAACATAATATAAAACGTGAAACACAATAACAAAATGTGTTATTGTGTTTTTTCTGTCCGTCATTATATTTTCCTAACACTATTTTGTTTTTTTCTAAAAGAATGAGTTTCTTAAAACACATTGATAAAATAATATGTTTACTTATAATTATAAAACACAAAAATAAAATAATAAAAAAATTATATCTACTCTAATAAAATAAAATATTTTTTTTGTCACATGTCATCTTTTCATACTAAAATTTTTACATATCATCTTCTCATGCTAAGTTTGTTACATGTCATTTGCATACACCAATAATCCTCAATCCAATAGTTGAGATAACATACTCTAAGACTTCATTAAAAATAAAAGAAGGTATCGGGTTCAATTACCAACTGTGACAAAAAAATAAAGGATCCAAGTTGGGTCGGGGGTTTTCTCACATAAAGTGAGTTCCCACCTGATGATAATATAAAATGCTAACTAATATTATTATTCATATTATTTAATAAATAGTATTTAGTAAAATAAAAGGGTTATTGGATTTTAATAATTTTAACTTTCATTTATTGGTCGGGATTAATTCCAACTAAGAAAATATTTACAGACACTCCCAACTTTGAGCTTATTTTCCCTCAACGATTCCTTACTAATTGAGAGTTAACACCGTTAGTTTACCGTTGACGTGGACTGTTTATATGCCCAAAAAACTAAGTAGAAAGTTGAAATCAACCATCTGGTTCGTCAATATGCAACTTTTGCACCATAAAACCCGTCAATCTTCAACTTCTGATCTGAACCAGTTAACTCATTGAAGGTAGATTTCAGGTGTCGTTGGAGGCTAGACACCGAAAAAAAGACTTGATAGAGGCTAAGCGGTGACGTAGTTGAAAAATGGCTTGATGTTGGCCCCATTTCATCAAAAAACTAACGGAGGTTAACTTTCAGTTAGTAAGGGATCGTTAGAGGAAAATAAGTTTAAAGTTAGGAGTGTCTTCAAACATTTTCTGAGTTGGTATTAATCTCGGCCAATAAATGAAACTTGAGATTATTAAAATCCAATAACCCAAAATAAAAACATGTTTCTTTTTATTAACAAAATGTATTAATTTTTTTTATGAAATATGATGTTTTTTAATATAAAGAGCTTTTTTAAAAAATGACACTGTTAAAAAATACAACGTTTACAAAAACTCTTTTTTAAAACCAAAGATTTTTAAATACTAAAGTTTAAAAATGTTGTTACTGTTTTACCACTTAAGGTACTGATACGCAATTTCGATCATATGTTATCTATAAGAATTATTGTATAATTTCTAAATATTAATTAACAACTGTTAATTTAATTTTTCATTCAACATATACAGTACACCGTTTCTAACCTAGTCTATACTAATAAATAAAAATATTAAGTGACACGTGTCACTCTCCCATGTCTCCTCAATATTTTTTCCCGTCTCTTTCTCCTATTAATTATATAAATTTTCTTTAATTTTTTTTTATTTTTTTGTCTCTTTCCTGTTAAATGATTTTTATAATTATTATTGTTTAAGTATTTTATCTTTTAAAATAAATATAGTTAAAATTGTATAATGTTTCATAAATAAATAATAAAAAAATCTCTATTTCGAAGAGTATAGCTTTAAATTTTAACAACCTTTGTATTACCCGAGGTTTTTACCTAGTTGATACATATAACAAATGATAAATAACACTCAAACCGTTACAAATTAAGTGAAAAAAGGGAGTCCGGATCCATAAAACTCCTGCATGCACATAGTTTGGTCATACCAACTTGGGCTTAATATACACATGCGATTCTGAAATAGTTTGTTTCAAGACTTCGTAACAAACTTTACCATATGTCAAGGTTTGAATTGATGAGAATCAAGAATTAATATGAACCACACATATATTTTGCTTGGATTAGAAAATGTGAGAATTTGGACAATTTCTAAGACAAATTAGTACTTATCAAATGTGAAATTTGTCATAAAATATCCTTATAAATTAAAATATTTTTTAAATGCATTTAAGTAGTCAAGTTGAGTATCTTATAAGTTGGGGAAAACATCTTATTTAGGATATGTGTGATTCTAAGACATATTTGTATTGTAGAATTCAATGAAATTAGAATTCTCTCTCTTAGTATATTTGATTCAAAATGTTCTTTAGAATTGAAATCTCAATTACAATCTTAATATGTTTGGTTGTGAATTGATTTGAAATTAGAATAAATACTCTCAAATTCATTCATTTAAAGAGATTCAATAATCTTTTCATGTTGTGTAGAGAATTTCTGACTTCTCACGGTCGTCATTTCGCCACCCCTACTCTTTCTCTCGTCAAGGTGTTAAATTACTTATATGAATATATGTTTGGAGACCTTAGGAACAATACGTAGCGAATTTGACCAACAATTTTACATTTAACTTATAAACTAGAGCTCAACATCACTAAGTTTTGTTTTTGTGCAATAAACTAAAATTTCACTAGAACTTTCAATGAAACAATTCACTTGTGATTCCTAACATTAGAAATCGTAAACAGAGTTTAAACATCATTTCTATAAAGACTCATTTTAGATTAAAATAACTAATTTCAACTAAAATCACTTAAGCTCGTGCACATACATATGTAAGATAAAGCATTTTGGTCATTTCTAGCTTGTTAAATCATTAAAAGAAAAAGAATATCGAAGTGGTAGGATGTTAAATCATTAAAGATTTTGATATTTGAATTTGGCTTATGCACCATAAGGTACTATGAACAGAAAAGTCATGTTAGACATCATGGGTACGCCTAGACTTATACGCGTGAGGCACCACTAGAGCATATGGTTGGTGTTATGCCTTTGTTGAAACGTTAAAGCTCAAATCCATAGCAAAACTAAGTAATGAGTACACAATTAATGTGCCAAAAGGTTCGAATCACTTCAATAATGTGTTTATAGAGTGTTTTTGGAAAATCAAACTCATACTCTAGAAATTGATATTTGAATCATCTTTGACATATGATCAGCTCAGCCATGAGCCAAAGGTAACCTAGCTTTTAAGCGAAGTCTCGAGGACCTATTATAAAACTAGAATTATCACCTGTCCTATGGTGAATCTACACTGTTTATGTATTACCCGGGCATCATAAGCCTACAACAGCTCTAAATCTTCTATAGATTATATCTTCATATTTAGCATTAAGCATTCTTCTGTTTGCTTTTTTGTTCTATACATGACTTATGTTCAACATGTAACCTTTGATAGGTTCTTCACATAAAAGATATATATCACACAATAAAGATTTAAAAACGATCATCATCGATCACCAGTTGAAGGACATTACAAACATTAATGACAAACCAAACATCAAATTATTGAAAAAGTAATGATGATGGAGGCCTTGCAAAGTTTACCTTGATTTGGGTCCATGAGATGGCTAATTAATATTTAGGACCACTGACTGATTCAGAAGACATTCTGTTATCTTGCCTCTACTAAGAGTAGAACATATTTAACATTTGAGAGATGGATAATAATAATTCAGTGGAGTTTTCACCAATCTTCATGTTTGATAGTGATTTACTAAGGTTAAATCAGTACAACAGCATATGCAAATTTAAAGTGTTGACTAGGAGTTACACTTGAATGTTCATAAATGGATTTTATGGGTGTTGATGGCTGCATATTCTGTAGTGTATACAGGTCATTTTTGCAGAAGGTCCCCCCAACTAGCAGGGACCTGCAATTATTATAAAATCTTGACAAAAGGGTATGGCCTAATATTCCAAATCCTCAACTATATTTTCAGGAAATATAAATAAAAAGATATAATTTTTGTGAATCCCAAAAGAAATGCCAAAAGAAGCTATGGATGAATAGTAAAAATCACTTAAATAGCTATCCTGATCCATAAAACTTACTTTACTAGTCATTTGATCAAATCCTGAAAATGTACAAGCTGATTTGTATATTGTAGACGCGTGTGTTGGTTCTCTCGCTGCCATTTTCTCGTTTCAGGCTTCTGCTTCATTTTCACTCACAAGCTTATGTTTCATGCTTACAGCACCAACAAGATCAAACAAACGCTTATGACAAGATATTTTGTGATGAAAATGAAAATCACCATTTTCGCTTTTCTACCTCAAAACTTGCCCATCTTCTGATTAATCGATTGGTTCTTTAACCGCACCATGTTTGATTTTTAAGCCTATTCACGCTAATGTCAATTTTTAACTCTATGTAGTGTCTTTTTATCGAGTTAAGCTTTCGTGTAATCATTTGCAACAGCCCAATGCTTATGCTTTCAAAAAGACCAACAAAATCTACATTTTAACCAATATGATCAATGTGTATCAACTTTAAGCCCACGTGGCGTCTTTTTAATTGGGTTATACGTTCATGTAATCCTTCGTAACAGTCCAATGGTTATACACTTATACCATCAAAAATGACTGAAAGATCCAAAATTTAACCTATATGATCAACGACGTACATTTGAAGCCAAAAGAATTACTCAAAAAAAGAGAAAACTCTATGAAAGCTAATATTCAAAAGCAGTATTTGCAGCAAAATGATGAGGCAAAGGCACATGGTATCATTAAATCCAAAAGCATTCAACCAACTTGCACATATTATTCCCAATTTGGTAAAGCACCTCTATATTGAACTTTAAAACAGACGAAAATTAAGTGACCCAACACAAGCAATGGACCCTCCCACTTTGACTTCATGTAATCTACACGTCAATAATCATGGCTCTAATAACTACAACCCCATGTTAAGTTTGGAACTCTCTTTCACACATTTTGACAAACACCTTGTGTGCATTAAAGTCCACATTGGGAAATCATCAGGCCCATTGTGTTTCTTCATTTTCTTTATCAATCCCACCCACAACAGTCATTAGTTTGTTCAATGATCAATATGGGCAAACAATTCATCTAAGATAACAGCTCATAATTAAAGGGTGATTCTTGATTTGTGACTGTTGTTCAATTGACCTCAAAACTCAATTTTTGAACGATTAAATTTGAAATTTGTATGAAAATATAGATCAATAGGATCGTTGACCTGAGTTTTGAATCGCCATTGGAAGAAATATGAACGCAACATGTGGCTGAGAGGTGTGGCGGCTGTGAGATTACCGACAAAACCAAGTCTACGAGACTGATCAATTGATCATCAGCGCTTACGTACCTACGTAGATGGTCGCTATCACTTATTTTCTTAGCCGTATTTTCATTAGCGTTTATGTTTAACACTTTTAATAGTTTACATATTTAAATGATTAAACACTTAATTGTTTATAGTTTTTGTTTCGTGTGCAAATGTTTGAATGGTCAATCACTTTTGACTTTTAATAATTAAGCATTATACTAAGTTTGAATAGTTAAGATATATTATCTGAATTGGTTAGAAAATTGTCTTTAAATAGTTAAGCAATATATTATTACTAGTTTTTAATTATTCAGATATCTTACTGGTTTAGCACTTAATAGTTCAGAACCTATTAATGGTTAAACACTTAACTATTCAGAAGTTAGCAAACAGTCTTATAAAGTTAAAGGTTTAGGATTACCCTAAAGCATTAAGTCTCTTAATTAGATAATACTTTTTTATATTTTTATCATCATATTTTTTTACTTACATTTATTTTAATAAATATTAAAAAATTATAAAAACTGAACAGTATATTTTTATATTTACATTTAAACAATAATATTTTATTTCTCCTTCACTCATAATCACTAAAAATCATTTTATTTAATATAAAAATTTCACTCATCTAATTTTAAGAAACCTAATGTAAATGCTCTAAAGTGAGTGGGTGTAATTTCGTTGTGGTAAGTTAATATTTGAGATTCATTGTTGAAAAAATAATTTTTTGTTAATGTGTTTTAGATAAATTGGTTTGGAAGAATACATCTCATGATTTTATAAAATGAAGGCTATAAGTTCGAGTTTTACTTGGTACAATAAGTTATAAGTGGGTCAGGATTTTTACTACAATGGGCATTTAGGTGGTGAATTTCTCCTAGAATGACAGGCGTACCATATCATCAACGCTGTTTGTATTCGCCGGCGTGGGTGGCATTTTGCCAATAGATTTACCTAGGTGATCGGGCTTAAAGTATTCGTTGCTCGTTAAAAAAATTTTATGCATTACATGTGACAACATAAATACGTTGCTAACGCTATAGGGATAGAGGAATAAACTTGAGCCCAATAGGAATATAAAAAGCCAAAACATTTAGGCCAAGTACTCAGGTAATGGGTCGGGTATGGGACTAATTAAATAAATTTCAGGTTTAGATACAAGTCTAATATTAAGTGATACATAGGCCTACTAACCCGATATATATATACACACACACACATATATATGTAATATTTTTTTATACTTTTTAGTTTTATTTTTTTTTGAGTTAAGATGCCGAATATCTAACTAAGAGGGTCAAGTACCTAAAAAGTTTTTATTTTTTATAATTTTTAATTTTTTATACAAGCTTGTGATTTGCATTTGGGTTTTAAAAGGGCCAAATACAATAAATACCTAACTAAAATTTTTGCTATAATAACTTAAAGGCCTATTTTTAATAGTAGTGTTTGTTCATCTATCATTCAAAACAAAAATAAATTAATATTTAGATAAGTGAGTATTTATCATAGTTGTGTGATTAAAAAAAAGAATATCACTTGGTCTAAGTAGACTACTATTTATTCTCATTTTTTTATTGATTTCACCTCTTGATCATTTTGCTTATCTCATGTTGTTAGATGAAGATCGTTAGGGTCTTTATGCTAGTAGGGTCTATATGTTAGAAAGAAGACTCATGTAAAGTTGAAAAAAGTTATTAAAATTAAACAAACAATACAACCTAGACTTACTACACTAATGGGTCCAAAAGGTTCATATGAAGAAAAGGGTTAGCAAGAGAGATTTCTCGATTCGATCAAAATGACTCATGATATTATTTGCTCTTAGGAGTGTGTTTTTTAAGAAGCAATCCTTAAGCAATTCCACCTTTGCTAATCTATTTATGATATTGAGGTTAATATGAGCTAACCTCGTGTACTACTAAGATGTTTTATTTGCTTGAAATAAAAAACATGTCACTTCACCCTATGAAGAAGCACCCAAGCCTTGTAAGTCTTGGGTGTCCCATCCAAAACAAAACACTTATAAAGTTTATAGTACCACAAACCTTTTGGAGTCATTTGTTCGTAGGAGCATTTTTCTGATGATTGCTTGCGAGCAGGAATAGTATTCATGTTGGTCAAATGCATTCTCATTGTTCCTTTGCTTTCATTTAGGCTTCTTGGAAATTATTTGTGCCTGCTTTGTTTTTGTAAGGACTTTGGATTTTATGGTGCATTAATAGGAATTTTCATTCTTGTTGACACAACAACTAGCCTTCTAACATTAACTTTTGCTTTAGTCTAATTTCTACCTTTGATCTTTTTAATATTATGATAAGGATGGTTTGTTCAAAGAGTTGTAATAACAATCTATAATTATATGGTTGGTTCTCTCACATATGAACAACTCCATTCTCTTATTTGTAAATTTTTATAAGGAATGAGGCCTATTTATAGGAGTGGTGGTTTTGGGACTTTTAATGGCCATTTTTCTTTGGTATGGTGAGTTAGAAAAGATTCACACTTTGAGTGACATCACTCTATTTTATATTTGTGGGGGTTTCTCGCTAACCTAAGCCTTTTTCCTATTTGAGCTCTTCATCTATATTTTCTTTTTATGTTGAGGCTTTATTTCATTGTTGTATTTGGTATTAGAGGTTGATTTGTGTTTATTTATTTTTTTTATCAAAATTTAGATGTGACCTCTTCGCCTAATGGGTAGATTATCACGTGAAGAAACGAATCAGGAATGCATACGAAAGAATCAAGGATGAAGCTTTTCTAAGGAAATGGGATCAAAGGGTTATAGCGGATCGCTATGGGTCCTGTTGGTCAACCATAACAGTCCGCCATGATGGTAGTTGACCGTCATGGTAGGCTTTAACGGTCCGCCAAAGAGTAAGATCTTATCCAGGAACTTGGGTTTCATAGCGGACAACTAAGGAAGTAGGGTAACGGTCTATTAAGGCGGTCACAAACCGGCAGGAGTTGGCTTAACGGTCTGCGATGAATATTTTTTTTTTCAAAAAGCAAATATTCCATTTGGATTGTTTGAATATGCATTTTTAAGATGGTAGCTGACCGCCAAGGCATGAGTAACGGTCCGCCAAAGACCCCAGTCGGGCAAAAGTGGTATAAAAACCCAAAAATCCTATTTGACCCATTTTTACAAAAATCCCTCTCGGTCTACTTCTCTTTAAACGATCTCAACACCCTTTCTATGGTTCTAAGGCTTTTGGGTGCTCGGTGTGACGATTGGGCTCGTAGATATGCTCATGAGTGTTTATTTGGCTTAGAAACAACGATTAGAAGCTCGGTTCTTTTCGGTAAGCCTCAAACCCTTGTGAATATGATTTATGGCTATATATATGACATGTGAAAAACCCATTTTAATGATAGATCGCACGGTGGTGAAATCATGGTCGTTAGAAGCTAATTGAGAACTTAATCTGTTGTATTAAGGTTCTAAAACCCTCATATTATGCATCATTATGGATCATTCAGGTAAACCAGGTTTTTTTTGGAAAGAACCGTATCGGCCGAACACGATCAGGAAGCATATGGTTAGTATGGTTTAGGAATGATTGTGTTTGGATAAACTGATTTGTCACAGAACATAGTCCAGATACAATGAGAAATGGGTAATGCATGCTAGTGCCATAACCTTGTAGTTGTCTAATGTGTACTCATTTGATAATGTTAAATTGCCATTATTTGTGTGACATCTGGTAATTTTCCATTACCAAACTCTGTTAGTTCCGTTAGGTCTTGCATACACGTGTCGTGAGCACACACTAGTTGTCGTTGAACGTTGGTGACTTAATAACAATTATCTATGGTAAACAAATGATAACCTAAGTAATAATGTTGATTATTAGTTGTGGTTATATGGTTCATGTATTTTAAGTTATTATTTGTGAATTTTACTTGATAACGTGACAACATGTAACTATGATCTCATATGTTTTGCTATTAGTTGAAAATGCTTATGATTATTATTGTTGATTAGTAATGTTTATATTTTGTAGTTAAAACCTTTTAAAAAGTGTTAAAAAGATTAGTTTTAATAAAATATAAACAAGGGGGTTTATTTTGTAATTGGATTGAAATTAAAAGTTACCATATTTAAACAAATTAAACCCAACCCTAGCCCCCAAACCCCCCAATTGGCCGCAAGCAATCCCAAACCCCCTCCCTTTGCGATTTTGATCAAGAAACACACACACATACACACACATACGATTCCCATCTAGTTCAAGTATCTCAAGGTGTTGGCAAGCATAATTCTTGATTTCTACACACTTAAAGGTTAGTTTTGATTAGTTTTTCATGATTTTTGATCCTTGAAGAACCCTAATTCAAAATTGATGATGAAAAAGTGAAATTGATGATTGTTAGATGTTAATTTGATGTTGGTTAGATTGTATGAATGTTAGATTATGTTGATTATGCAAGAATTCCATGGTTTGATCACATTGTTCACACATTGCCTTAAGAGGAAACTTTTTATTCTTGAATTTCATGATTTGATGATTGTATGATGTTAGATACATTGCTTGGATGTTGGTTTACATGAATTGTGCAAGAAAAGTCATGAAATCTAGTGTTTGTTCATACCTTACTATAAGTGGAAACTTTTATGCATAATGATTGGGAATTTTGATGAATTAGTGATGATTATCATGTTAGAATGAATGTTATGAACTTAATTAGGTATAAAGTTGATGAAATTATGAAGGAATTGGATGTTGGATTGCTTTTGGGTGTTACCTTCCCAAAAGGGAAACTTTATTTTTGAAGATCATTGGATATGATGATGTGAGCATGTTTATGGAGTTAGGATCATGTTAGAATGCCTATGGATGATGTCTAATGTGGTGGAATGTGTTACTTGGGTTGTATGGATGCTTGATTGATCATTTAAAGAATGTAGGTTCTTGGTGATTATACATGATGATGAATTATGGTTAGTGATTAGGAAATCATGTTTGGGATTGGAATTGATCATTATTGTGTATGTTAGTTGGAATGAATCTTGTTGATTTATGTGATTATGATTGTCATACACGCGTGCGAATCTGAGGCCCCTACTTAGTAGGATTGGCAGGGTTTATGATGTGAAGTCGTGAGTGGCTTCACATGGCATGTTGTGCATGATTAGACCTCATAAATAAATTATTAGTTGTGACATATTTATAATTGTGTTGAGCATGTAAATTGTTTGAGATTCGCATGAGTTGTATGATGATCTAGGTTGAACTTGAGTGATGATGTGATATACGTGAATAGTTTGTTTGATAACCGTGTATGATAAATTGATACGCTTGATTAAACGATATCTCAATTAATATGTCACCAACGGGTCAAACAGGTCGACTAGGTTAAATGAGTCTGGTTTTCCAAAGCCTTGGGTCAATGTGTTTATTGAGCACCTAGGGGTGTTAAGTTTTCTGTTCCAACGTACTTATGTACTTGCGTGTTCTAGGTAACCTTTGAAGGGTTGTCTTTCCATTCATCATTAGTTCTCTCTTATCATTGTCCTTGCACATCAGGTGAGTTCATGCCCCACTATTTTATAAACTCTCTTCTGGGGGAGGTAGCATATTTGTTCGCAAACATTAAATTATTATTATAAGTTGTGTATGTTTTAACATAGTGCATAATACCTTGAAAGTCCTCACACTTTCGGATCGTTAATAATGGTAACTAGCGGGAAATCTTGGGTAGTACTACTGGCTTTGACAAGCCCCACCTGTGCGACTCGAGGTCAAACGGGTGCAATATTGTCCTAAACACAAACATCGTTACGACCTGGTAAGTCGTGACGGGAGGCAACAAACGCAACACAGTCAGCTTCGATCGTGAAATCACTATTGTTATTACATGTGAATGTAGACTAGCTATCTATTTCAATGCACTTCTTATGTTATACAAATTATTACTTTTTATGTTAAACGCAAACTCTTGAACTCACCAACCATTTTGTTGACCTTTTTAGTATGCTATTATCAGGTAGTTAACTCAGGTTGCCATTAGGAGCACATCACGGGTCCAGCATGCATTCTAAGACTTCATCTTAAGTCATAACACTTGGATTTTATTTATGAGATTTAAATAATGGGTTGGCGCGTGTTTTGCCAAATTTTGCATTTATATACTTTGGGTTTGTCTTATTTACAAAACCCTTCCGCATAGTTTTAAAGTTTGAACTTTGATTGGTTTTATTTTAAATATGGCATATAGTGTCGTTCTGAGTAACTAGTGACTGTGATCCTGGTTTGTTCACACGTCTCGCGGTAAAACTCTGCATGTGGAATTTGAGGGTGTGACAGATTGGTATCAGAGCCATTGGTTGTAGGGAACTAGGTTGCATACACACTAGTCTATAACCACACACAGTTAGTTAGTTACTCTTTGCTTATTCTCTTACTGTATACTCATTGGCATACGCATCACGTGCACTGCAGCATGGCATCTTCTTCACGGGCTTTAGGTAAAAGGCCTGCGCGCGCACTGTTGATATGGAAAAGCCTTTATACCCGGGGTGTGATGAGTTTTCTGTTTTGGGATTTTTACTGGAGTTGATGAATGTGAAGGTAACATGTAAAATGACAAATGTGTCGATGGATATGGTTCTAAATTTATTTAGTCGGGCTTTCAAGGATGCAAACTTTCCGAAGAACCATTATGAGGCGAAAAAATATTTACGTACTCTTGGACTGGGATACGAATCTATCCATGCTTGTAAACATGATTGTGCATTATTTTGGAAAGAAAATGCAAGATTACAAAAGTGTCCAGTGTGTAGCACTAATCGTTATGAAGAAAACAGTAGCGGGAAAAGAAACCGGTTAAAGTCTTGCGTTACTTTCCTATCACAAGTAGACTTAAGCGCTTATATGCTTCAAGACACACTGCTAAGGAAATGTTGTGGCACCATCAACACAGAACCAAAAATGAGGGGGTCCTAAGGCATCCAGCAGATGGAAATGCTTGGAAACACTTTGATTCAATGTTTCCTGATTTTGCAAATGATCCTAGAAATGTTCGCCTAGGGCTTGCAAGTGACAGTTTCAATCCTTTTGGGGCAATGAGTCTCTCATATAGTATGTGGCCTGTTGTGCTCATAGCATACAATATGCCTCCTTGGAAGTCAATGGTTGATGCTTCATTTATGCTAACATTGTTGATTCCTGGAAGAGATTCACCAGGAAAGGATATTGATGTATTTTTGCGTCCACTAGTAGATGAGTTGAAACTTCTATGGGATAAGGGTGTTGAAACATATGATTGCGAATCAAAACAGATATTCAACATGCGTGCCGCACTTTTATGGACAATTAATGATTTTCCTGCGTATGGTTACCTCTCTGGATGGAGCACGAGTGGATACAAGGCATGTCCGATGTGCAATGAAGATGCTAGCAGTATACGTATACGAGATAGAATAGCTTATGTAGGTCACAGACGATTTCTCGCACTCGATCACCCTTGGAGGAAATCACGTGATTTTAATGGTAAGAGAGAGACTAGGATTGCACCTAAACCTGTCAGCGGAGATGATTGCTTACGTCAGTTGGAACATCTCACCATAAATCATTACGGAAAACATCAGTCTTATGGTGGGAAAAAAAGAAAACGTGAGGAACACGGTTTAAATTGGTCAAAGAAAAGCATCTTCTTCGAACTCTCATATTGGCCTAAATTGTTAATTCGTCATAATATTGACGTGATGCATGTTGAAAAGAATGTGTGTGAGAACGTGTTAGGAACCCTGTTAAACATAGAAGGAAGACGAAAGATACTGACAAAGCCCGACTAGATTTGGAAGATATGAACATACGTAAGGAGCTTCACTTGGTGAATAAGAATGGCCATTGGGTTAAACCACATGCTTTGTACGTTTTAACTCGAGATGAGAGAAAACAATTTTGTAATGTACTTAGGTCTGTGCGTTTTCCAGATGGGTATGCTGGAAATTTAGCTAAAAATGTGATTGTTGAGCAAGGAAAGATATATGGCCTTAAATCACATGATTGTCATGTCTTAATACAACGTATAATTCCTATTGCAATTCGTCCGTTTTTGACCAAACAAATTCGTGATGCATTAGTCGAGCTGTCTCGGTTTTTTAAGAAACTTACTGAGGTCACATTATACGTGAGTGAGTTAAAAGTGTTGCAAGAAGAGATAGTTAAGATTTTGTGCAAGCTTGAACGGATATTTCCTCCATCATTTTTTACAATTATGGTGCACTTGTGTGTGCATCTTCCTGAAGAGGCACTTTTGGGAGGACCCGTGCAATCACGATGGATGTATCCAATCGAAAGATACCTTGGCCATTTAAAAAAATATGTTAGAAACAAAGCTAAACCCGAAGGCTCGATAGCAGAAGGGTATATTGTTGAAGAAGCTATAACATTTTGTTCACACTATTTACGAGGTGTTGAATCAAAATTGGACAAACGTGACAAAAATGATGATAAAACTTCTATTGACGCTCAAAGCTATGCATTGGATATTTTCAAATCGAGTGGTCGAGGTGTGGGGAGGAAAGAAGTTCGTATCCTTCCAAGTAGTCTTATGAAGAAAGCGGTATGGTTTATATTTAACAATTGTCAAGAGCTTCAACCATGCATAAAGTAAGTCTTTTCTATCTTTGTTTGTGAATAATATTAAATGTCAAATGTTAATAAATTTATAGTTTATCTACATGTTGCAGCGAACACTTACAGGTTTTACAAAGTCAACATCCTAATCATTAGATTTTTTCGAGTTACAACAGTCTACATTCCCAGATTGGTTTGCAAAATGGTAACAATCACACTATATTTTACTTGCTTAATTTATAAAATTGCATTTCTCTCTAATAACATGATTACTATGTTTAAAATTGAGAACAGATTCGAGAAAAGTATATGTTAAATCCATCTCAAATTAACAAGGAGTTGTATGCATTGTCTTCCCTTCCTGATAATCGAGTTTCGTATCATAAGGGATACATAGTGAACGGGGTTAAATTTATAGTTAAGTCAAGAGATGACTGCAGGCAAACACAAAATTGTGGAGTAACTGTCCCCGGCGTTCATAATGATATTGAAGACGATTATTATGGATATCTTGACGAAGTGATTGAATTGTCATTCATACGAGGTTATCGTGTTATTTTATTTAAATGCATATGGTTTGACACTGATCGTCGTAAAAAACACATCATATTTGAACCTCATTTCATAAGTGTAGACACGTCCCGGAATGCTTTTAAGGAGGATCCTTTTATTTTTGCAAACCAGGCTAAACAAGTGTTTTATATAAATGACCCACTTAAGCCAAATTCAGAATGGAAAATCATTGAAAGAATAACTCATAGACACTTGTGGGATATTCCGGAAGACAAGAATTCAGAAGATTTGTTAGAAGATTTCAACCTTGTTCGTGAAGATATCGCCGAAGATATTGTTGAAAATGTTGATGTTCGGGGTTCTGATGGCATTATTGATGATTTTATTGGCGATGAGATAGATGATTCTGATCACAGCATGGAGGATTTTGGTTTAGAGATAAGTCTGGATGATTCAGACACTGATAAATCTAAAAATGATAATGAAGATGTTGACTCAAACGATGATGATTTGTAATGTTCAAGTCTTTAAACTTTGTAGGACTTTTATTATATAAATTTCTTAAATAATATTTCTAACCTACATGTTTTAACATAATTATTTCATATTATTTCAATATTCACTGTGTATTTAATGGTGGCAGGTAAATGTGAAGGCAGATAGTATTTAATAAGGTTTTATCTAAATTGACGATTCTGGTTTGGATTTGATTCAATAGCTTGGGGTAATGAGGTATTTTTCTACTTTGATGAAATTTAGTGTACTTGTTGATTTTTGAACTTATTTTGTCCTATTTATATAATCAACACAACCCGAAATTGTTCTGACGTGGCACCCGGTCCGACCCGATCCGTATATGTTACAGTTGTACTCATAAGTAATTTATAGGTTGACATGAATACATCCTGTTATGCATGATAATTAAAAACTATATATATTTTTGTGAGAATTTTAAATTTTTAACCATTATATATAATGATTTAGCTAACGTGATTATAATATGTTTTCAGATTTGTGATAAGGCTTAATTTCGAAAGAACTTATTATAGAGGCTTGTGTTACTCGGGCATAAAGAGATTGTTGATACGGTGCTGTTGCAAGTTGGTTTGGATGATAACGAGTTTTTTTTGCATTTGTTTATTTTTGAACTTGTTTTTATGTTATTTTATTGGATTTGACTTAAGAATATTATGTATTATGTTAAACTTATATTCATGTATATACCATTTGAACAAACTATTGATTTGAAAGGTGTATATTGAATATCTTTGTTTTGGTAATTAATAGCAACTTACAGGTTTCATAAGTAGTCTTATATTAGTTTATCATTAATAGCAATTTCTTTGTTTTGGTAATTAACTTTAAAGACTGATTTTTAGTTTTTGATACCCTTTTAATAACTATATAATTTCTGTTATATTATAGTTTTCTACATAAAAGTCTTTTCAAATTAAAAGTAAGCTTCTGTTTTGATTTGCTTTAAGAATGTTATTAACTAATTTGTAATCTATACTATGTTTTTTAAAAATAGTGAAATGTGTTTTCTTTGTTAGAGTCTGAATATTAGTTCCTGTTTATTAGATTTACATACCTCTTTAGAGACTAAATATTTACTTTATAAGAGGACAATCATAACATTTTTAGGACTGAATTTTAATCTTTGATACCTCATTTAAAATTATATAAATTGTATCATATTATTAGAGACTATCAATCATTACTTAATCATTTTTCTTATGCGAAAGTCATTCCAGAGTGAAAGTCAATCCCTGACTCAATTTACAATAAGAATATCAATAACTGATTTGTAATCTCTAATATATTCTCTAAAATAGTAAATTTATTTTCTTTATTAGAGACTAAATATCACTCCCCAATTAGTAAATCTACAAACTTCTTTAAAGACTGAATATCAATTCCAAATAACGACAATTAAAATATGTTTAAGACTGATTTTTATTGTTAAGTACATTTCTTAATGATATAATTCGAATAAAATAATTAGAGATTATAAATTAGTTATTAATATTTTTCCAATGCAAAAATCATTACATATTAAATTTCAGTCCCTAATTCGATATGCATTTTGAATATTAAAAACTAATTTTCAATCTCCAATATAGACCTTATTTATTAAGACTAATTATCAGTTACTGATATAATGATGTCATTTAGGCATCTTATTTGGGACAGAAATTCAGTTACTATGAACTTCCCTCCAAAAACTCTTTATAGTGTTTGTGTATTTGTGACTGAAATTTAGTGTTCAAAAAGTTGTCTTATTTTTAAAGACTGATTATCAGTTACTTGAATTAGGCATAAAAAAATTAGTCTCAAATATCATTTGTGACTGATATATTAGTCTTGAATACTGTGTATCTGCGACTAATAAAGATGGACTGGGATCAACCTTTTGCACTACCTGAACGCGATCTGCGGGATTGGAGTTATTATCCTTCCTATGTTAACCATATGCTTCATAAGGAACGTGTTCCTGAATTTCTGACTACTAGACCGAGGACTAGGTCTACTTCTGTGATCTCGACACCTACTCTTCCTACGATACGATGCTCTATTGAGCAGGTGATTGCGGCTTTAGTTGCTGCTCTAGACACTGAGAAACGACGCACTGATGAGCTGAATAAGACAGCTGGCATCTTACAACGTGAGTTGCATGAGACTAAGATGATGATGGCGGAGTTGAAGGAGTTGCAATCCGAGTGTTATAACCCTCAGTGTTACTTAGCTGATAGAGTGGCTCAGGCTGTTCATCGTTCGGATGCTAGAGATAACACAATCCACAACTATGGGGTAAGACTCGGTGATCTGGAATGCCCAGGTGGAAATGTTAGGCCAAGCCATGGCTAATGCACTGCCGTGGGAGGAATTCAAAGCTATGATGATGGAGGAGTATTATCCTCGTGATGAAGTCTAGAAGTTGGAGGCTGAGTTCTGGCAGCTAAAGATGGAGGGATCTGAGATTGAGGCCTACACCACAAGGTCTCATGAGTTGGTAACTTTATACCTTGGAATGATTAACCCGCCATCAAACGAATTGAGCTCTATCTGCGTGGTCTTGTGCTAGAAATACAAAGCGTGGTGACTGCTTCAAACCCCACTACCATTCAACAGGCTATCCAGTTAACTCACAAGCTAACGGATCAGGCTATGGAACAAGGCAATCTACCCAAACGGGACGCTATGGCAAGCGTGCCCGACAACAAGCGTAAGTGGGACAACTCTGGCAACAAGAGCTCATCTTCGAACAATCAGCCCCAGCAGCATCAGCAACAGCAGCAACAAAGGAAGTTTGATAACAATCGCAGCTTCAATCAGTCATCTTCCTCTTCATCTCAAAAGCTGGACACGCGGTGAAGGATTGACGTGGTGAAATGGTGAGGAAGCCTCAACAGCCTCAAGAAACACCAAAAGGCTGCTTTGAGTGTGGAAAAGAAGGACACTACAAGAGAAATTGTCCTCAACTAAGGAAGAATGGAAATGGAAATGGCAATGGTGGAAATAACAACAACAATAATAATAACAACAATGATGGTAACGGTGACAACAATGGTGGCAATAATGGAGGAGCTAAAGGGAGAGCCTTTGTCATGGGTTCAGGTGAGGCTCTAAACGACCCTACTACTGTTACTGGTAAATTTCTTGTTAATGGTCGTTTTGCTTTTGTATTATTTGACACTGGAGCCGATAGGAGTTTTATCTCTACTAAGTTTAGTAACCTGTTAAGTGAAATGCCTTCTACGTTGGAGTCTAGATACACCTTAGAATTAGCTGATGGTATGCAAATCTCCGTTACGCATATCCTTAAGGGTTGCAAGATAGAACTCGCTGGTCATACCTTTGATATCGATCTCATGCCTATTACACTTGGGAGTTTTGACGTGGTCGTGGGTATGGATTGGCTGTCTGAGAAGCAGGCAGAAGTCATATGCCATGAGAAGGTCATTCGCATTCCTCTAAAGGAAGGATAGATTCTCTCAGTTAAGGGCGAGAAGAGTGGTGCAGTGATAGGCACCATATCTTTTATGAAAGTGCAAAAGTGGCTACGCAAGGGTCACTTAGCCATCCCCCTTGTGACCGATAAACAACAAGAAGAGAAGAAGATAGAGAATATCCCGGTAGTTCGCGACTTTCTAGAGGTGTTTCCAGAGGATCTGCCTGGACTACCACCTCATCGTCACGTTGAATTTCAGATCGATTTGACTCACGGAGCAGCTCCAATTGCGAGAGCACCTTATCGGTTAGCACCAAACGAACTGCAAGAATTATCTGCACAACTTCAGGAACTATTAGATAAAGGATTTATTCGACCAAGCTCATCACCGTGAGGAGCACCTGTTCTCTTTGTTAAAAAGAAAGATGGTACTTTTCGAATGTGCATCGACTACAAAGAGTTGAACAAGGTCACAATCAAGAACCGATACCCTTTACCTCGTATTGATGACTTGTTTGATCGGCTTCAGGGATCAAGCTATTACTCAAAGATTGATTTGAGGTCCGGTTATCATCAACTGAGAGTTCGGGAGGAAGACATCACTAAAACCGCATTCCGTACTCGTTATGGTCATTATGAATTCTTGGTCATGCCATTTGGGTTGTCTAATGCACCCGCAGTGTTCATGGATCTCATGAATCATGTGTGCAAACCCTATCTTGATCAGTTTGTCATTGTGTTTATAGATGACATCTTGATCTATTCTAAGACCAAAGAAGAGCACGAGGAGCACCTACGTTTGATCTTGGAACTACTTAGGAAGGAACAGTTGTACGCCAAGTTTTCTAAGTGTGATTTCTGGATTCGTGAGGTGCAATTCTTGGGTCACATTGTTAACAAGAAGGGAAAACATGTGGATCCTACGAAGATTGAGGCTATAAAGAACTGGATGGTACCCAAGACGCCTAGTAAGATAAGGCAATTTCTTGGGCTGGCAGGGTACTATCGACGATTCATTGAGGGATTTTCAAAAATCGCTTAACCTCTCACAGCCTTGACCCATAAAGGAACAACGTATAAATGGGGTGAGAGTCAAGAAGCCGCTTTTCAGTTGTTGAAACAGAAACTCTATAGCGCGCCGATATTAGCATTACCAGAAGGAAGTGATGATTTTGTGGTTTACTGTGATGCTTCTATCCAAGGACTTGGTTGTGTCCTGATGCAACGTGGCAAGGTAATAGCCTATGCCTCGAGACAACTGAAGGTGCATGAAAAGAACTATACTACTCATGACTTGGAGTTAGGTGCAGTGATCTTTGCCTTGAAGATCTGGAGACATTACTTGTACGGTACCAAATGCACTATTTACACCGATCACAAGAGTCTTCAACATATCTTTGAGCAGAAAGAGCTAAACATGAGGCAGCGACGCTGGGTGGAATTGTTAAACGATTACGATTGTGCCATCAAATATCATCCAGGTAAGGCGAATGTGGTCGCTGATGCTTTGAGTAGGAAGGAGACCGCCAAGCCCCGACGAGTGCGTGCTTTGCAGCTTACGATTAGCACTCACTTGCCTGAACAAATCAAGGAAGCTCAGAGAGAAGCTTTGAAAGAGGAAAAAATTGGATCTGAATCCTTACGTGGGATGGACAAACAGTTGGAAGTCAAATCCGATGGAATCCGGTATTTCATGGATAGACTTTGGGTACCCATGTATGGAGATCTGAGAGACTTAGTCATGAGTGAAGCACATAAGTCTAAATATTCCATACACCCTGGTTCTGACAGAATGTATCATGACCTAAAAGCGCACTATTGGTGGCCTAATATGAAGGCAGATGTAGCAACGTATGTGAGCAAGTGTCTAACCTGTTCCAAGGTTAAAGTGGAATATCAGAAGCTATCTGGGTTACTGCAACAACCTGAGATTCCTTTGTGGAAATGGGAACAAATCTCTATGGACTTTATTACTAAGTTACCCAGAACTCCTAATGGTTGTGACACGATATAGGTGATCGTGGATCGACTGACTAAGTTAGCTCACTTCTTGGCGATCAAGGAGACTGACAAAATGGACAAGTTAACTAGAATTTACCTTAAGGAGGTAGTTTCGAGACATGGCGTGCCGATCTTGATTATTTCTGATCGTGATGCTCGTTTTACATCTCATTTCTGGCAGTTGTTACAGAAATCTTTGGGAACAAGGTTGGATATGAGTACTGCATATCATCCACAGACCGATGGACAAAGCGAGCGTACTATTCAAACTTTGGAGGATATGTTACGTGCTTGCGAAATTGATTTTGGAAATAATTGGGAAGTTCATTTACCGTTGGTCGAATTCTCGTACAACAATAGTTACCATACTAGTATTCAGGTAGCACCATTTGAGGCGTTGTATGGGCGAAAATGTAGATCACCAGTTTGTTGGGCTGAAGTTGGTGATAGTCAGCTGACTGGCCCTGAATTGGTGCACGAGACTACCGAAAAGATTGTGCAAATACGGAACCGCATGGCTGCAACGCGAGACAGACAAAAGAGCTATGCAGACAAACGACGGAAACCTTTGGAGTTTCAGGTCGGTGACAAAGTGTTGTTGAAGGTCTCACCATGGAAAGGCGTCATTCGATTTGGCAAAAGAGGCAAGCTTAATCCGAGATACGTTGGACCATTTGAGATTCTTGAAAGAATAGGTCCAGTGGCGTATCGATTAGACCTGCCTGATTCATTAAGTGGCGTTCACAATGTATTTCACGTCTCAAATCTGAAAAAGTGCTTATCTGATGAGACTTTGGTTGTACCACTCGAGGAAGTACAAGTGGATGAGCAATTGCGCTTTGTTGAGGAGCCTGTTGAAGTAATGGACCGTGAGGTCAAAACTCTTAGGCAAAGCAAAATACCTATAGTCAAAGTTCGTTGGAACTCAAGACGTGGACCGGAATTCACATGGGAACGCGTGGATCAGATGAAGCTCAAGTATCCTCATCTGTTCGAAACGACGGTCACAGCCGGGGAAGGTACTGATTAAATTTCGGGACAAAATTTCTTTCAACATGGGGATAATGTGACAACTCACTCGATTTCGTGATGCCAATGCAGTAAACCAGTGATGTAACACAACCATGTAACGCAATTTTCGGGACGAAAATTCGTTCAACATGGGGATAATGTGACATCTGGTAATTTTCCGTTACCAAACTCCGTAAGTTCCGTTAGGTCTTGCATACACGTGTCGTGAGCACACACTAGTTGTCGTTGAACTTTGGTGACTTAATAACAATTATCTATGGTAAACAAATGATAACCTAAGTAATAATGTTGATTATTAGTTATGGTTATGTGGTTCATGCATTTTAAGTTATTGTTTGTGAATTTTACTTGATAACGTGACAACGTGTAACTATGATCTCATATGTTTTGCTATTAGTTGAAAATGCTTATGATTATTATTGTTGATTAGTAATGTTTATATTTTGTAGTTAAAACCTTTTAAAAAGTGTTAAAAAGATTAGTTTTTATAAAATATAAACAAGGGGGTTTATTTTGTAATTGGATTGAAATTAAAAGTTACCATATTTAAACAAATTAAACCCAACCCTAGCCCCCAAACCCCCCCAATCGGCCGCAAGCAATCCAAAACCCCCTCCCTTTGCGATTTTGATCAAGAAACACACACACACATACGATTCCCATCTAGTTCAAGTATCTCAAGGTGTTGGCAAGCATAATTTTTGATTTCTACACACTTAAAGGTTAGTTTTGATTAGTTTTTCATGATTTTTGATCCTTGAAGAACCCTAATTCAAAATTGATGATGAAAAAGTGAAATTGATGATTGTTAGATGTTAATTTGATGTTGGTTAGATTGTATGAATGTTAGATTATGTTGATTATGCAAGAATTCCATGATTTGATCACATTGTTCACACATTGCCTTAAGAGGAAACTTTTTATTCTTGAATTTCATGATTTGATGATTGTATGATGTTAGATACATTGCTTGGATGTTGGTTTACATGAATTGTGCAAGAAAAGTCATGAAATCTAGTGTTTGTTCATACCTTACTATAAGTGGAAACTTTTATGCATGATGATTGGGAATTTTGATGAATTAGTGATGATTATCATGTTAGAATGAATGTTATGAACTTAATTAGGTATAAAGTTGATGAAATTATGAAGGAATTGGATGTTGGATTGCTTTTGGGTGTTACCTTCCCAAAAGGGAAACTTTATTTTTGAAGATCATTGGATATGATGATGTGAGCATGTTTATGGAGTTAGGATCATGTTAGAATGCCTATGGATGATGTCTAATGTGGTGGAATATGTTATTTGGGTTGTATGGATGCTTGATTGATCATTTAAAGAATGTAGGTTCTTGGTGATTATACATGATGATGAATTATGGTTAGTGATTAGGAAATCATGTTTGGGATTGGAATTGATCATTATTGTGTATGTTAGTTGGAATGAATCTTGTTGATTTATGTGATTATGATTGTCATACACGCGTGCGAATCTGAGGCCCCTACTTAGTAGGATTGGTAGGGTTTAGGATGTGAAGTCGTGAGTGGCTTCACATGGCATGTTGTGCATGATTAGACCCCATAAATAAATTATTAGTTGTGACATATTTATAATTGTGTTGAGCATGTAAATTGTTTGAGATTCGCATGAGTTGTATGATGATCTAGGTTGAACTTGAGTGATGATGTGATATACGTGAATAGTTTGTTTGATAACCGTGTATGATAAATTAATACGCTTGATTAAACGATATCTCAATTAATATGTCACCAACGGGTCAAACGGGTCAACTAGGTTAAATGAGTCTGGTTTTCAAAAGCCTTAGGTCAATGTGTTTATTGAGCACCTAGGGTTGTTAAGTTTTCTGTGCACACGTACTTATGTACTTGCGTGTTCTAGGTAACCTTTGAAGGGTTATCTTTTCATTCATCATTAGTTCTCTCTTATCATTGTCCTTGCACATCAGATGAGTTCATGCCCCACTATTTTATAAACTCTCTTCTGGGGGAGGTAGCATATTTGTTCGCAAACATTAAATTATTATTATAAGTTGTGTATGTTTTAACATAGTGCATAATACCTTGAAAGTCCTCACACTTTCGGATCGTTAATAATGGTAACTAGCGGGAAATTTTGGGTAGTACTACTGGGTTTGACAAGCCCCACCTGTGCGACTCGAGGTCAAACGGGTGCAATATTGTCCTAAACACAAACATCGTTACGACCTGGTAAGTCATGACGGGAGGCAACAAACGCAACACAGTCGGCTTCGATCGCGAAATCACTATTGTTATTACATGTGAATATAGACTAGCTATCTATTTTAATACACTTCTTATGTTATACAAATTATTACTGTTTATGTTAAACGCAAACTCTTGAACTCACCAACCATTGTGTTGACCTTTTTAGTATGCTATTCTCAGGTCGTTAACTCAGGTTGCCATTAGGAGCACATCACGGGTCCAGCATGCATTCTAAGACTTCATCTTAAGTCATAACACTTGGATTTTATTTATGAGATTTAAATAATGGGTTGGCGCGTGTTTTGCCAAATTTTGCATTTATATACTTTGGGTTTGTCTTATTTACAAAACCCTTCCGCATAGTTTTAAAGTTTGAACTTTGATTGGTTTTATTTTAAATGTGGCATATAGTGTCGTTCTGAGTAACTAGTGACTGTGATCCTGGTTTGTTCACACTCCTCGCGGTAAAACTCCGCATGTGGAATTTGAGGGTGTGACAATTTGCATTCTTAGCATTGAATACATACAAAAATATTATACTTTGAGATGTTTTTGTGCATGTAGGTTCAATGTGGAAACATCTTTAAAAGACTTTGGTTGATGCATTTATCAAGTGGGACTTGCTACACTTCAAGGAAACTCATTGGAAATGCTTTAGTCATGTTTGGAATACCCCGGCATTCATTATTGTATCAGACCGGCGTACAAAAAACAACAACCAACGTCTGAAATTATGAAGAATATAGAGGTGGCGTCCTATACTCTAGGGTCGGCGTCCTATACACCGGCTGCAGTTATGAACGGTTTTTCTTTATTTTTTCACAATCTTAAGAGGGTTTTCTGCCATTTTTCGGGGAGTTCCGACTGGGGAGAGATACTAGAAGATGTCATGAAGATCATGTTCGGGTAAACGATCAGTAGTCACAACTGGTGTAAGGGTTTAGTTAATGCTAGTAGAATTATATATGTTTGTTACATGAATGTTTGGATGATCATATGCATTACACGTGGATGTTTATAATGGTTTTAGTATTATTACCTCTTATGTCAGTTATAATTGCAATTTATGTTTAGAAATCTCTATTAATGCATTCCAACTTAGAGAGACTCTAGGATTGTTGTAGATGTTCTAATATTGGAGATTTATCATGAATTGGAATTTGGCTATGAAACATTTTAGATTACACAATAGTATTATTCCACGTTAAAGAGACTCTAGATGTGTTGTAGATGTGCAATTGATGTAGTCATGTTTTATTACCTAATTGATGTGCTGGTGATATAGATTATGTCTATGTAATATATCAAGTAATAAATGAATTAACAAGTCTTGCTAGTTGAGAATTAAACCTTGAACCTAGAAGTGACTGTATATTGTATTATAGAAACAAATCAAATTCTAATTACATGTTCTTGCAAGTATTTTAAATTACCATCAAAATCAATTTTCAAATTTTATGTTTCATGTTTTTAAACCAATTTGAGTTATAAGCTAACCACAAACTCTTCATGGTTCGACACCCTTGCTTATCCTATCTAATCTTAGGTATAGAAAGGGACACATAAACTCTTTTATTTTTGATTGGGCCTTCGACATCGATATTTGACACAAGGAATGAACATGTAAAGGACTTTGGGTATTGATAAGTGAAGCTATCTAAGCATTGTGTTGGGTGTATGCATGAACCCTAGCTTTCCGACGCGTGTTCTTCATGAGCAGGGATAAGAAACGATGACATAAGGTTGTGGAAAACCTTAGCTTGAGGTCATTAATATGACTAGTGCCATACATACTTAACATCCAAAAAAGAGTAAGTTCAAGAGGGAATAATGATAAATTAGTGAAGTCATTACAACAAACCTTAAAATACAAGATAAGCTAATTATAACACCTTGAAATTTGGTAAAAATACAAATAAGTTCAAGGTTATTTTGAAGGAATATAAAAGTGATAAGTTCAAGGTGAATAATGAAAAATTATGACCTAATGTCGCCTATTTAAGAAGAGGTAGTCGCTCCCTCCTTATATTTTTGTGATCTAAATTTGCTTAAAGAGGAAATATGGTGCTATATTTTTAGAGAGAGAAAGATTGGTTCTAGCAAAAAAAGAAAGGATTTCTTTCATATTTTATGTTCAAAGTGTACATCTATACGTGCAATTAAGGCTGTTCAAACCGTTCGACGCTTGACGCTTGCTCGACGTTCGTTCGGAATTTGCTCGAAAAATGCTCGTTCGAATTTTTGCTCGGTTGTAAACGAGCTGATCGGCTCGGATCGGTTTGTAAACGAGCCAAGCACGAGCAATGGTCCGCTCGGTTCAGTTCGGCTCGAATTAATATGTATATATAGTTTATAGGCAACACTCTAGTAGATTTGACCCATTATATACAAATATATAATTATATTTATGCGTACTTGATCAATCAACCTAATAAAGAATTCTACATTAAACATAAAGTGAAATCCTAAGCCGTTAAGAGTTATTTTTTCGATCATCTCCCATTCTCACTATTATCGTTATCTGCAATATGCTCTCTACCTTATTGGCTACTGTCATAGCTTCATCGTTAGCCACAACGTATTATCATCCATGAAAGTATTATGTAATGAAATGTGACTGATTTTTAAGTCATTAAACCTTTTTGCTGCAGTATAAATCGTATGACACACAATATAGTTGGGTTGTATAAATTGTTCGCTACTCATTTGTGCTCGCTTGACGCTCGCTCGAAAATCTAACGCTCGAAAATGCTTGTTCGATTTTCCGCTCGGTTGTAAACGAGTCAATCGGCTCGGTTCGGTCTGAAAACCAGCCAAGCACGAGAAAAGGTTCGCTCGGTTCGGCTCGGCTCGTGAACAGCCCTACGTGCAATCATACATAGATGAATTCTAGATCTCACACAAATTTCAAGGATTCTAAGGTTTTATCATTGATACTCAAAGGTAAGTTCTAGGTCATGTTCTTTTCTATATTATTTTAATAAATTTGGGGGTGATATGCATACACTGCTTGATTTATATCATAGATCTAAAGTTTTAGTAGTTTTTTTCCCAAATAGGTATTCTCATAAAATTTATTTACCAAAAGATGTTGTTTTAAAAATATTTATCAAAATAGTGTTAATCTTACTTGTTAATTTCACTCTCCTTATGTTGTTGGATAACTTCAAATTATTATACAATTATTAGTTTAATTATTTGATAACATAATAGAATCATTTTAATTTTTAAATAAAGTATCACGTAAAATAAAACTCAAATTCAACAATTATATTAAATTTAACTTTTTATTGTTTAATAAAACATTTTGTGGATCAATTTGGAAAAATAAACGTAAAATTACATTTTCTTAACTTTTATTTTTTTTAACACCCAATTTTCTTGCATCAGCCTTTTTTTCAAACCTATTTTCTAAATTATAGTTTTGTTTTATCTGTTAATTAAATTATTTTTAATGATCTTTTAAACAAAAAACATATATTACTAATCGTTTTCTTATATATTTTTTGCTTCAGCTTTTTTAAATCAATCTCTTTGTATGAAAATATATTTCTAAGCATTACAAGTATCATAAACGAATTAACATTAAACAAACAGCTTGTAAACCTTTGTCGAAAACTTTTTTGTGTTTACTTCTTTGATATATGAGCGAACATTAACAAAAAAACTTTCTTCAATTAATTAAATGAACAGCCTAAACAGAGGTCGTGTTTGTCTTTTTTATTTAAAAATCTAATTATGATATTTTACTAAACAGGAAAATAGCGTTTTCAAAATGGTGCGAACTAATTTTTAATTTTACTTATCATAATCGTTTGTATAAAAAATAAAATAAAGAGACATGATAGTTTTATATATCTTTTTCTCATTATATGGAAGAATTTTTATACTGTGAATGAAATATAAGCACGATAGTATTTTTTAAAAATTAATATGTTAAAGATTACGTACGTTTCATTTACAAGTATTTTAAGAAACCTAAAATTTTATGAATATTATTAAAACAATAATAAAATATTCCCCTGCAAAGTTTTGTTAACAAAAGTAATTGTATTATAGTTTTATAATTAAAGGAATATATTCAATGAATTTAACCTATCCAATAATATTAGGAGAGAGAAACCATCAATTGAGATTTGTTTTGAATCTTATAACTACAACACTATTTTGATAAATATTTATAGTTTAACACCAATTTGATAAATAATTTTTTAAAGAACACTCATTTGAGAATAAACTCAAGTTTTAGACATTAAACTTACCATCTTTCTATTTATGGTTTTTATCCAAAGTAGTCAATGCATGCAAGTCAAACTTTGCTTATGAAACCCTAGATATATGTTCGATGATTTAATGTTTTTAAAAGGAATGATGCTAAATAATAATTTGTTTCCATTTACAACATACTATTCTTTGCAAAACTCATCCTTATGGTCGTATCTAGTACTATGCACCAAAAGGTAATTTGTTTTCCTAAGGGTTCATCCGCATATACCGCATATACCGCATATGGTCTTACTCACCCAAACATGGAGCGGTTGCATGAACACTAGTGTAGTTAGACATATACCGATATAAATGATCACCCACATGTGGGATTGCTCACCAGCATGTGGGTAGCCTTACGTAAATTTCATTCTAAAACACCCGAGGTGCGTTTAAACCACCTAAAGTTAGCACTATTCACTGAAATTTACGTGAAGGGTTTACATAAACACCCCATATGGTACTATTCACCAAAGGTGAAGGGTTTACCCCGAACTCCCGCTTTTGGCACTACTCACCAAAGGTGAATGGTTTAACCGAACACCTGCATCTAGTAATGTTCACCAAAGGTGACATGTTAGCCCAAATGTGGCTAATACTTAGAAATAATTTGAAGTGTTGATTCAACTATTTAAGGATCCATTTACCAACCTTGTTAGTGTAGCCTGCATCTCAGTAGTGTTTACTATATGAATTTACTTAATCGATTAGCTATTTTACCCCTGGGTGATTCCTTCACCCGAAGGTGATCCTAGTTGCCTGGACATACTTGTTCTCCCACATGTATCTATACTTGGACTACTCCAAGAAGATTTTTCACCCACACCTAATCAACTCACCTGAATTTGATTTCTAATCTATTCACAGACCCTTATCCGAATCTAATGATACTTAGCAACATTTTTATTGCATGTTCTATGTATTATAAGTAATGCATATATGTTTGCTAAGGTTTCAAACTATATCCTTTTTAAATAAGATAAATGTGTTTTGTGATTTGCATGTTCGAAAGGTTACCTTTGTGGTCTACCTATAACTCGAGTTCTATTTTGTGCAAGCATTTGATTGCTTTGCTTTATACATTGCATGGTCACTAGAGTCATGTGAGCATTTGATTGATTTGCTTCGTATATTACATGGTCACTAGAGTCTTGCCTAGTGTAATTATTTAATTGCTTTTCTATATGCATTGCATAGTCACTCGAGTCTTGCAAGCAATTGATTACCTTGATTTGTGCATTGCATGGTCACAGAAGAGTTTTAGTGCACTAGATCTCAACTCCTCCCCCAGTCTCGCACAAAGACAAAGAAGGAAGATAGTTTCAACATGAAGCTTGCTGGGCATGAAGGTTGAAATAGGAAATTCTAATATGAAAACACAGGTAGAAAGCGAACCAGGAAACGCGAAACTGCTCAATTCAAGTGAGCTTAACTCGGGCAAGAAGGAAAGAAAGGCACTTTCGGGCACACAACCGCTGAAGTGAAGGTTTCAAGTCATGAATGCCGGTCTTTGGCTAGAGATGTGCGAAGCAGCCGGTTTGGGAATCAACGAGTGAAGAAACCGGTTGTTCTGAGCGATCCTGAAACAGGGAAGAAAGAGCTCGGTATAGAGTTGGGTGAAGTGAACTTTTAGCATTTCGAAAAGGGAGATCTTCTATAGGGGAAAAGTTTTATCTAATGCAAGCATGCCACTTGTGTCTTTCCTAGTGCAAGCATATGCTTACCTTGCTTTGTGCATGCATGGTCACTCGTGTCTTGTTTTGTGCAAGCATATCACTAGAGACTCGTACGTATATATACACAAACAAGTTACCATAATGATAATATGTGGTTGCTTTATGTTTTATATATGCTATGTCACTATTTTCACTGTTATGATATGTCACTAGTTTACATGACTTCACTATTATCATTGTTCAAAGATCTTATAAACTATCAATGTATGAATAGTTATGTTTCAAAAGAAAACTAGAAATCATTTGGTAATGTTGACATTTTGTATGTATGTATGTATGTCTAATTTAATCGAAGTATGGTTAAGCTTGGGTTGGAATGACATGAGGAATCTTCCTAGAATAAAGACATACACTCCGTTTAATATCATGTTATGAAATGATTTAACAATGAATTATCCTATGTACTTAACAATTATATGTAATGTTCTCTTGTTTAAATGATTTATATGTTTCTGCTATAATAACATATGAAACTTTCAGTTTAAGAATTGTGGTTATGATTTATGAAACCAACTATAAAGAATCCTAAGAACGAGGTCTTCCACTTATAATATGTAACCCTTAGCGTAACCCTTCACAATAATCTTAGCTTAATTTCCACCTTGATAACCTATTATACATTTTTAAAATCACACGTCTGTTAGAAATGCTAGTGAGCTAATATATTGACCACTCTCAGATATTTTACAAAATCTCTTGAATATGTACGAGCTAATTTACCTAATATCAACATTTGCACTTTACACATTACCAAGTCTCTGTTTTATGTTTTAACGAATTAAAAATCCCTTCTCCATTCTCACATTCATTATTACTAAGGCCCTTGACCTAATCTCAAGTTCACAACTACAGTGACCCATAGGTACCTCAACTAATTAGATGCAACTAAGCCTTTATTTGAGCCCCTAGGCTATAATCCTTTGTGGTATATCTAAAATTAATAGTAACTTTATAATGTGTAGGTTTTTTAATCTCTTATTTACCTGAGGTTAAGTTTTGGTCATGTATGGCCATATTTAGTCACACTTGATTAGGACCTCATACATTTATCCTCTCTTTACTAATGAAATATATAAGTAGACCTTAAGGATAATAACATTATACCTCATGGCCACCAATCTTCAGCTACGTAGTATTCTAGCACACCAAAATAACTAGAAAGTGGTTTAAACGCTCCGCATTTTATGGTATTCAAACAACAAGAGAAATAAAGAGAGAAATGGGCAATTTGAGTTGAAGTTGAACTTTTTATTTATTGTAGGCAAGGTTAGCCTCAAGCACGAACTTGTGCTACTTGTATTGGTTGTGTACTGTCCTTCTAACACAGTCATGTACTATTTGGCATGGTCGTGGCTTCCAAGATTCCATTGATCTAGCCAGGTATCGATTTTGATGATGACACATTATTAACATGGTGTGCTTCACCTGTCATGATCATGCTTTGCTTTAGGAGTCGTGCGTTGAATTTATTACATTAAGGTTGTATAATTGTTTGTTTTCTTAGTGACCATGGTAAATAGCTTCCACTGGTTAACAAGAGATCCCATAAACTTGAATAAGAGATCCTCAACTATGACATCAGAAGTATCTTCTAACACATAAAAAAGTGTATCTTGAAGTTTATTTTTGTAGTATTGCATTGGAACATGCATTCATATATCTTATTAGGCAATGCATGACTTACATAACTAATGATTTTTCGTCAACATTTATCCTCTTGAAGCCCTCATCTGCGAACTTCATAAGAGCTTTAAGAATTAAAATTCTATTAGATCAAAGGACAAGACTGTAGCAATGTATGGACCATTCTTGTTGATTGTTGAAAGGGAAGATCATATACAATCAAGATGTGCATCATCTTACATCTACACATGTCAACCTTAGATACCAATCTTGATGGTTTATTGGTCGATATGTTATCAAAGTTTTCCATACTTTTGCATTTAATTGGGAAGATTTTGAATTTAATTAAAGTTCTTTGGTCGAGATGGATCAAAAGAGGAGAGTTAGGTCTAATACTACATGTTGGATCATTTATGCTAACCATGTTGAAATAGTTAATGATAAAATTGATTGCGATTCACATTTGAAATTTGATATCAATTAATTAATAATGAATCATTTAATTCATTATAAAGAAGGAAAAACATAATAAGAATTCTTAATATATCCAATTCAATAACATCAACTGTGCATATGTAGTTTTATGTTACATTTATAGCTTAGTCTAGCTAAGAGCTCTAAGTAGCTGTCAAAATTTCAATTGAAAATGTAAGATAGCAATGATGTTCCCTCCAACCCAAGGGGCTTGATCTAGATCCGAATGTCAAGCTTTTCAAAACTCGAATACGAGTATTTCTAACCCAAGGAGTATTATGTTAGAGCATTTACAAGTTTAAGTTTAAATATTTATTTATGTAGTTATCCTTTTTAGTTTTTTTTAATTTACTTATATAATTTATCTTTATTTTTAGCCTCTTTAGATATAGTATAAATATTAGAGTATGGTAAATATGTAGAAAGTGCTTTTTTAGATTATTGAATAATTATTCTTTAAAACCTTTGAATTTAAAATATTGGAGTACCAACCAAATTTAAGCTATTTGATTGTGTTTTTTAAGCCATGAACGTACAATCTTGATTCTAAGAAGATTAGATGATAGTTTTTGAATTTGATGATATTTAATCATTTATCAAGTTTGTGTTTGACAAATATTGAAAAGGATGGTCAATCCTCCACACACTTACCGCCAAATCCTTGGTGAGCCCATGGGTTACGACGTCTAGAGCCACCTGCTTCTCGAGTCTCCGTTCGTATTCATAAAGGGTGCACTTTTGTCTTTTCAAAGTCAACGGTAATATATATTATTAATTTCATCAAAGTTTTAATTTTTTAAATTATTATTATATTGATAGCCTGAAATATGGATGTCAAAAACTGTAATAAACATAAAATTTTGAGTATTAATGAACTGAAAAAATAAATTCAGTCTAAAAGCCCATCATAAAATAAAGTTTTATTTGCAATGGAATAAAAATTAAATATTATAATTTACATTTTTTTATAAATGTTTTTTAGTGTAATTTATATTTGTGGTGATCGAATATTTAGTATAAAGTATATCAGTGGTGCAAATTCTTAGTGTAATTTATATTTGTGGTGAAGGATACAAGGCTTTCAAAGTTAACTTCAAAGTTGGCTCTAAAGTCTTGAACATGTCCCATGTGGTAGAGAATTCATATCCAAGAATTTGAAAATGCATGCATACTATTCTTCGTCCTTTTATTTCTTTAAAATAAGGAGGACGTAGTACCACAAATAAGCATAAAATTAAGTTACGTATAACACGTGTAAATATTGAATGCTTACAAATTTCTAAGACAAGACATCAAATCAATACGACAACGCTAACGTGCTAGGTGTATTTTACAATTGACTACTTTTTAACAAATTACATAAAATGTTGCTTTCTATATGAACCTTTAATTTGGTGATATATGAAGGAAAGTACTCAATATTTTATAATACTATGCTTTCAAACTGTCTCACTTAATTGGTTGAGGAATTGTTGGTTACAAAATTATGAAAGCATAACATAAGCAATATCTTATTACTAGAATGGATGGAAAATATATGACTCATATTTTATGTAGTATCTCAACTGATCATCATGTGTATTGTGTAGGTTTCGTGATTCTTGTGTACTAAAAATATCAAGATGGCGAGATTAAGATATAGGAAGTGAGCGAGTTTCTAGCCTTTTCTTAAATGTGCCAGACGCCACATAACCATTAGGAACAAGAGGTGAAGTGTGAACTTTATATTGGTTTTATCGCGAAGCTTTAACAGTTTATGGAACTAAATTAACACAATATTAAATTTTCAAGGAGTGCATAATGCTAATATGACATGGACAATATCCTTATCTTGGGAAACACATGTTTAAATGTTTTAAGTTGAATGTAATCATACATGCAGTATCTTTAGAATGCAACATCACTAAGCTAATGTGAATACAACATCATCACTAAGCTAATGTGAATACAACATCATCACTAAGCTAATGTGTTGATACTGTATTCAATAAATATTAATTTCATTTTGGGATATAGAAGCAACTTGTGTGATTACCAACTAGGATTTATAAAATAGCGAAAGCCTGTAGGATTTTGCTTATTACTAATCAACAATATATGTGTGAGTAAAATAAGGATAATTACAAATGATCGACTAATCAAATCATATCTTCTCATTATAACAAATATTATTACAATAAGTTTTAATTTATATAATCTCTCTAATAGGCTTAAAGTTCTGGGATTATAAGTTTTGGTAGTGAGCAATTCAAAGGAAATTAGAGTTCACACTAGATGTTGCAATAGCAAACGGCAAACGAAATAGAGTGGAAGATAACGAAGATGGGTCAATGTTCATGTTATCTCCTACATAGGTTAATGTTTATGTTATCTCCTAGATGGGAATTATTAGAAGCTGAGAAGCTTTACAAGATTACTAGACTACAAGAAGACTTATATATTGTTCGATTGGAGATCGAATGCGGAAGGCTTTGAATAGTAGTATCATGTAAAAAGGATTTACCAAAAATTCATGCAAAAGAAATATGTATCTAACTTATGAGAGTAATATATAAGTCTAATATAAAGTCGGTTTTGAGTATATTGAAAAATGACAAACTCTACGTCAATATTCATAGTTGTAATTGGTATAGTGCTTCTATTATACATACTTGTTGAGTGTTTTATAAGCTTGGTGATGATCAAAAGTCCAACACTCAAGACCGTTGACATTTGTCGGTATCTAAAGTTTATTGAAAGAAAGATTGAAGAAGAGTATTAACTGGGTTGGAGAACAAGATTGACTTTTACTAGCATCATTTTTCACATTTGTTTTCCTTTTAATAAAAGAAATAGTTGATTTAACATATATTTAACCAAAAAGTTGACAAGAGATATAATGCATATCATTTCTTAACAAAAACAGAAATCAAAAAACATAAAACAAAAAAATAAATTAATTAGCGGGATATGACGTGCGTTAAGGCTCTCATTTTTTAACACAAAAATATTCCGATATTGAGACACCCCAATTATAAATCAACGCTCCTAGATTTTTAGACGTGTTGCATAACACTATATGCGTCATATTGGGGGGGGGGGGGTGTAAAGGTATATGAGGCTTATAACTCCTCTAACAGCCCTCTGAACTTTTTCTCGTAGTTAGTGTTAAAATTTACTATACGCGTCCTATATGACTATATGTGTCGTATAGGGGGTCGTATATGAGGCATATAGCCCTCTGACAGACCCCCTAAATTCTTCTCGTTTACAGTTTTTGATCCTATAAGATTTGTATAGGTCTATATGAAACGTATAGATGGATGCCGATTTATAATGATGGGTTTCTTAATATTAGGACCCTAAAAAACACATTGTGGGTATATTTAGAAATCACTAAAAAAATTATGTCGTCATTACATAAATGAATGTTAATAAATACCGAAGCAAAAGATAAAACTATGCAAAACTCTCACCAATGAAATTTCAAAAATTTTACAAGTAAATATAACATTGAACAAAATTTAAATAGAAACCCATGAAAATTAAACACATTATAAAGGTGTATAATTAAATTTAAAAAATAAAAGAAGTATATAAAAAAAGTCATATCTGGTAATTGACTAACCTCCAGCTTTACGCAGGGTCCGGGTAAGGGTTGGATCACTACGCAACCTTACTTTACACTGTGTAGGAACATATAAAAAAGAGGCGTATAAAACAATGAGTACCCAGTGTTTGACTAATTAGCTATCGGTTTGCGTAGGGTCCACATAGGGGTCAGATCATTATGCAATCTGATTTACGTAACTTTATCTTACCCTTTGTGTAGGAGTATATATTTTGTTTAATAGTAACATTTAAGAATTATTTTAAATAAGAATAGCATTTAAGTGCTATTTTAATTAAAAAAGCTGCAAAAAGAAATAAAACTAACACAATATATAATATAGTATTATAGTAAAAAAATTACTTAATCTAAAAAGATTTAAAAAGAGAAAGTAAAACATGACATAATATATAAGGTATGAGTAGCATGGGTCCTCTACTACACTAATTTTGGGGGATTGTCACCTCTCGCAACACTAAGAAGAATGCCTTATTCTTAAACGCAGTACGTTTGCAACTTTATATAGAAGTTTTGCTAGTGATTTAAAGCAAGTAATGTTCACTTGACCATACATCTCATATACAATTTAGAGTAAATTATTATTTTAGTCCTTGTGGTTTGAAGAAAATTACGGTTTCAATCCAATAGTTTATTTATTACGCTAACAATCCAATAGTTTTAAGGTTTGTTTTGATTTCAGTCCACATCACTATAGCACCGTTAGTGTTTGTTTTGTAAAAAAATGTAAAAGACATTTGTACCCATAGATTGAGTAAAAACCTCATCCAACCCCATTTCCAGTATCGGTGCCACCTTCGGAACCACATCCACCACCATCGATCACCGCCATCACCTGAAACCCGCCGCCCAACACCAAATCCGGCCACCCAACCCCAAGATTTCTTTCTCTCTCATTCTCTCACTTCACACATAAAACTCAAAATTCAAACCCTAAACCACCGACCACCCTCTTCCCCAAACCACTGCTTCCCTACTCGCCAGGTCATCACCACCACCACTCTCGTTGCTACACCATTGTATCCCCTCTGTCCATTGGTCGCACAACCATACCCCCATTGCATACCATCATAGCTCGTGTCTTCACCCATCACTAGCTAAACAAGAGAGAGAGAGAGATCAGAGAGAAAAAAATCTAAAGGTTTCATGATGGTATTTGATCTCTCCCAAACAAGATAACCTTTTCTAATATGGAATTAGGGTTTCATGGTGGTGGTCGACGGTTTCAAGCGACGATGGTGGTTATTATCGATAGTGAAGTTGATGGGGATGGAGGGGAGGGGTTGTTAGATGTGATTGGTATCTACTGTTTAAAAGAGGTTTAGGATAGAATGCAAGGCAAAGGTCATGGTGGTGGTGGAGGTGGTGGTGGAGGTGGTGGGCGGAGGATGGTGGTGAAGGTGGTAAAGTGTGTTTAAGGTGAGTGTAGACTTTTCTATAAAGATGGAGAAAGAGAGAATAGAGAAGAGAGAGAGAGAGAGAGAGAGAGAGAGAAAGCAGATTGGGGTGGGGAAGGGTGGGGTGGGGTTTTATTTTATTTTTATTTTGCATTTTAATTATAAGGGTAAACTTGTCATTTCAAATTAATTTAACAGAAAACTCTAACGGTGTTAGAGTTGTAGATTAAAATTGAAACAAACCCTAAAACTATTGTACTGTGAGCGTAATAAATAAATTATTAGACTAAAAACGTAATTTTTGTCAAACCACATAGACTAAAATAGTAATTTACTCTACAATTTAACAAGTTTGTCTATTAATACATGATTATCGATAACCGCACATTAATGCGCTTAATCATATCATAAGTTACATTAATGACACCTTAGAACATGTGTTACAACTATATACGTTTTCCATTTTTTGTCTCATAGCATATTCGAACACTTGTTAATGAGGTTGCCCGTATATACGCGGATCTACTTATGGGTATATGTGTTTTAGGGTGATAATTTGTTATCTTGGGCTTCCAAGCACCAAGCTATTGTCTCTAGCTTTAGGGCTGAAGCTAACATCACAAGCTTTGCTAATACTATTACCAAAATATGTTAGACCCCTAATCTACTACCTAAGCTTGGCAATCCTTTACTATATGTCTCCGTTATCTCCATAACAATGTTAATGTCGTCTGTCTATAATTGCACATTGAAATCAACATTTATCATTGTTTACTCTATGGCGACGAATGTTGTGGCGACAACTGCTTTTTGACCAATTACGATAAGTTTGTGGCTACTAAACTTGCGGTGAAGACATTTTGTCGCCATAGGCTATGGCGACGACAATGTGTACCTACAGCACATTTGTTGTTCCTTTAATTCTTGTAGTATTAGCCCGAACGCCCAAGTAAAACCTACGTCACATACAACTACTGCAAGGAGGTGCTTTTTTTAGTGGTGGTAGTATGCGATGTGCCAAACATTTGAAGATAACATCTACTCAAATATATTTCCACCCGTTTAGGTTTTTCTGCTACTCTACTTATCATGCGAGAGTGAGTCAACGATCATGTGTCTTTGTTCAAAGAAGTGATCACACTTCTAGCGTCCCATTGTTCGGGACTCAGGTCATACATCTAATTAGTCTATGACAAGAAACAAACCACCTTAGGCACTCGAGGGCACCACTCAATGTCTTAGTAGACAACCAGTGATAATATAGTCACCCAACAAGAAAGAACATGACTGATTATCTATATAACAATTATAAGATAACATGAATAGTAACTCAATATTATTAGTCTATTTTGATAAAAATTTGCATTGTTTAATTTTTTTTTTTTTAAATTACTCACATATTTAACTACCAAATTAATCAATCACATTATATTATTTGGGTTTTATCTTTAGTTTGGTACACGCTATATCACGTGAGTTTGATAGCATGAGTTTGGACTTTAAATGATAAAAGAAAAATAACATATTTTGTTACCCTTTTACTTAAACTACGATTATATTTTTCGTTTTTCTTATTTGTTATGCTGTAATGAGTAAATTGTAAATCGAAAAATTTGATGCCAACCACATTATTTAAGTAAAATTTAAGCAAATGTCTTTTAATAAATTCTCAAATGCATTTTTCGTTTATGTATTTTACGCAAAGTAACGAACCGAATCGATACCGACTAAATTCACATCACAATGCGGGACCATGCCACCTCCATCTTTCATTCCCGCTCGGGTAACGTAAATCTGCCACGAAGTGCGAACCAAATTTCCTTTTTTAAAACAAAGTAAAATTATTTTACAAAATAAGAAAAATATACTCAATCTCTAAATTAGAAAGAAAAAGATTCTAAATTCAAATTTTTTTATAGATGACGAAGGTTTTGTTATTAACTCCTAAATTAAAATACTTTAAACGTGTGTTTACTTTACAATAAAAAACTTAGATGATCGACATGTATACTTATCCATCCACGCATTTTCAACACACATTGCCCACACACTTAAGTTCAAACAACTGGCCACTTGTGTCTACAGTTGGTTGTCTTTCTCAACCCTCCCGTTGAAAAGTCAAACATCCTCTCTCCCTTTGACCAACCAATATTAATCTCCCTTTATGGCCTTCTGACTTTTTATGTTTACAGAACATAACTCGCTTTCATCCTCATACCTAATATAAATTCAAAAGCTTCAATGTTCATAATAATATTCACAACCACTTCACCAAAAGCTCCATTTTTTAATAAAATCTTTCAAGAATATTCACCACACAACAATGAGTAGTGATTCTGAAAAAGGAATAGAAATCCCTTCGTTCTTTATATGTCCTATTTCTTTGGAGATCATGAAAGACCCTGTAACACTCTCCACAGGTATCACATATGATCGTGAATCCATTGAGAAATGGTTGTGCATCAAGAAGAACAACACTTGTCCCATAACCAAACAAACGCTTTTCGATATCGAGCTCACCCCGAACCACACCCTTAGAAGACTGATCCAATCTTGGTGCACCCTCAACGCGCCATTCGGCATCGAAAGATTTCCCACACCGCGACTTCCGGTATCCAAATCACAAATCTTGAAGCTTTTGAGAGATTCAAAGTCTCCACACATGCAGATGAAGTGTTTAAAGAGACTAAAAACCATTGTGTTGGAGAATGATATGAACAAACGCTCTGTGGAAGCGGTTGGAGCTGCTGATCACCTAGCTAACATCCTTAATGACCCTTGTAGTAGTAATATGATGTCATCATCACCGGCCGAAAAATGCTCCGGCGATGAGATGCTGACTGCAGTGGATGAAGCTGTAAGCATACTCTACCATCTTCGTCTGTCTCAAACGAGTCTAAAGGCGTTATTAGCAAAGAATGGGGAGCTTATTGAAGCTTTAACTCGTGTGATACAACACACTGTGAATGACGACTCACACACTTATGCAGTCTTATTGCTCAAGTCAATTATGGAGGTAGTCGAGCCCATTCAAGTGATGTCCCTAAAGCCACACTTCTTCATCACTCTTAAGAACGTGTTGATCAAAGAAACCTCCAAAAAGCAACCAAAGCTGCACTGAAACTACTTATTGCAGTTTGTCCATGGGGAGGAAGAGGTTAAAGATGGTGGAAGCCGGGGTTTCCGGTATTGGTCAACACCCTTCTTGACTGCGACGAAAAGAGGATCACAGAGCAGGTGTTAATGCTGTTACACCAGCTTTGCTTGTGTGCGGATGGGCGTGCGGAACTGCTGAAACATGGTGCTGGTTTGGCTGTTGTAGCCAAGAAGATCTTTAGGGTTTCACCGGTGGCGAGCGAGACCGCGGTGAGGGTACTTTATTCGGTGGCGAAGTTTTCCGGTAACACGAGTGTGGTGCAGGAGATGTTGCAGTTGGGGGTGGTGGAGAAGCTGTGCTTTCTGTTGCAGGTTGATTATTGTGGGAGTAAGACTAGTGAGAAAGCTAGGGAGATTCTAAGGATGCATTCTAGGGTTTGGAAGAATTCTTCTTGTATACCTCATAATCTGGTTTCTGCTTTTCCATCATAGTAATCTATCATACATTAAAAATTTGTTTAAAGTGTACATATTAAAGTTTTAGAATAACGTAAGCAGTCTATAATTTGTATGTGGTAAAAGAACCCATTTTGCATCATATGCATCAGGAAAAAGAACCAAGATTGGTTAAAATTTGGCACCCAAAAGTTAAGGTGCATTTTAGTAAAAGTGGTTCAGTTTTGTTAATTTATTTGGTTTATCCTTCTTGGTTTTTAAGTTTGAGCTAAAATTGATGGACATATATAAATTTGGTAACATTAAACCGGCTGTTATTTTCGTAGAAGTAGGATGAAACTTTTGTGTGATTCGCGTTAGTTGCATCGCATTTCAGCAGTTCATATCAGTCGCAGATTAAAAGGATTAGTTGTTGCTATTTGACTATATATATCAGTTCTTTCAAGATCAGTTGGGAAGATCGATTCATTTCTTCATTCCATTCTAGTGAAACAACAGAAGTCTTTCATATCAACACTTGATGATTAGTGGTCTAGCATCAGTTATTTGTTAATTGCTATACATCAGTGTTTGTTTTGTCAACAGAAAATTCATATTAGTTGAAAAATGATTTGAGCATAAAATGAAGGACGAGTTAAATTTTCGCTTATGCACTTAGAAAGAATTAAAGTGAATACAGTGAAAATTTATAAACTTGGGAACAAAACTCTAAAAAGTTTCGGTTGCACTCCCTCCTCCCCTCCCCCTAATGCTCATTTCAAATCTTCTTGCACAACATATATCTTGAGAGAAAGCAAGTTGAAAGAGAAGGTGAAAAAAGCCTCAAAATCATAACGTTCTTGGTTGTTTCGCTTATAATGGGATTCGGGTTCAAGAAGATGACAACCAGGAAGGGATTTGTGAAGTCAAGAATATACCTAGCAAAATAGACGGGTCGGGTTGGGTCGGGTGTTAGGTCAGAATGGGTTCGGGTTAGAATGGGTTCCGGTCAGAATATACTAATTTAAAAATGGGTTAAAATGGGTTTGAGTAAGGTTGGGTTTGGGTAAGGATGGGCCGGGTCAAAATGGATTTAAACTCACAAAACCATATTGATTAACAATTTCATATATAGATAAATCCCAAAGCAGTGTGCACCCACGTTCTAATGAAAAAAAAATATAACTAAGTATTACTCTAATACCTTAATGAACACTAGACAAACATATTTAAAATTAAACTTTAAACAAATGATAATAAAATAAAATATAAAAAAATATAAACTGCATGGTGATGGTGGACGTGGGTTGTGCATGTATATTGTGGTCTTTTACCCCCATCATGGAGCTCCAGTTTAAGACGCCCGGTTGCCGATCCGTTCATCTCATGTGACCCGTAAACAGATCTTGGCCCGTTCATAAATCCAACATGTTTATCGCTATCACTTAGATGTGAGACTATGTGTGGATTTTGGAGAAAGATGGGATGGAGAAGATGGGTTATGAGAAAACTTAATCAACCCATCTTGACTCGTTCTCTATTTTTTAATGACCCATCTTGACCCGTTGATCATTTTTCCTAGTTTTGAAATTATCCAACTTGACCCTCCTAGATATATAGCTTAACCCAATCTAATCCATTACTTCATTTTTACTACCCAAATATACCCACTTGGGTCAAAATTGCCAGGTCTAGTCAAGAATGTTTGAATTTCATCCTCTTCATCTTCATAGCTATGATTTTAGGTTTTTAACAGGATGAGGTGAGATTACGTTTAAAGTATATATGCAATCAATGATTGTTACTTAAAATGATGTTATTTGAAGTTTCTAATGAGTATCCATGTAAAAAGGTTGAAGCTTGATGTGTTTGGATTGAAAGAAACTACTTGTTGCCATTGTTAGGGTCTCAGGTAAAGTTTATGTATCACATGAAAGTCAAGTTTTGTACAAAGGTTCCAAGACTTTTGGTCGAAAATTGGTACGAAAGTCATGAACAAGTTGAAAGTCAGACTTGCGGAGGAATGTTTGGATGAAAGTGTGGTTTAATTTGAAAGTAGGGTTTCACAAGAAAGTCGTAGACGAAAGTGTTAATGAAAGTTTGTTAAAAGGAAGTGTCTTTTGTTCGAAAGAGTGCTTTTGTTCGAATGTATATAGTTTCTTATGAAAGTCTATGTGAAAGTAGGTACTAGCTAATGTTATGCAAAAGTTGTTCTTGTTAGTTCACATGCAAAATATGTTAGGTTGTCAAGTGGTCTAGTGTGCTAGCTAGCAAGGTTCAAGATCTCCTGGGTTTAAATATTTGGTGGCTAATTCCTCTAATAATTAAGTTCTATATGTGCCCCTTGATCTTCATTATTTTAGAGTGATGTGCATACCTAAATAAAGTATTTTTATGAAAGGTTACTGAAAAATTATTAGGCGTTTCATAATATGTGATAAAAAAAAATTATGTTATGTTATAACATAGTAAAGTAGAAAGGATTTAACGAAGCTGACTTCTAGCATGCATGTCAAGTTAAAATATAGGTATGTTTAGGTGCTATGATGGGAAGAATTAACATGGAAGTGACGACTAATTAAGATGTTAAAAGAGTGACATCCCAATGTTGAAGTTGATGTCATCAAACAAATTTCCTATGTTTATATATATATATATATATATATATATGAATATATATGAATTATGCTATGATTTACGTGGTTTTCTTTGCTTTTCACATAACTATTGGTTTCTCAGGAACCTTCCCCTATATATATATATATATATATATATATATATATATATATATATATATATATAATATATATATATATAGGGGAGGGATCCTAAGAAAACCATATAGTTTTGAGAAAACCAAATCTAGCCAATCAAAAATTTTCATTATTTATTTATACTTAATATTTTCAAAGGGTGTTTTAGTAATTTGATATTTAATATATTTTTAGTAAATATTTAATGTTGACTACAATCTCTTCTTTTTCTCCCTGATTTAACAAATCCGTTTATAGAGTTTTTAAATAAACTAACTCATCCGGCAATTTCATATTTAACAAATTTAATTTTCACAAACTGTATAGTCATTCGTTTCTACATAACAAGCTTCACGCAAACTTTAATCCATTTAAGCATTCATATCTTTATTATTCTCAATTGGTTATTGATTACAACAATATATTTTTTAATATTTTAATTTTGTGTACCATTTAGGATGAATAACATTAATTTTTCCACAGTGATCAATGCAAATGATATGGAAATCAATCAATTTGCTGACACAAGTCCTACAATAGATAATTCCGCAACAACAACCCCATCCAATATGAATTAAGCAAATGAAGTGATATATCTTATTAATGTTTAAAATCAAGGTCTTCGGTAATGTGTTTTTAGTATTAAATCTAAACTTGTATCAATTATTCCATTTAAATGAGTAATTACGTATATGTAAGTTTCTTCATTTAATGTAACAACAATCATGTCTTCTTTCTTGTTTGATTACTAGTTGCTTACATATACGTAAGTTTTACCATTTTAACTTAACAGTATACATGATGTCCGTTTTTTCTATGTAACAAACATCACCGACTACATATATGAAAGCAAAAACCATTTAATAACTAGATAATGGTTTAGATACGTGTAATTTACATCATGTGGTGCATGTGTTTTATATATTACCAAGTACACATACGTAAATCAAACATCACCCACAACATATATGAAAGCAACAACATAGAACATATTTAACAATGATCTATCGTAATAAACTTTCAATTCCCATATATAATAAACATTAACATTCAAATTCCATATGAATTGATGCTACCAAAGGATAAAAATCATTCTTAACAAAATACATAATGAGTTTCAAAATAAGTTGGTATCATAACATAGAATTTACAAAAACAAACCCCAAAATTCCAACCTACTTCTTACTATCTTTCCACAAGTTTTCTACTTCCAACATAATCTTGTGTAGATGGATGTTAATATATGATATAAGAATTTGAATGCATACTTTGTCCTCAAAGCTATGGTTTTTAACTTCTTTTCAACTATTGAAAACTCACGGTCCTAGTTCTTCACTTGATCCCCACGTACATCTCCATGTAGCACATTACAAACACGCCACAATCTATCTAGATCTTTGATGTCACCCATAAAATATTGAGCTTTTCATAGTTTTTTGAATAAAATAATAAAAAGTTAAACTTTTATTGGAACACGTGTACAAAAAGTCAAACAAATATGATCCATAGATCTCGTAAATCAAAGGTGGAGATTTGGTTTTGGTTTACATAATTCTATTGGTTTACATTTGAACCCATCCATATATATATATATATATATATATATTATATATATATATATATATATATATATTATATATATAATATATGTAAGGAACGGTTGTTAACCCACTTTATTACGATAACCCGTTAACACTAATGTAACAAACACTTACACCATGACTATGTAGCGTAACTAACTTTACACCGCGTTACACCACTGATATAATAATTTTCCCTCCATTTTTTAAAAAGTTTCATTCTTTTTTAAACCGTCTTAACTTTTTTGTATGTTGTTATTTTTTTATACAAATTACACCATTAAATAGTTCATTTTAATATCTTTAATTCAAGTATAGCCTTGCTATATTTTTTTTAAAAAAAATTAATGTTAAATGTGGACCACTAGTTTAACACTGTAACTCTAACTTACATTGATGACGTGGGCAGCTGTGGACCACTAGTTTGGTTAATAGGTTATCGCAATAAACATGATTTAATATTCGTTCTCTATCCTATATATATATATATATATAAGGGCTGATTAAAATAAAAAAATACAATTGCCTACAAAAATCCTAAGAAAAGATCTTAGCTCTGTATTTTATAAATCAATGGTTGAAATCAATTTTTAGGAATAAAAGTGGTCCCAATGATAGTATTGCAATATTTTTCTAATAAAAAAATCGATATTACGAAATTGAGTATAGTATTGCAATATTTTTGCAAATTTCTCCATTTTATTTAAATGTTCATAACTTTTTTATACGATATTATTTTTTAATTTGAGTATAGTATTGCAATATTTTTTCTAATAAAAAAATCGATATTACGAAATTGTGTTGTTTTATGATTAAAACAACACATTATGTACTGTTTTATCATAGGACAACACTTTTGTGTTGTTTAACGTTAAAACAGCACGTTACATACTGTTTTAGGGTAAAACAACACGTTGCACGTAACATGCTATTAAACAGCACGTAAGGTGTTGTTTTACGCTAAAAAAAATGTTATGTTCTTGTTTAGGCTAACATATAATGTTTTGTGTTCTCTAATATTAAAACGTCACTTAAAATTATTATAAAATTGTGTTGTTTTACGATAAGAGGGTACATCTATGTTTTTCTATGATAAGAAAACACCTTATATGTTGTTTTATGTTATATATTGTTTCGGTAAAAGATCATACTTTGTTTTGTTTAGTGTAAAAGATTATATAAAACAACACGCTCTATATGGTTTCAATGTAAAACGACACATTTTTTGATGTTTTAATGTGTTGGCAGTTTGTAAAATAATATGTTCTGTGTTGTTTTCACATTTTGTGTTGTTTTCATGTAAAACAACACGTTTTGGGTTGTTTTCGTGTAAAATAGTATGTTATGAGCTGATTTCATGCGAAAAAGCATGTTCGTGCTAATTTCACATAAAACAACACATTATGTGATGTTTTCACATAAAATAATATGTGATATGCTTATTTAACATAAAAGAAGATGTTTTTAGCTGATTTAGGGTAAAAAAACACATTGTGGGTAAAACAACACAAAACATGTTTCGTTTATGTGGTATTTTGACATATAACGCATATTAAAAATGATTATATTACCATTAATTTTAAAATCCGTGATCCTGTTTGAAAACATAGTATGAATTATGAAGTTAAAAATTATGCAGATCAAAGTGATTATTGAGAAAAAAAATGCTCTATTATATAGAGAATGATGTTTCAGACTCTAAATATGAATAAAATTAAACAAAATCAGTATGAAACATATTATATATCTAGGTTTTGAATAAATAAAAAAATGAATGCAATATTATACTACCTTTGTTCTAAATTGATTTTAAATTAAAATTAGAATTACTTTTGATCAAAATACACAGATCTAGAAGAAAAAAATTGATTTTATATTGAAATTAAATTGAGTTTTGATTAAAATCAAACACCTAAATAAGAGATTAATAAAATCAATTGAGATTATGAATAGATTGAAGAAAATAAAAGAAACTAATTTTGATGTTGTTTATATGTTGCTGATTGTTAAAGACAATATTATCCTTACTATTCAATTTAAATTTTGTAATGTGTCAATATCATATTATTTTTAGGTTTTTTAGACAAATAGTTTTTTTGTTTTAACCAGCCTCTATATAGAGGATATATATATATATATATATACTACTATATAATACATATTAGAATGATAAGATGATAATTTTATTTACAGTGTAAGACACCTATACATCATTTTAAGTATAGAGTACAAGTGGTTTATGTAATAATTTTACTTTTGCCCCATTTAGTTAATCTATAATACTATATAATACATATTAGAAGGATAAAATGGTAATTTTATTTAAAGTTTAAGACAACTATAAAACATTTTAAGCATAAAATACAGTGGTTTATGCAATAATTCTACTTTTATCCCCATTTAATTAACTTCTTCTAATTAAGTATTTAAGTATATAACTTATATATATGTTATATATATATATAATATGTATCATATATATATATATATATATCTTCATGTTTATAAAAACTATAATACTAATATTTTTCTAGGGGCATATTATGAGTTTAATAATTTTAATATTTATCTATATCTTTTATAATAAAAGTGAAAGAAGGATTGAATGATAATTTTATATATGGATTAAGAAACTCATATGAAAACTAATGCTTAAATTTTAAAATTAACCATTTTATTTCATTTATACCATTACAATAAAATATAATATACGATGCTTATAATACAAATACTAAATCATATACACGTGGCCAAAAAACATCATTTACTTTCAATTCCATTCATCAACTACGATTGAGGCTAATCCCTCTCCCCATTCCATTGTAAGTTGTTAAAAGCTCAATAACAATCAAGATGGTAATATGTTGTGACAATTTCTGCATTAACTTTCTCTGGTTTATGCAAATCACCACCGAAAGCTAGCTCCGATAATCATAAAACTCTAACCTACATTCATAAAACAAAACCCCCCAAAAATCTAGTTAATAAGTGATTTCCGACCAAAAATATCAAATATGCTTTCACTAATATTGTTGGGATAATATAGTTGTCTTAAAGACTTTTGTAATATGCATAATTGTTTTATTTCATTCAATTTTTTTAATAATTATATTTTGATTTTTTAATTTACATCATAATGTAACGAGCCGATACTGACTAAAATCGAATTACCAAAAAATCACGCAAGAGCCGTACCGTCGCAACGCGCGGGCATTTCCAATATATATATAGGGGAGGGTTACTAAGAAAACCAATAGTTATGTGAAAACCAAAGAAAACCACGAAAACCAATAACATAATTCATAACTTTTTTGTTATTTTAATTGTAAAAATATTATTTAAGTATTTGGTACATATATGTTGAGCATACATACGAGAATGAAGAGTCTTACGTATATGTAACACTATATCGAATGAAAAATGGTTACGTATACGTAACCTATATGTGACGTTAAGTAAAACCATGCTATGGTTTTCATTTAACTCATAACCTTATATATATACTCACACTCATATATAGTGAGTAGTGATAAAAAAATTTATATATTATATGATTGTTTTCATTGGTTTTCTCTAGTTTTCTCATAACTTTATGATTTTCTTAGGATCTCTCCTATACATATATATAAATCCTTTTGGTCAACAACTACAGTAAATATCAATCATTGGACCAGGTGTCATACATTGAGCGATTCACGTTATTTTTATTGTTGTTGTTATTATTATTATTATCTTCTTATTATTAAAATTTAAAAAAGAATTAAAATTACCTCTTCATTAGATTCACCGTCACTAAACCCAAACTAAAGTATAAATAGTTGTGATAGTAACCTATCAAATTTAATAGACTACTATTCATTCTTCATTTATGATGGAATGCGAAAAAAAAGGAAAAAAACAATAAAATACGCTTGTGAGTAAGATAAAGATAAAAATATAGAATATGATGTAAATTTTTTTTGGAGAATTTAATATAAATTTAGTGGACAACGACTTTTTAGTTAAATTATAGAGATAGAGATAGAGATGACAAATCAACTATCGATGCTCTAAGATAGTATATATATAGTGGGTTGGTCCACGTAATTCGTGAGTATCACTGATGTTTTTTTTCCGATCCGCATCAAACACTGATTGTATTTAAGTATTAGTATTGTTGTTATTGTTGTTTTTGTTAATTGTTATTATATTATTATTATTATATTATTATTATTATTATTATTATTATTACTACTACTATTATTATTATTATCATATGATAATTGTTCGAATTAAAAGAATTATAATCTAAAAAGTGTGAAAAAAAATTTTAACAATTAATTTTTTTAATAACGTTTTAGATTAAATTGTAAGAAAAAAAGTTAGTTACAATAGTATTTTAGTCATCACCACTTCGTGGAATTGTTTTCAAGTTTATTCATTTTTTTAATGTGAACAAGTTTTATATACGATTTTTTAAGGAAACAAAAGCAATGTGCTTCTTCTCTTAATTTAATGATTACCCACTCTAGTTAATTAGACGTTAGATAAAGATTAGTGCCTGATACAGGGGGCTTCCTTCTAGAAATGTATTCTTGATTTTTTAATGAATTCTTAATACTACTACTCTTTATTTCATAATATTTATATATATTTATTTAAAGTTTTTATAAAGATTACAATTCTTGAAATTAGACCTTTTAAAACTTCGACTATAATTTTTATTATATTTGTTTATTTACTATTGATAGGATTTCTATTAATCAATTCGAACCCCAAATTCATACTAGAACCATGATGATTTAATAAAAAACTAAGTTAAGCACAAATGTATCCCGAGTATTACACAAAAAAAACTAAGCACTTTTAATCTTTAAAACAACTGTAACGTCATGATAGACAAAAAAAAAAAAAAAATTCAGCTTATATGATTTATGTTCATCATTATGTCCTTTCTAGTAGTCATTGTGTTTTTTTCGTTCGTAATTGTGTTTCCTGAACATCTTCGTATTAATCTAACATTATGAATTCTAAAACACATAATGGTGTAATAACACTATTGGCTACTTCTACTATGGGTATTCAAAGTCGGATATCCGAAATTTGGATACCCGAATATCAGATATACGAAAGTTTCGGATAGTAGATATCACTATCCAAATCTAAAATTTTGGATATCTGATATTTCGGATACGGATACGGATACAGATGGTGATTCGGATATACACTATCCAAAATTTTGGATATCTGAAATTTTTTAGTTTTTACATATTAGACATATGCAATTGTAAAAATAATATAAAAAAAACATTCATATCATGGAATATCAATATACACTAAAAAATCTTAATCTAAAATAAAAATATGCTTAAAATTTAAAAAATAAAAAAATTATTTTTTGTTTTCGGATAATCGGATATCCGAATATCCGAAACTTTTGAAAATCACTATCCGAATCCGAATACGAATTTTTCGATATCTAAAATTCGGATATCCGAAAATCCGAATATTTCGGATTTGGATTTTCTGATTTTCGGATCGAATTCTCGGATTCGAATATTTTTGAACACCCCTAACTTATACAACGTAAAACACGGTGATAAAATAAAAACTATTTTTAAATACATTAAAAATATAAAAATAACACAAGATAATAAAACATAAAACAATGTAATAAAATATTTTATTGTATTGTTTATGTTTGTCATTATGTTTCCTTAATACTATTTTATTTTTTTAATTAATAAGTTATGAAAACACATTGATGAATTAACATTATTATACACTTGTAATTGTAAACACAATAATAAAAAACAAGGAGTTTATATAATATATTAAAAACAATAACAAAAATAAAAAAATCGACCTAAAATGTAAAAACCGGCCATAATGAGAAATAGTTGTAACAAATAATTAAAATATTTGATACCATAACCTGACTTATTTAACACAATAGCTAGAATATTGTCATCTTTAAACACAATAAAGAAAACATCTCAAGCCAAAATCATTTTTAGCATTTTTAATTTAAATATTATTTTTATTATAACCATATTTTTATTATTATAACTATGAAAATATTTAGTAATTGTATAATTAAGTATTTTAATAAGATAATACTTAATTTAAATATATTTAGTTACAAAATATAGATAGTATATATATATTTTAATGTTAACATAAATATTATAAATAAAAAAATATATAATTTTTTTAATTAAATAATGTCATATTACTAAATAATATATTAATTAAAATAAATGTATTAAATGACGGCAAAATATTAACCATTACATAAAATAGTTGCATTATTTGCTTAACAAGTTATATCAAGTGTCTTAAACTTGGAATAAATCGACAATTGTGTTCCAAAAGTTGTATTATATATAGTATAAAAGATATAGATTACTGATTTACAATATAAATTGGAAAACAATTAAACACACAAAATTAAATTTCATAACACCTCATATAATGTAGTATTTCAAGGCCTGAAAATTGCATCAGAACTTGGTGGCAATTCAAACATCTTCACAGAACATTCAGCTGATACATGAACTTCAGGTTGATCAATCCTCGGGTTTAATACATGTTCCGAGAACCCAATGTTCGTCTCCGGCCACACCATCTCCTCTCCGGGCAACGGTGGCAACCCACAGCTGCTTATTACATCACTTGTACCAAAGTAATGTTTCTCCTGATCATCCTCATTATTATTATTAAAAACAGAGTTGTATCCACAAAACTGAACTCCGCTCCTTCGTTAAAAAACTCTCGAAACTCGTTGAGTAATTCATCGCGCCAAACTCCACCTCCATGTTAGGAAGGCTGGAAAACCCTAGTGACGATATTGGATCCGCTTGATCGCCATGCAGAAGGCGACCATGCATTTGTTCGTGATGAGGAGTTGTGGTCTTTGATTTAGAAAATTGGTACACTTGCTGCAGATCAATGTTTGTAGGCTGCATCATTGTAGATCCACAAGCATTGTCCCCGCGACTTTGTACATTGCCACAAGCTCCATAACCGGTGGATGCTGCCTCCATGGACGCTGGGGTGTCTGATACACGAATAGACTTCGCACGTCGGGTTTTCCTGCAACCGCCACCCACGGGGATGTTTCGTAGTGAGCCACCTTTGGTCCAATATCTTCTACACCCTTTGCAGAAGTATCTTGGTTGAGTCAAGCTGTAGTTGTTGTAGTAGCAAAATTTGGTGTTTGATGAGCCACAACGAGGGCACGGTGGGCATATTTCTACAGTCGGCTTCCATCCTCTCTCCATATTATAGAATTATATGTTCATAAGGCTTCGATTTCGATATTCTTTCGTTTAACATCCAAACAATGTACACTGAATATGTTTTGTTTTGTGAAGTTGATGGTGGAAGATGAACATATGCATAGGGTTAAATTTAAGGTTTTGAAAGAATATGTGTGTGAATGTGAGAGGATCAGTGTGTGAAAAGGTTTCTTTGGTTATAAATTGAGAGAGAAGTGATGTGGTTATATTGGGTGCGAAGTATTGGCCATCTTCGGTTAGCCTTTGATATAATTAATGATTTGTTGTTTTATCATTCACGTTTGTACGTGTATACAGTGATATTAAAAAAAGGTAAATTGAATAATAATCTAAACTATATATTAATCAAATAATTCATACTAACAATTTGACGGTGTTACTTGTAACTTTCATATTATGTCGTTAAAGACAATTGTAGTTGCATAATCGGTAATGATTTATACTTAACTCAAACTTGATTTCTATTTAATTTTGTAATCAAGATATAGTGTTTTTCTAAATCTGTACTCATTGTTGTTTTAAAGCAATATCGAGTAAGAAATAAAGTGTAAATATACGACATAAGTAAAATTATATCTGAGAACCAAGTTAAAATTAGAATTTTATCCATTAAATTAGTGTACTTTAAATAAACTTTGTAAAAGCTAAACCTGAAT
>CM046473.1:22227097-22346480 GCA_025506415.1 Flaveria robusta | reverse complement strand
TGTTCGGGACTCAGGTCATACATCTAATTTAGTCTATGACAAGAAACAAAACCACCTTAGGCACTCGAGGGCACAACTCAATGTCTTAGTAGACAACCAGTGATAATATAGTCACCCAACAAGAAAGAACATGACTGATTATCTATATACAATTATAAGATAACATGAATAGTAACTCAATATTATTAGTCTATTTTGATAAAAATTTGCATTGTTTAATTTTTTTTTTTAAATAACTCACATATTTAACTACCAAATTAATCAATCACATTATATTATTTGGGTTTTATCTTAGTTTGGTACACGCTATATCACGTGAGTTTGATAGCATGAGTTTGGACTTTAAATGATAAAAGAAAAATAACATATTTTGTTACCCTTTTACTTAAACTACGATTATATTTTTCGTTTTTCTTATTTGTTATGCTGTAATGAGTAAATTGTAAATCGAAAAATTTGATGCCAACCACATTATTTAAGTAAAATTTAAGCAAATGTCTTTTAATAAATTCTCAAATGCATTTTTCGTTTATGTATTTTACGCAAAGTAACGAACCGAATCGATACCGACTAAATTCACATCACAATGCGGGACCATGCCACCTCCATCTTTCATTCCCGCTCGGGTAACGTAAATCTGCCACGAAGTGCGAACCAAATTTCCTTTTTTAAAACAAAGTAAAATTATTTTACAAAATAAGAAAAATATACTCAATCTCTAAATTAGAAAGAAAAAGATTCTAAATTCAATTTTTTTATAGATGACGAAGGTTTTGTTATTAACTCCTAAATTAAAATACTTTAAACGTGTGTTTACTTTACAATAAAAAACTTAGATGATCGACATGTATATTATCCATCCACGCATTTTCAACACACATTGCCCACACACTTAAGTTCAAACAACTGGCCACTTGTGTCTACAGTTGGTTGTCTTTCTCAACCCTCCGTTGAAAAGTCAAACATCCTCTCTCCTTTGAACCAACCAATATTAATCTCCCTTTATGGCCTTCTGACTTTTATGTTTACAGAACATAACTCGCTTTCATCCTCATACCTAATATAAATTCAAAAGCTTCAATGTTCATAATAATATTCACAACCACTTCACAAAAGCTCCATTTTTTAATAAAATCTTTCAAGAATATTCACCACACAACAATGAGTAGTGATTCTGAAAAAGGAATAGAAATCCCTTCGTTCTTTATATGTCCTATTTCTTTGGAGATCATGAAAGACCCTGTAACACTCTCCACAGGTATCACATATGATCGTGAATCCATTGAGAAATGGTTGTGCATCAAGAAGAACAACACTTGTCCATAACCAAACAAACGCTTTTCGATATCGAGCTCACCCCGAACCCACCCTTAGAAGACTGATCCAATCTTGGTGCACCCTCAACGCGCCATTCGGCATCGAAAGATTTCCCACACCGCGACTTCCGGTATCCAAATCACAAATCTTGAAGCTTTTGAGAGATTCAAAGTCTCCACACATGCAGATGAAGTGTTTAAAGAGACTAAAAACCATTGTGTTGGAGAATGATATGAACAAACGCTCTGTGGAAGCGGTTGGAGCTGCTGATCACCTAGCTAACATCCTTAATGACCCTTGTAGTAGTAATATGATGTCATCATCACCGGCCGAAAAATGCTCCGGCGATGAGATGCTGACTGCAGTGGATGAAGCTGTAAGCATACTCTACCATCTTCGTCTGTCTCAAACGAGTCTAAAGGCGTTATTAGCAAAGAATGGGGAGCTTATTGAAGCTTTAACTCGTGTGATACAACACACTGTGAATGACGACTCACACACTTATGCAGTCTTATTGCTCAAGTCAATTATGGAGGTAGTCGAGCCCATTCAAGTGATGTCCCTAAAGCCACACTTCTTCATCACTCTTAAGAACGTGTTGATCAAAGAAACCTCCAAAAAAGCAACCAAAGCTGCACTGAAACTACTTATTGCAGTTTGTCCATGGGGGAGGAAGAGGTTAAAGATGGTGGAAGCCGGGGTAGTTCCGGTATTGGTCAACACCCTTCTTGACTGCGACGAAAAGAGGATCACAGAGCAGGTGTTAATGCTGTTACACCAGCTTTGCTTGTGTGCGGATGGGCGTGCGGAACTGCTGAAACATGGTGCTGGTTTGGCTGTTGTAGCCAAGAAGATCTTTAGGGTTTCACCGGTGGCGAGCGAGACCGCGGTGAGGGTATTATTCGGTGGCGAAGTTTTCCGGTAACACGAGTGTGGTGCAGGAGATGTTGCAGTGGGGGGTGGTGGAGAAGCTGTGCTTTCTGTTGCAGGTTGATTATTGTGGGAGTAAGACTAGTGAGAAAGCTAGGGAGATTCTAAGGATGCATTCTAGGGTTTGGAAGAATTCTTCTTGTATACCTCATAATCTGGTTTCTGCTTTTCCATCATAGTAATCTATCATACATTAAAATTTGTTTAAAGTGTACATATTAAAGTTTTAGAATAACGTAAGCAGTCTATAATTTGTATGTGGTAAAAGAACCCATTTTGCATCATATGCATCAAGGAAAAAGAACCAAGATTGGTTAAAATTTGGCACCCAAAAGTTAAGGTGCATTTTAGTAAAAGTGGTTCAGTTTTGTTAATTTATTTGGTTTATCCTTCTGGTTTTTAAGTTTGAGCTAAAATGATGGACATATATAAATTTGGTAACATTAAACCGGCTGTTATTTTCGTAGAAGTAGGATGAAACTTTTGTGTGATTCGCGTTAGTTGCATCGCATTTCAGCAGTTCATATCAGTCGCAGATTAAAGGATTAGTTGTTGCTATTTGACTATATATATCAGTTCTTTCAAGATCAGTTGGGAAGATCGATTCATTTCTTCATTCCATTCTAGTGAAACACAGAAGTCTTTCATATCAACACTTGATGATTAGTGGTAGCATCAGTTATTTGTTAATTGCTATACATCAGTGTTTGTTTTGTCAACAGAAAATTCATATTAGTTGAAAAATGATTTGAGCATAAAATGAAGGACGAGTTAAATTTCGCTTATGCACTTAGAAAGAATTAAAGTGAATACAGTGAAAATTTATAAACTTGGGAACAAAACTCTAAAAAGTTTCGGTTGCACTCCCTCCTCCCCTCCCTAATGCTCATTTCAAATCTTCTTGCACAACATATATCTTGAGAGAAAGCAAGTTGAAAGAGAAGGTGAAAAAAGCCTCAAAATCATAACGTTCTTGGTTGTTTCGCTTATAATGGGATTCGGGTTCAAGAAGATGACAACCAGGAAGGGATTTGTGAAGTCAAGAATATACCTAGCAAAATAGACGGGTCGGGTTGGGTCGGGTGTTAGGTCAGAATGGGTTCGGGTTAGAATGGGTTCGGTCAGAATATACTAATTAAAAATGGGTTAAAATGGGTTTGAGTAAGGTTGGGTTGGGTAAGGATGGGCCGGGTCAAAATGGATTTAAACTCACAAAACCAATATTGATTAACAATTTCATATATAGATAAATCCCAAAGCAGTGTGCACCACGTTCTAATGAAAAAAAAAATATAACTAAGTATTACTCTAATAACTTAATGAACACTAGACAAACATATTTAAAATTAAACTTTAAACAAATGATAATAAAATAAAATATAAAAAAATATAAACTGCATGGTGATGGTGGACGTGGGTTGTGCATGTATATTGTGGTCTTTTACCCCCATCATGGAGCTCCAGTTTAAGACGCCCGGTTGCCGATCCGTTCATCTCATGTGACCCGTAAACAGATCTTGGCCCGTTCATAAATCCAACATGTTTATCGCTATCACTTAGATGTGAGACTATGTGTGGATTTTGGAGAAAGATGGGATGGAGAAGATGGGTTATGAGAAAACTTAATCAACCCATCTTGACCGTTCTCTATTTTTTAATGACCCATCTTGACCCGTTGATCATTTTCCTAGTTTTGAAATTATCCAACTTGACCCTCCTAGATATATAGCTTAACCCAATCTAATCCATTACTTCATTTACTACCCAAATATACCCACTGGGTCAAAATTGCCAGGTCTAGTCAAGAATGTTTGAATTTCATCCTCTTCATCTTCATAGCTATGATTTTAGGTTTTAACAGGATGAGGTGAGATTACGTTTAAAGTATATATGCAATCAATGATTGTTACTTAAAATGATGTTATTTGAAGTTTCTAATGAGTATCCATGTAAAAAGGTTGAAGCTTGATGTGTTTGGATTGAAAGAAACTACTTGTTGCCATTGTTAGGGTCTCAGGTAAAGTTTATGTATCACATGAAAGTCAAGTTTTGTACAAAGGTTCCAAGACTTTTGGTCGAAAATTGGTACGAAAGTCAAGTGACCAGTTGAAAGTCAGACTTGCGGAGGAATGTTTGGATGAAAGTGTGGTTTAATTTGAAAGTAGGTTTCACAAGAAAGTCGTAGACGAAAGTGTTAATGAAAGTTTGTTAAAAGGAAGTGTCTTTTGTTCGAAAGAGTGCTTTTGTTCGAATGTATATAGTTTCTTATGAAAGTCTATGTGAAAGTAGGTACTGCTAATGTTATGCAAAAGTTGTTCATGTTAGTTCACATGCAAAATATGTTAGGTTGTCAAGTGGTCTAGTGTGCTAGCTAGCAAGGTTCAAGATCTCTGGGTTTAAATATTTGGTGGCTAATTCCTCTAATAATTAAGTTCTATATGTGCCCCTTGATCTTCATTATTTTAGAGATGTGCATACCTAAATAAAGTATTTTTATGAAAGGTTACTGAAAAATTATTAGGCGTTTCATAATATGTGATAAAAAAAAATTATGTTATGTTATAACATAGTAAAGTAGAAAGGATTTAACGAAGCTGACTTCTAGCATGCATGTCAAGTTAAAATATAGGTATGTTTAGGTGCTATGATGGGAAGAATTAACATGGAAGTGACGACTAATTAAGATGTTAAAAGAGTGACATCCAATGTTGAAGTTGATGTCATCAAACAAATTTCCTATGTTATATATATATATATATATATATATATATGAATATATATGATATGCTAGATTTACGTGGTTTCTTTGCTTTTCACATAACTATTGGTTTCTATATCAGAACCTTCCCCTATATATTATATATATATTATATATATATATAATATATATATATATATATATATATATATATATATATAGGGGAGGGATCCTAAGAAAACCATATAGTTTTGAGAAAACCAAATCTAGCCAATCAAAATTTTCATTATTATTTATACTAATATTTTCAAAGGGTGTTTAGTAATTTGATATTTAATATATTTTTAGTAAATATTTAATGTTGACTACAATCTCTTCTTTTCTCCCTGATTTAACAAATCCGTTTATAGAGTTTTTAAATAAACTAACTCATCCGGCAATTCATATTTAACAAATTTAATTTTCACAAACTGTATAGTCATTCGTTTCTACATAACAAGCTTCACGCAAACTTTAATCCATTTAAGCATTCATCATCTTTATTATTCTCAATTGGTTATTGATTACAATATATTTTTTAATATTTTAATTTTGTGTACCATTTAGGATGAATAACATTAATTTTTCCACAGTGATCAATGCAAATGATATGGAAATCAATCAATTTGCTGACACAAGTCCTACAATAGATAATTCCGCAACAACAACCCATCCAATATGAATTAAGCAAATGAAGTGATATATCTTATTAATGTTTAAAATCAAGGTCTTCGGTAATGTGTTTTTAGTATTAAATCTAAACTTGTATCAATTATTCCATTTAAATGAGTAATTACGTATATGTAAGTTTCTTCATTTAATGTAACAACAATCATGTCTTCTTTCTTGTTTGATTACTAGTTGCTTACATATACGTAAGTTTACCATTTTAACTTAACAGTATACATGATGTCCCGTTTTTTCTATGTACAAACATCCCGACTACATATATGAAAGCAAAAACCATTTAATAACTAGATAATGGTTTAGATACGTGTAATTTACATCATGTGGTGCATGTGTTTTATATATTACCAAGTACACATACGTAAAATCAAACATCACCCACAACATATATGAAAGCAACAACATAGAACATATTTAACAATGATCTATCGTAATAAACTTTCAATTCCCATATATAATAAACATTACATTCAAATTCCATATGAATTGATGCTACCAAAGGATAAAAATCATTCTTAACAAAATACATAATGATTTTCAAATAAGTTGGTATCATAACATAGAATTACAAAAACAAACCCCAAAATTCCAACCTACTTCTTACTATCTTTCCACAAGTTTTCTACTTCCAACATAATCTTGTGTAGATGGATGTTAATATATGATATAAGAATTTGAATGCATACTTTGTCCTCAAAGCTATGGTTTTTAACTTCTTTTCAACTATTGAAAACTCACGGTCCTAGTTCTTCCACTTGATCCCCACGTACATCTCCATGTAGCACATTACAAACACGCCACAATCTATCTAGATCTTTGATGTCACCCATAAAATATTGAGCTTTTCATAGTTTTTTGAATAAAATAATAAAAGTTAAACTTTTATTGAACACGTACAAAAAGTCAAACAAATATGATCCAGATCTCGTAAATCAAAGGTGGAGATTTGGTTTATTGGTTTACATAATTTCTATTGGTTTACATTTGAACCCATCCATATATATATATATATATTATAATATAGATATATTTATATATATATATAATATATTATTATAGATAGATCAAGGAACGGTTGTTAACCCACTTTTTTACGATAACCCGTTAACACTAATGTAACAAACACTTACACCATGACTATGTAGCGTAACTACTTTACACCGCGTTACACCACTGATATATAATTTTCCCTCCATTTTTTAAAAAGTTTCATTCTTTTTTTAAAACCGTCTTAACTTTTTTGTATGTTGTTATTTTTTTATACAAATTACACCATTAAATAGTTCATTTTAATATCTTTAATTCAAGTATAGCCTTGCTATATTTTTTTTAAAAAAATTAATGTTAAATGTGGACCACTAGTTTAACACTGTAACTCTAACTTACATTGATGACGTGGGCAGCTGTGGACCACTAGTTTTTGGTTAATAGGTTATCGCAATAAACATGATTTAATATTCGTTCTCTATCCTATATATATATATATATATAAGGGCTGATTAAAATAAAAATACAATTGCCTACAAAAATCCTAAGAAAAGATCTTAGCTCTGTATTTTATAAATCAATGGGTGAAATCAATTTTAGGAATAAAAGTGGTCCCAATGATAGTATTGCAATATTTTTCTAATAAAAAATCGATATTACGAAATTGAGTATAGTATTGCAATATTTTGCAAATTTCTCCATTTTATTTAAATGTTCATAACTTTTTTATACGATATTATTTTTTAATTTGAGTATAGTATTGCAATATTTTTTCTAATAAAAAAATCGATATTACGAAATTGTGTTGTTTTATGATTAAAACAACACATTATGTACTGTTTTATCATAGGACAACACTTTTGTGTTGTTTAACGTTAAAACAGCACGTTACATACTGTTTTAGGGTAAAACAACACGTTGCACGTAACATGCTATTAAACAGCACGTAAGTGGGTTGTTTTACGCTAAAAAAAATGTTATGTTCTTGTTTAGGCTAACATATAATGTTTTGTGTTCTCTAAATTAAAACGTCACTTAAAATTATTATAAAATTGTGTTGTTTTACGATAAGAGGGTACATCTATGTTTTTCTATGATAAGAAAACACCTTATATGTTGTTTTATTTTATATATTGTTTCGGTAAAGATCATACTTTGTTTTGTTTAGTGTAAAAGATTATATAAAACAACACGCTCTATATGGTTTCAATGTAAAACGACACATTTTTTGATGTTTTTGTGTTGGCAGTTTGTAAAATAATATGTTCTGTGTTGTTTTCACATTTTGTGTTGTTTTCATGTAAAACACCACGTTTTGGGTTGTTTTCCGTGTAAAATAGTATGTTATGAGCTGATTTCATGCGAAAAAGCATGTTCGTGCTAATTTCACATAAAACAACACATTATGTGATGTTTTCACATAAAATAATATGTGATATGCTTATTTAACATAAAAGAAGATGTTTTTAGCTGATTTAGGGTAAAAAAACACATTGTGGTAAAACAACACAACATGTTTCGTTTATGTGGTATTTTGACATATAACGCATATTAAAATGATTATATTACCATTAATTTTAAAATCCGTGATCCTGTTTGAAAACATAGTATGAATTATGAAGTTAAAAATTATGCAGATCAAAGTGATTATTGAGAAAAAAATGCTCTATTATATAGAGAATGATGTTTCAGACTCTAAATATGAATAAAATTAAACAAATCAGTATGAAACATATTATATATCTAGGTTTGAATAAATAAAAAAATGAATGCAATATTATACTACCTTTGTTCTAAATTGATTTTAAATTAAAATTAGAATTACTTTTGATCAAAATACACAGATCTAGAAGAAAAAAATTGATTTTATATTGAAATTAAATTGAGTTTTGATTAAAATCAAACACCTAAATAAGAGATTAATAAAATCAATTGAGATTATGAATAGATTGAAGAAAATAAAAGAAACTAATTTTGATGTTGTTTATATGTTGCTGATTGTTAAAGACAATATTATCCTTACTATTCAATTTAAATTTTGTAATGTGTCAATATCATATTATTTTTAGGTTTTTTAGACAAATAGTTTTTTTGTTTTAACCAGCCTCTATATAGAGGATATATATATATATATATACTACTATAATACATATTAGAATGATAAGATGATAATTTTATTTACAGTGTAAGACACCTATACATCATTTTAAGTATAGAGTACAAGTGGTTTATGTAATAATTTTACTTTTGCCCCCATTTAGTTAATCTATAATACTATATAATACATATTAGAAGGATAAAATGGTAATTTTATTTAAAGTTTAAGACAACTATAAAACATTTTAAGCATAAAATACAGTGGTTTATGCTAATTCTACTTTTATCCCCATTTAATTAACTTCTTCTAATTAAGTATTTAAGTATATAACTTATATATATGTATATATATATATATATATGTATACATATATATATATATATATATATCTTCATGTTTATAAAAACTATAATACTAATATTTTTCTAGGGGCATATTATGAGTTTAATAATTTTAATATTTATCTATATCTTTTATAATAAAAGTGAAAGAAGGATTGAATGATAATTTTATATATGGATTAAGAAACTCATATGAAAACTAATGCTTAAATTTAAAAATTAACCATTTTATTTCATTTATACCATTACAATAAAATATAATATACGATGCTTATAATACAAATACTAAATCATATACACGTGGCCAAAGAAAACATCATTTACTTTCAATTCCATTCATCAACTACGATTGAGGCTAATCCCTCTTCCCCATTCCATTGTAAGTTGTTAAAAGCTCAATAACAATCAAGATGGTAATATGTTGTGACAATTTCTGCATTAACTTTCTCTGGTTTATGCAAATCACCACCGAAAGCTAGCTCCGATAATCATAAAACTCTAACCTACATTCATAAAACAAAACCCCCCAAAAATCTAGTTAATAAGTGATTTCCGACCAAAATATCAAATATGCTTTCACTAATATTGTTGGATAATATAGTTGTCTTAAAGACTTTTGTAATATGCATAATTGTTTTATTTCATTCAATTTTTTAATAATTATATTTTGATTTTTTAATTTACATCATAATGTAACGAGCCGATACTGACTAAAATCGAATTACCAAAAAATCACGCAAGAGCCGTACCGTCGCAACGCGCGGGCATTTCCAATATATATATAGGGAGGGTTACTAAGAAAACCAATAGTTATGTGAAAACCAAAGAAAACCACGAAAACCAATAACATAATTCATAACTTTTTGTTATTTTAATTGTAAAAATATTATTTAAGTATTTGGTACATATATGTTGAGCATACATACGAGAATGAAGAGTCTTACGTATATGTAACACTATATCGAATGAAAAATGGTTACGTATACGTAACCTATATGTGACGTTAAGTAAAACCATGCTATGGTTTTCATTTAACTCATAACCTATATATATACTCACACTCATATATAGTGAGTAGTGATAAAAAAATTTATATATTATATGATTGTTTTCATTGGTTTTCTCTAGTTTTCTCATAACTTTATGATTTTCTTAGGATCTCTCCTATACATATATATAAATCCTTTTGGTCAACAACTACAGTAAATATCAATCATTGGACCAGGTGTCATACATTGAGCGATTCACGTTATTTTTATTGTTGTTGTTATTATTATTATTATCTTCTTTATTATTAAAATTTAAAAAAGAATTAAAATTACCTCTTCATTAGATTCACCGTCACTAAACCCAAACTAAAGTATAAATAGTTGTGATAGTAACCTATCAAATTTAATAGACTACTATTCATTCTTCATTTATGATTGTGAATGCGAAAAAAAAGGAAAAAACAATAAAATACATGCTTGTGAGTAAGATAAAGATAAAAATATAGAATATGATGTAAATTTTTTTTGGAGAATTTAATATAAATTTAGTGGACAACGACTTTTTAGTTAAATTATAGAGATAGAGATAGAGATGACAAATCAACTATCGATGCTCTAAGATAGTATATATATAGTGGGTTGGTCCACGTAATTCGTGAGTATCACTGATGTTTTTTTTCCGATCCGCATCAAACACTGATTGTATTTAAGTATTAGTATTGTTGTTATTGTTGTTTTTGTTAATTGTTATTATTATTATTATTATTATTATTATTATTATTATTATTATTATTATTACTACTACTATTATTATTATTATCATATGATAATTGTTCGAATTAAAAGAATTTATAATCTAAAAAGTGTGAAAAAAAATTTTAACAATTAATTTTTTTTAATAACGTTTTAGATTAAATTGTAAGAAAAAAAGTTAGTTACAATAGTATTTTAGTCATCACCACTTCGTGGAATTGTTTTCAAGTTTATTCATTTTTTTAAATGTGAACAAGTTTTATATACGATTTTTTTAAGGAAACAAAAGCAATGTGCTTCTTCTCTTAATTTATATGATTACCCACTCTAGTTAATTAGACGTTAGATAAAGATTAGTGCCTGATACAGGGGGCTTCCTTCTAGAAATGTATTCTTGATTTTTTAATGAATTCTTAATACTACTACTCTTTATTTCATAATATTTATATATATTTATTTAAAGTTTTTATAAAGATTACAATTCTTGAAATTAGACCTTTTAAAACTTCGACTATAATTTTTATTATATTTGTTTTATTTACTATTGATAGGATTTCTATTAATCAATTCGAACCCCAAATTCATACTAGAACCATGATGATTTAATAAAAAACTAAGTTAAGCACAAATGTATCCCGAGTATTACACAAAAAAAACTAAGCACTTTTAATCTTTAAAACAACTGTAACGTCATGATAGACAAAAAAAAAAAAAAAATTCAGCTTATATGATTTATGTTCATCATTATGTCCTTTCTATAGTTCATTGTGTTTTTTTCGTTCGTAATTGTGTTTCCTGAACATCTTCGTATTAATCTAACATTATGAATTCTAAAACACATAATGGTGTAATAACACTATTGGCTACTTCTACTATGGGTATTCAAAGTCGGATATCCGAAATTTGGATACCCGAATATCAGATATACGAAAGTTTCGGATAGTAGATATCACTATCCAAATCTAAAATTTTGGATATCTGATATTTCGGATACGGATACGGATACAGATGGTGATTCGGATATACACTATCCAAAATTTTGGATATCTGAAATTTTTTTAGTTTTTCTACAATAATTAGACATATGCAATTGTAAAAATAATATAAAAAACCAATTCATATCATGGAATATCAATATACACTAAAAAATCTTAATCTAAAATAAAAATATGCTTAAAATTTAAAAAATAAAAAAATTATTTTTTTGTTTTCGGATAATCGGATATCCGAATATCCGAAACTTTTGAAAATCACTATCCGAATCCGAATACGAATTTTTCGATATCTAAAATTCGGATATCCGAAAATCCGAATATTTCGGATTTGGATTTTCTGATTTTCGGATCGAATTCTCGGATTCGAATATTTTTGAACACCCCTAACTTATACAACGTAAAACACGGTGATAAAATAAAAACTATTTTTTAAATACATTAAAAATATAAAAATAACACAAGATAATATAAAACATAAAACAATGTAATAAAATATTTTATTGTATTGTTTATGTTTGTCATTATGTTTTCCTTAATACTATTTTATTTTTTTAAATTAATAAGTTATGAAAAACACATTGATGAATTAACATTATTATACACTTGTAATTGTAAACACAATAATAAAAAACAAGGAGTTTATATAATATATTAAAAACAATAACAAAAATAAAAAAAATCGACCTAAAATGTAAAAACCGGCCATAATGAGAAATAGTTGTAACAAATAATTAAAATATTTGATACCATAACCTGACTTATTTAACACAATAGCTAGAATATTGTCATCTTTAAACACAATAAAGAAAACATCTCAAGCCAAAATCATTTTTAGCATTTTTAATTTAAATATTATTTTTATTATAACCATATTTTTATTATTATAACTATGAAAATATTTAGTAATTGTATAATTAAGTATTTTAATAAGATAATACTTAATTTAAATAATATTTAGTTACAAATAATAGATAGTATATATATATTTTAATGTTAACATAAAATATATAAATAAAAAAAATATATAATTTTTTTAATTAAATAATGTCATATTACTAAATAATATATTAATTAAAATAATGTATTAAATGACGGCAAAATATTAACCATTACATAAAATAGTTGCATTATTTGCTTAACAAGTTATATCAAGTGTCTTAAACTTGGAATAAATCGACAATTGTGTTCCAAAAGTTGTATTATATATAGTATAAAAGATATAGATTACTGATTTACAATATAAATTGGAAAACAATTAAACACACAAAATTAAATTTCATAACACCTCATATAATGTAGTATTTCAAGGCCTGAAAATTGCATCAGAACTTGGTGGCAATTCAAACATCTTCACAGAACATTCAGCTGATACATGAACTTCAGGTTGATCAATCCTCGGGTTTAATACATGTTCCGAGAACCCAATGTTCGTCTCCGGCCACACCATCTCCTCTCCGGGCAACGGTGGCAACCCACAGCTGCTTATTACATCACTTGTACCAAAGTAATGTTTCTCCTGATCATCCTCATTATTATTATTAAAAACAGAGTTGTATCCACAAAACTGAACTCCGCTCCCTTCGTTAAAAAAACTCTCGAAACTCGTTGAGTAATTCATCGCGCCAAACTCCACCTCCATGTTAGGAAGGCTGGAAAACCCTAGTGACGATATTGGATCCGCTTGATCGCCATGCAGAAGGCGACCATGCATTTGTTCGTGATGAGGAGTTTGTGGTCTTTGATTTAGAAAATTGGCGTACACTTGCTGCAGATCAATGTTTGTAGGCTGCATCATTGTAGATCCACAAGCATTGTCCCCGCGACTTTGTACATTGCCACAAGCTCCATAACCGGTGGATCTGCTGCCTCCATGGACGCTGGGGGTGTCTGATACACGAATAGACTTCGCACGTCGGGTTTTCCTGCAACCGCCACCCACGGGGATGTTTCGTAGTGAGCCACCTTTGGTCCAATATCTTCTACACCCTTTGCAGAAGTATCTTGGTTGAGTCAAGCTGTAGTTGTTGTAGTAGCAAAATTTGGTGTTTGATGAGCCACAACGAGGGCACGGTGGGCATATTTCTACAGTCGGCTTCCATCCTCTCTCCATATTATAGAATTTATATGTTCATAAGGCTTCGATTTCGATATTCTTTCGTTTAACATCCAAACAATGTACACTGAATATGTTTTGTTTTGTGAAGTTGATGGTGGAAGATGAACATATGCATAGGGTTAAATTTAAGGTTTTGGAAGAGAATATGTGTGTGAATGTGAGAGGATCAGTGTGTGAAAAGGTTTCTTTGGTTATAAATTGAGAGAGAAGTGATGTGGTTATATTGGGTGCGAAGTATTGGCCATCTTCGGTTAGCCTTGGATGTATATAATTAATGATTTGTTGTTTTATCATTCACGTTTGTACGTGTATACAGTGATATTAAAAAAAGGTAAATTGAATAATAATCTAAACTATATATTAATCAAAATAATTCATACTAACAATTTGACGGTGTTACTTGTAACTTTCATATTATGTCGTTAAAGACAATTGTAGTTGCATAATCGGTAATGATTTATACTTAACTCAAACTTGATTTCTATTTAATTTTGTAATCAAGATATAGTGTTTTTCTAAATCTGTACTCATTGTTGTGTTTAAAGCAATATCGAGTAAGAAATAAAGTGTAAATATACGACATAAGTAAAATTATATCTGAGAACCAAGTTAAAATTAGAAGTTTTATCCATTAAATTAGTGTACTTTAAAGTAAACTTTGTAAAAGCTAAACCTGAATTAGTGTAAATTCTATACCCAATAAATAAGTAAATTTTTATAAAACTATTCACACACTCATTTTGCTCCAATTTTAAACTATACCAACTTCTAATTCGGCTAATGCTAGATTTTGAATCCTAATCTCATTCAAAGAGTCTCTGACCCTTATCATTTTACTTCAAATTTTTATAAATTGAAAAAATCTATTCCACTTCACTCACAGCACTTATGATATGAAACTTTTGTCATTTATTAATAATATTTTGACTTACAACATATCTTCTCAACTCAAGATGTCGACTTAAAATCTTCACATCACTTCAAAAAGATACGTACGAATAACTTGAGTAAGAAAGTATACTATAGCACCAAAATAATATCATCCAAAAAACGACGTACGTACGTTAAGTTAACGTGAAATGATTAGAAGATTTTGTGTTAAAAGAGTGCAATGAGGGCCATGGATGCACGTGCAAGTGCTGGAAGATCAGTCAGAGAAGGCAATGTGTACGGGATCGCACGGTGGCTGTCGGAGTTTGCAGCTTGTGTCATCACGCCATTGGTTGATTATGAAGGGGATTCAGGAAGCAATGTTATCGATTTCTAAAAATGTATTGATATTATTATTTTATATCATACTTATGGTTTACATTTAGTTGTAGATGTAAAAGTTGGATTTGGTGATCCCGAAGACGAGGAATGTCCCTTGGAGAGTCACGCTTAGGGTTTAGAAAGGTGCATCGGATCATGGGCTTCTTGGATCACGATTAATTAAGTTTTATAATATCATATTTGTGTCTCGAATTGTGTTGTTGGCTTCGGTTTCCTTTAACTAGACATCAACTCAATTGCACTCGATCTTCACTCGCTATCAAGTGTCAAGATATATAGATTTGGTTTAGTTGTTACCTAGGGTAAATTGGGTAAATGTAAATTAGGCCAAGGAGACCGTAAAATTTATAATATATGTTGTAATATACTTGGGTGTTGAAAAGATTATGATTGGTGTACGTTATTAGTTTAGTTATCATATGTTGTTTCGCCCCCGCCTTACTCTTACGGGTGTGTAAAATATATGAATCTGAGAACGTATTCGAAATATCCGAAAATCTAAATACAAAATATCTGAAAACTTGGATATCTGAAATTTTGGATCCGGGTTCAAAAATTCAAATATCCAAAAATTTTCTTATAAAAACTATTAAAATAATAAATATTAATTATAAATTTCAGATATTTCTGATATTTTATAAAAAATTCGGATATCTTAAAATTTTTCTGATAAAAATATTAAATTTTCATCATTAGTATTTATTATTTTAAGAGCTTTATAATTCAGATATCGAAATCCACTATCCGAAATTTTCGGATACCGAAATCCACTATCTGAAATTTTTGGATATCTAAAAATCCGGATATCTAATTTTGGACATTTCTACTTACGCTAGTGCATCACAATCAAAATTGAACCGCTAAAAAGAGAAATTGCTAAAAAAGTAATTAATCTTTATAAAAATCAAAATGGAACCGCTGTAGAAAGATTATAAAACTGTTATAAAATAATGAAAAATGCATGATACATATGTCAAAATATCATGATTAGTTACATGATTACTTCTTAATAAATAAGAAGTTTATGAACACTAGAATTAAAAGCAAGAATTAAACAACTAACCTAGATGTTTCGTCCAAACTCGATTGCAAATACATAATGAATCCGGATAACCAGTAATTTAATTCTTCTATAGATAAATTATAAACTTGATATGTACCGATCCGCAAAATGCACGTGACAGTGAAATAGTTAAATATTCATGTATTATCTTCGGTTATATGAAAATGATATAATTCCCTCTTTGGAAAATCACAAGTAATAAATTCCTTAATATATGGAAAAAGGATTCTTGACTCGAGATATGACGGGATTTCATTTTTTTTTTTTTTCAAATGGGGTTAGGTTATGTGCATGAAACACAATAGGGGTTGCATGGTTAAAAATTTTAAACATTGAGTAATCGTACATAGCAAGTGTGATTTCTTCATAAAAGCATAGATTTATCAGAAATATATAACATAAAATATTTATCTCTCAAGAAATCGCACTTCTCAACTGCGGTGTCTTTGATACATGTGATTTCTCAAAAGACCAATATTTTTCAAAACCATATTAGATAACAAATAAGACTCCTTACTAGTCCGCTGGTAAGATAGCTTTGACCGGATTTAAAAACAGAATAAAATCATAATTATATATAAGATAACATATATATAGTTATATATATATAATTCAATATAAATATTTTACAATTATATAAAACTCAACATAATCTTATGTAGTTATGTCTAATATAGTCCAATATATCATTCACCTCACCTATTAAACCCATTAAAATTCATAAATAATTAAAAAAAAAACCAAAATCCAGTCCAACCCCAAACCGGTTCCAGTAAGGGTGTCATTCGGTTTTTAATCGGGTTTCGAGTTTATCAGGTCGGGTTTCTCGAGTTTTTAGATGTAGAAAAGCAACTCGAATACCGAACCAAATAAACTATATTTAATCGGTATTTGGGTTTATTCAGGTCGGGTTAATCGGTGATCGGGTTGATTCACTTGAAAATTTAAAAATCAAAGGCAACATACTTGAAAATGTTTTTATTAGGGGTGTAAACAAGCCAAGCCGACTCGCAAACTACTCGGGATCGGCTCAAAAAAAGCTTGAATCGAGCCGAGCTTAAACGAGCTCGAGCCCGAGCTCGAGCTCAGATTATTGCTCGTTTACTAAATGAGCTCGAGCCCGAACTTCAGAAATCGAGCTCGAGCTGGCTCGCGAGCCTAAACGAGCTTTTTGTTTATATAGTTTTTTATTTGCATATTAAATATATATAAATACATATTTACGTAAATTATATTATTAAATATATTATTATGATAAAAAATAGTTAAATAATATATATTATGTTATATATAAAAAGTATGATTATAAAAGTAATTATAAAAAAATAAAAATTTAATAATTTAACAATAAACGAGCCGAGCCCGAGCCGAGCTCGAGCTTGAAAATTTTCTGACGAGCCGAGCTCGAGCTTTATAAATAAAACTATAAACGAGCCGAGCTTTAGCTCGAGCTTCCTAAAACCAAAACAAGCCGAGCTAGAGCCTAAGCGAGCTCGGGCTCGGCTCGGCTCGTTTACACCCCTAGTTTTGATTTAGCAATCGGATTTGACTTCTCTTTACAAACAAATTTGGTAGTCATGGTTGAAAAAAACAAAAATCAACCTCTAAATCCATATGTTACTCGTACATATGTTTAATACAAACAGAAATTACAACTATTATTGCTTGAACAAAAGTAAAGCAATAGCAAAATTACTAAACCTATAAAACATGTTATCTTTATATTATTATTCTCGAACGTCCAAGACATAACAAACATATATTTTAAACAAATACATGATAATGCTCGAGTATGAAATTATTATATCTTGTTTGTAATCAGTTAAAATGATTTAATATAAAAGATGCATTGATGAAATAATCGAGTTTAAAACTTATGTAATCGGTTGAAAATAGAGTGAAGGAATGATTGATTAAGTTAATAAAATATAAAAAATAAATGGCTTCGATTGATGCCATAAAATATGAAATACAACTCAAATTACCAAAACACAATCCAAAGACTGACTTAAATAAGAACTTCAGGTTAGGGTGTGATTTTAATCGGGTTTGGTTTTTTTGGTTATGCTTTAATCGGGTTCGGGTGGAGTTTAATCGGGTTATATATTCGGGTTCGGGTAAATATGACACCCCTAGTTCCCAGTCCAACCTATCCAACCTATTAACAGGTATCCGATCCGACCACCGAACCAGGGGCTGCTCGAATCGGTTGGACCCTTGTTTTGGCCCAAAATCATTTTATTCTATGAGTTTTTTTTATTTTAAAGTTATTTTTAGTTTTTGTTGGGCTTTGTTTATGAACTAGCTTTCGTCCGTTTATGATTTGAGGCTCATTCAAATTTTGTCTTTCATTTTATATTTCTGAATACTTGGAATGATGATTAGTTTTGATGTTTATGACAAAATCATTTTCTCACTACCACAAGTGTGTTAGTGTGTTAAAATTTTTTGATCGTCGGTATTCTCGCGAATCAACAATAATTGGAAGAGTTGTACATAGTTTTCTTCGTAAATCAACAGGTTCAACTTGGTATCTCGTTTTGTTTTATATCATGATAACTTAAATATTACTTAAGCCTCTTTCATGTTATGTTCCATGCAAGATATCATATAAATGAATTTTCTAACAAACCTTCCACCAAACATGAAGTCCAATCTCCATACATGATAAGTATCACCTTGAATAAAAAATCTTTTAAAAGTTCACATATTTATTGTTAACTGAATTACAATTATCATTTTAGTATAATCAGTGGCGGAACCAGAAAATATTCCTTTGGGAGTCACTAATTTTTTGTGATTAGATTCTAACAAAACATCAAATTTTTCGGATTGTCGGGTCGGGTCGGGTCGAAATAGATCGAATCAATATTCAAGGTCCTTATGAATATCAAATAAATCAGGGAAAAAAAGAATGTTTATGGGCAAACCAACCTGTTGACTTTGCCCACGTCTAGTATTAACTCATCAAACTAATAAACAAACAAATGCCTTTCAAAAAAAAAATAAATAGATACACAAATGTAGTTAGTATCAACTAATAGCAGAATTTGAAACTTGTTGAAATATGAGCATGGATGTTCAGATAATAACAGACTAGAAACATGAATATAAGACGAAAGTAAAAACCATAAGTAGGGATCACATAGTTCTACATTTCCTATTTCCTCTCAGCAAGACAGACTCAAATCGACATCCATGGGTAGTAATCAAATTCCAGGTCCATAAAAAAAACTGGTAAGGGAATATAAGACAAAATCATAATCCACAAGCTAGCCAAACAAATCATCATCACTATCATTATTGTCAAACTTACTCTCTGCAGGAGACTTGCTTGGATCATCTTTAGCTGGAGAATACACCCAAAAAGAAGCCATTTGCTTGATATTAATGAATCTCCATAGAGGTCATCATAAATTCCACCTTTAGCAGGAGCTTTAACTATGTTCAAGACTTGTTGTAGTTTATCAGTCACGCCTTTCGGGGAAACACCGACTTCCTCCGATTCTTTTCCTCCTCTAGGTAATGGTATTACTGTCGTTTGTACAAGTGATTCATACTTTCCAACAAGACTGTATAACACACGAAGAACAACAACCATATGTATTCAATACCCTATTAAATCCAGAATTGATTTATAAGGGTTATTACAAAAATAAGAATGACGAAAAAGATACAATTGTAAAGTACTACCCTATCATCAAGTCTTATCTTTCACACTATTCAATGATTTTGTTCTTAACCCTACTAACAGGTAGTTAGCGACTCTTAACAACCAAACTTTCAACCTGACACAAATACCCTTGTACTATCAAATAGTTACAAGAAGCAACAGAACATATAACATGACTAAAACCAAAAAGAATGCAGAAATGACACTTTGCACCCTGAACTTCTCACATCACCTTACAAAGCAAGCTATAACCCAAATAAGAATGATCAAATGCTGCTTCACATCTTACATTTATATCAAATAAACTTTTGAGATTATCGATACATGGCTTTATCACAATGGTTACACCTGAGACGCCAAAGAATTAGTCGCGTAGCAGATGTATTTGATCTAATATATTAAAGCGACATAGTTGATTATATGAGAAAAAAAAAAAGAAGATACACGTACAGGAGGAGCAGTTCACACAGAGAGTTTAGAATTAAAAGACTTAAATATTGATACACGAAATATGGACCACTCATCAAGATTAAGCATACGTTTCATGTAACAAAGAGGATACGAGAGTTAACTCACACACTTATGTCGCCTAAGCACTTTTAGTTTAATGATTAATTTCCAACATCATATATCTTTATCTTAAAAATGAATCTTTTATCAATTTTTTCCATCAATAAACCTACCTTAAGATTGTTTGTAGGCAACTTCCAATATCCTTCCTTTGTACATGCCAATCACACATTTTCTAAGCATCTTCTTCCTTAAATAAAATAATTCAAGTTTCTAGAAAAAAAACCTTGACTTAATCACTTAGGGATTTTAATATTAATTAACTAACAATTGTCACATATGTTTTAAAAATCGACATTTGGCCTCATAAGTCACGCTATCACCTTATGACTCGGTCCTCTTTTTTCCCTATTTTGGCCAGCCATCTATGAACTCCACCGCGTTTTTCACTTTTAAACTTATAAAATCTCACCTTCAAAACCTAAGCTTTAACCAATTTCACTCATATATATCCCTTGTTATTCCCATCAAACTTATCCCTTGCATGATCCAGATTAATATTTTTAGTTTCGATCTCACATAATTCGGAACCGAACAACCTAAAATTCGAAATGAACGACCTACTCTCTCGATCTTTTTCAGGCGGCCGAGTTACCGATATCGAGATGGGCAACGCGGCCTCACTGGATGGCACGAGTCTCGAAAAGTTCTTCAAAGACGTGGAGGAGATCAAGAAAGAGCTAAAAGACCTTGAAACTCTCCACAACCAACTACAACAATCAAACGAACAAAGCAAAACCCTATACAACGCAAACGCCATCAAAACCCTCCGAACCAAAATGGACAACGACGTCGCTTCGTCTCTCAACAAGGCGAAGCGAGTCAAGAACGGTCTAGAAGTATTAGACCGTTCAACTGCTGCCAACCGCAGCCTCCCAGGCTGTGGCCCTGGCAGCTCCACTGACCGCACACGCGTCTCCGTGGTCAACGGCCTACGGAAACAACTCCAGACCTCAATGAAATCTTTCACCAATCTCCGCCAGAAGATGGCGTCGGAGCACCGGGAAACCGTCCAGCGGAGGTACTACACCGTCACCGGAGAAACGGCAGACGAGGCCACAGTGGACAACCTGATCTCCACCGGACAAAGTGAAACATTCTTGCAAAAGGCGATTCAGGAGCAAGGGAGGGGACAAGTGATGGAAACCATACTAGAGATTCAAGAACGACATGATGCTGTGATGGTGATCGAGAGAAACCTGAAGGAGCTTCATCAGGTGTTCATGGATATGGCGGTGCTGGTGGAGACTCAAGGGGAGCAGTTGGATGACATAGAGAGCCATGTGAACCGAGCGAATTCGTTCGTGAGAGGGGGTACGCAGCAGTTGCTGGTGGCGAGGAAGACGCAGTTGAACACGAGGAAATGGACTTGTTTTGGGTTGCTTTTGTTGTTGATTATTATCGCCATTGTTGTTCTTTCTATTCGGCCATGGAAGTAGAAGTTGCATTGATATCATCCATGTGCTACAGTTTTAATACTATACTGTTGGTTGATTGGTGTATAGAATGTGTGAGATGGTGCATGTTTGTGTTAATAAGGGGACTGGATATGATTTTGGTTTCTAGTTGGGTTGTTACATGTTTCATCATGTTAAATTGTTGAGATTATTTGATTCTTTAACGAAATTGATATTGAGAGTATTTGTTTGATGTATGATGTTGTTGGAGGTATATATGTGTATTAAGGATATACAATTACTGTTAAACTACATATGATACTTTTTTTTTCTTGTTTTAAAACATAGAATAATGTTCAAGGATTTGATTATTCAAAGTATGGATAAAATTACTTATAATAACTTAGAGTCATTTTATAATCCCTTTATTTTATTAATTTAATTTTTTAAATGATCTTATAAAATATTCTAAAATTATTTAGCGGTATTGCATTATAGCAGAAGACTATTAAAATAGGTTATAATAGTTATTTAGAATAACAATAAGGAACAAGTTATGATTAAAACAAAGTAAAAAATGTATTAGACCATTTCTGATAAAATGTTGCATTGATTCTGTTAGAAAATCCGTAAACAGATTCGTCGTTTGTTCCCAGGGTACACCGGTAATCCTGCAAAACAAAATTAAAAAAAACCGGGCTTGTGTTTGACACAAATTCCCTTAAACAGATTCGTCGGTTTTAGCAGTAATGATTAGTAACGGTTTGCTCCATAAATTATTTGTTGTTCAAAAACAAAAAACGGTTTCAGTAGCAAAAAGAACCTCTCACAAACCCAAGTTTTCGGAGCTGCATTCGTTCGGGCGACGCATTAGTTCAAGAAATTTCCAACACAAAAATCCGTTTTCTGCACCCCTGCACGCGGATAGGTGCTAGAATAAAACACAACATAAGAAATTAATAAGCCTTGAAGGCTTATACATGTAAACCAAATAAAATTTTATTCTCACACCAATGTGAGACTAAACACACTTCTTTTAAAAATCAGATAAGAATTTGAGATTTCGATATCTCATTTAATATTCACACTAACATATCCTCCAATCATTCCCTCAATCATCATTCTTTTACTAATGTGCAGCATGCATATCATTCCTTGCCCTTCACAAACACCATATTAAGACATAGATGATTGCCTTAATTAGTTTCGTCCTTGGTAACCTCTAGTTGATCGAACCTTGAATGTGCAATAGTTTGTTAAAGAATAATGCATAAACGGACGGTTTTTTTAACCAAGAACAATAGACGCGCAAAGGCGGTTCACAAGTTAACATGAAAGGAATGTGTGATCTGAAGATTCGGGGAATTTGTCACGTACCTATCACACCGTTGAAGGAATGTTAATGTACCTCTTTTGATAAAGCATCCTGGAATGGGACATTTCAAGGCTTGGTCTTCAAATTAGCGCCAAACCAAATACTAACTGAATTGCCCCTACCAAGAACTGTTTTGATTAGGAGTGTTCATGGTCTGGTTCTATCAGGTTCTTTTAAGCAAACCACAGTTTGAAGGTTTTGTATAAATGTAAACTGAATGGCCCATGGTTTAGCGGTCGGTTTTAACAGTGTTAACTGTTTGACGTTTCGAACCGGGTTTAAAGTTTCCATTTTAAGCTAGTTAATCATGATATTTTTTTATTATTTCGAGCTTATGTTTGAGCTATGTAAAGCACCACATATCTGACTAATTGAGAAAATTAAAAAGTCAAGACTACTGAACAATGAAAATAAAGAGGATTAACAAAACCTTAAATAAGAGAAACAGACCTATAAATAGTGCCGGTTCATTTTCTTTATGTTTGTTCCTACAATATTAGCACCACAACCCAACATCAATTCATTCAATATATGCATTATGTTGTTTCTGTTATTTTTAATACCAAGGAGTAGGTTCAAATATGCATATTAAAGTTTAAAATTTGTTCAAAATATGCATATTAAAATTTCTGTATGTTCAAATATGCATAAATATACATGCACATATTTTAAAAACTTGTACACAGCCTGTCCGTTTTATACAATTGATGAACTATATATTTAAAACCAGCCAAGCCTTCGGTTTGGCCGGTTTGAACAGATTGGATAGTTTACGAACACCCATAGCTTTGACAGCTTTATTTACATCAAGCGTTGACGGTGCATGTACCTCGGTCAATGTCTGCATGTTTATGTCTCTAGCACATTGTTATAGCATCCTGCAAATACATGGTGGTCTTCGTAGTCTTAATTATGCTTTCCATGCATCGTACCCCCCTCAACCCTCCCCTCAATGTACTTTCCATCTCGTAAAAAATGTTGTTGACAAGTGATTAATATTAATCCCAAACTATTGACAAGTGATCAATATTAATCCCAAATAAAAATTTGACTATTATTAATCACAACTTTCGATTTTATTACTAATAACGGTATCAGACTAACTGTTCGTTAACTCTATTAATTTTTTTTAATTACGTGTCACTTGACATAGTTCGTGATATGACGTATAACATAGTTATAATTAAAAATATAAATATATTACTCAACTCTTTTTTAATAGAATATTATTTTTTGAATTATTCAACATAACACTTTTGTCGCTGCTTGAGTAGCTTGTAGAAAAAGAGACGTAAAGATTAAGTGATTTATTTATATATATATATTTTATTTATGTAATACGTTATGTCACTTGTCAAGTCACGAGCAACATCACGTGTTACGTCATAAAAAACTAATAAAATTAATGAACAGTTAAACTCTGACTATTGTTAGTAACAAAATCAAAAATTAAAATTAATACTTGCTATATTGTTAGTTAAAATTAATATTGGTCAATACTTAATAATTTAGATTATTAAAATTTATTTTTTTTTCTAATAAACCAAGGTTTTTGTAGACACATGATGTGATTTAGTGCATCTTGACATTGGTTTTCCGCCTAAACTTATATTCATATTTTAGTTTAAATAATTTTGAACACTTACTAAAATCACATTCTTTTTTTCTCATATGAAAATTTTATTTTCTTTACTTCATTTCTCTCTTTCATTTTAGATTAAAAATTTTCTTATTTCTCTACACAATAAGACGAACTAAAAATTTCCAATGTTAATTTTAAAATCATTTTGCTTGATTTTATATGAATGATTTTATTTGAGTGACTTTATTACTAGTAAGTAATTATCTTATCTACTGGTGAGTTTTCTAAAAATATTAAATGATATGGTTTTAAGTAAATAAACTAAATAACTATATATCTAAATATGTAGATCTTCTTATGCTAATAAATTTTTTTTAAGATTTACAAAATAATAATATTTCAATTATATCATATTTTAAAATATAATTTTTAATCTTTACGATTTTTCATCTATAATTTTTTAATAATTTTTTATTTTTTATTTTACCAATGGTTGAAAACTTTATTTTTTTGAACGGCTAATTGAATCACTGACTAGCCACTGATACACTCGATCATATTTATTCTCGAGTACGAAACCTTAAGGCACTAGGCTAGCACATGTCCAAAGAAAAGCTTGTATATATCAATTCGTCCCCATCAGTCTGAATCTAATACCACACTCAGAAGTAAACTCATCTTAAGTAAAAAAAAAAAAAAAAAAACCCTTTGCCCAACTTAAAATCGTTTATTTTTGGTCTCAGGCGCGACTTGAACCACATGCCTCCTTTTATTTTAATAAGTTTTCAAGTATCTCATATTAAACACTTGGGCTAAGTATTACTGATGGTTGATAACATCTAAAATACAAAATTTTAATAAAAACCAATAATTTCAAGAATTTAAATTAACTTCACACAAGTAATACTATATAGTACAAACACGTTGTTCGAAATCAAACCAATAATATTTAATATAGGCCGATTTATAATTGTGCAATATTACCGGAAACAATAGATTAGAAGATGCTTGGTCACACAAAATATTTCAACGTATTGAATTGTTGAATTTAATATTTTTTTCATTCTAGAAATTACGTAGATACAAAAGAAAGTTCAGTACGTACACTTGACTACTTGAGTTGATATAATATACTGAAAAGAGCACTACATCTTTGAGGGCAACGTACGTACAAGAAGAAAATATTTGAAACCACTAACTTTCATTTTGTTATTATTTTAAAGATAACTAAAATATATTCACGTCATGTAACTAACTCATGTTACAAAAAAACGTTATATATAACATTGACTTGAAAATTAACAAAAGAGTCGAGTTGGAAATTGAAGCGTAGCAAACTAGAGTGTGATGTTTTTTTTTTAATATTATATATATTTTGGTCAATATTAAAAATAAAACAATTAACATTGATTCTAAATGTTAATAGTTTTAATTCATAGTGCCCGATTGCTTGTGTGGGAAGGAACTAGTGCAAAAATTCCAAGACAGCATAGAATCCAACCATAATGGGGAGAGTGACAATCATCCCAAAGACAACCCTGAAAAACATAAAGGAATATCATTGACGCATTTTCTCCAATAAAACATAAAACAAACTTTTGCATTATTCTTAATTACTCTCTATAACTTATGCAAAATTGCAAATATATATAGAAAATGGATAATATTTCTACTACACAGACATATATATCTACAAATACAATATTTTTCTGATCGATATTATAAAAAAAAAAAGTTGAAATACATAAATTTACAGAAATAATACTAAATATTCTGCAGGATTTTACTATTAGTTTTTTAAATAAAAAATATGAGAATTTAATTAGAGTTTAGAGAATAGAAATCAACCTACTCTATTGATCGAGGGTTATAATTTGGAAAAAAAAAAAAAAAAAAAAAAAAAAAAAAAAAAAAAAGAACTTTTTGTAATTAGTATGACTACACATATTAGTTCCAAGACGTTGACGACCGAAAATCGGTTCAAACAAAGAAAAGAAAAACCTAGAATACGAATAAACTCTTTAATATACAAGAGTCTTCATGTAAAATCATCAGTGAAATAAAATTAAATATGTTTCTTTTTCTGTTTTGCGTGTTTATGTTGTATTTAAAACTGTCACTAATAATATTTATCTGTTTCATTTTATTAATAATTTCTATAATATATAATCTTGAGATTTTATTAATAAATAACACCTTCTAGAGAAAGTAACGATCATATAATATATCTAGAAAAGAAAACAATACTTACGCAGTACTAAGAACATCCGCATGCAATCCATATTCTTTAGCGTATATAAACGATGTTATAGACTGAGGCAAAGCAGACTGTAATACAAAATGACATCAGTTATAAGTATTGCTAGCTATCGAAAGTCACAACTATGGTTCTTCGACAATCGCGCTCACCTGAATAATGGCAACACGTAGTATATCCCCATGTAGACCGACAGCGATGCAACTGACAGCCATAGCTGCCGGTCCAGCAAAAAACTTGAGAACAATTGCAAGCACTGTAAGACTTGTTCCACAGGCAATCAGTTTATCTTGCTTTGCCATGAACAAACCTGCACATCAAGTTAATTTTTATAGAATAATACATTACTAACTTCTACACAAAGATATCCAGAAACTAATATATAACTATATTTTCCTTTTGAACGGCATATATATAACCATCTTAGGATGGAAAAATCATGTATTAGATGAGTTAAATAACTGAAAATGTTATAAATTAATTTTTCTTTACTAGCTACCAAATAAAACTCATGTATTTATTAAGTTTATTTTTAGTTGAGGTTTTTATTTGATTATTCACTTTTATTAATTATTTTAATTTCATTTGTTGTCTTTATACTTGTTTTCTTAATTTAACTTTCGTTTGTTTCTATACGTTTTTTTATTTGGAAAACTATTTGATAAAATTGTTATAAAAGTTATAAAAAGTTGCATTGATCATATGAAGAAAAATTAAAAGATTATGTTATTACATTACTATTATATTAAAATTATTTCAATTACTTAAGAATATAAAGTCTGTAATCAAAAAAATCAGATTAATTAATATTAATTTATCTTTTTAACTTTTTTAAAATACATTAACATGAAAGAATCGTATATATTTTTCAATGGCCTAATAGAATCCCTTATTTAGCTAATTTTAAAAATACAATGTTAAATAAGTAAATAGTTTTAGCATTTTTAAACATTTTTGATTCATCATTTAAAAGGATAAAGAGAAGAAAAAAAAACCATAAGCTGATTTCACCGAAAGTCAACACGTGATGGATAAATTTATTTTATTATAATAACTAATAAGGATAAGTATATGACTTACCCATGCTAAACATGGCAGTACCCATACCAGCCCTAGACATGATCAGTACTGATCCTTCAATTACATCTGGCATCGGGCATTTAAACCTACAAACAAACAAATGTGCTTAGTAATGATAAGGTAGGGTCTTGAATGAACTGAGAGTAAATTACCCTATGGCCAAATTTCTATTTCTAGAATCAAATCAAATGTATTGATATTTAGATCTTCAATGTTTAACTAATAAAAAGATTTTTGAACGGTACATTAAGTAAATAAAATGATACTAAAAGATATCTATGTTTATGATGAAATATTGACGATACAAATATGTATGTTAATACCTATTTGATATAGTTGCCCAAATGATGCCAATGACACATGAATACGAATTAGGGTTCATTGCGAGTTTCAAAGAAACAACTTTCATTAGCGACAATAACGATGATTTAGTAGCAGGTGCTCGATCAGCATCTGATTTCAAGTTTCCTTCCAAATCTTTTAATTCAGTAGCATTGACAGAGCAATCGGAAAAAACAGATCTTCTACATTCCAACACGAAAAGAAGACCAGTGAGCCAAACAATTGCTTGGAACACTGATCCCTGTACAACAAGGTTCACAAATTCTTGACCATACATAGCCCTAACCAAGGGTATCCCCACAACAAGAGAATTGGTTAAAGTGGACAAGGAGTAGCTTGTTATGGACCAAGAGTAGCTTCCTTTGCTACTAAACCTTGCCCAAAATGCAAGCACAACCACAATAATAACTTTAGAGATGACATCAGCAAAAAGGAAGCGATAGTTCAAGTTGAACGGGTCGATGTGGGCAGTGAACTCGAAGGTAAAAAGAGGGAGGGTGAAGAAACATACAAACCGGTTAATGGCGTCACATTGTTCCTGTGTAAAAATGTGCCACCACCTCACCGAACCGTAACCTAAAAGTAAAGCCACATAGAGCGGCACTGTGGCTGCTACCACCTTGTAAACGTCCTCTAACCCAATCATCTTTAGGAAATTAACAAAGAAACCCTTGAAAGAAAGGGCTATTTGTCCAATAAAATGTGTGTTTTCTAGTTAGGAGTTGTTTGAAGTATTTATATGCATACATCTCGAGAACAATTAAGTAGGGGAAATAAAATTAAAAAAAAAAATCCATAGAATAAGTATTATTAAAATGTTGGTGCCTTGAAATGCAATGTGATTTGTGGGTGTATACGATTCGTTTTGGTGGATGCTTGAGAAGTGGCATAATAAAAGTATATTGGGGAGTGTTGAATTTGCACCCCTTATTTTTTACATAACTTTTTATGATCTAGTCATCAAAGTTAGAGGTTTAAATTGAACCGAAAATTAAAACGTAATCTATAAGTGGAACTTTTTGTACAAATCCATTCACGTACTTTTTATGGTTAAAGTTTAACATTACATGTGATATTTAAAATTCTTGAATTTTACACATTACTATAAATAGGGCATCACTTGGGAAAAAAGTTCTAACGTAAATGTGTTAATTAAGCAAATACCTATTAAAAGTTGAAAGGTAAATCAAAAGTTTAAAAACAATAAAGAACAAATTATTTAAATTTAGTTTAAAGTTTATCTGGTGATTTCTAGTTTGAAATGATTTCATGGTGGTTTACGGGGCTGGCATCTCAACCAACAGACTCCGACTTTACTAATTGTACTTGTTGTAACGTGACGACCGAGAAAACATGTCATGTCTACAGTCCACTAACCACTCAACTAGGGTAAATATTAGAATCCCCATAAACCACTATTCTGCTTTTAAAGAACGAGAAACTATGCTTTGTTTCTTGCTTTTCCAAGAAGACAAGCAATTTCACGTGATTATACCGAATCCGGTGATAGACCTTCGATAAGTCAAACATTTATCCTAGTCGAATCAACAAATTCAACCAAATCTAAACTACCATTTTGGGTAATCATTAGTCGCTTAGAACAAGACTTTTTAAGATACCTAAGCAACCTTAGACCCATTTGTAAGTGTGTATCAGTTGATGCATGCATAAACTAGCTTTAAAAATGGAAGCACATAATAAATATCTGGTCGTGTAAAAGATAGGTGATAAGTTTACCAACAAACTTTTAGAATCCAGAAACATTTGAAAGAATTAACTATTCATTTTAACACTTAGACGACACTACAAAACATTCTTAAATTGATGTACAAGCCGGTTTGCTACCAAGATAACCAAATTTTAACAACATTTAAAATTTTTGTTAGATAAGCATACACCTTTTTCAGAATACAACACTTAAATACCCAACAACTTTTTAAAAATCCTTAAATCTTTTACCGAGATAAATTATACTCAAATAATTTTTTACCTTAAAAGTTTATTTTTGTCATTACCGTTAATGATTATGTCATGCACATATACCAGCAACGCAACAAGCATAGAAAATTTCCTTTTAATGAATAACAAGTGATAACAAATCCTTATATGAAACCATATTCAACTAGCACACTAGTTAGTTTTTTATTTTACTTTCTATGTGCTTGTTTTAATCTGACTTAACAACTTTACTTAATTCTTCTTAATTTTTTTTAATAATATTTGTCAGACAATTTCATGTAAACATCCACAGTAATATTTCCATATAAAATGAGATTATTGATATCTACTTATATAGAGACCAATTATTATGCATAACAAGACGTATGATATACCATATAGTGATCATCTTTGTTACAATTGAAAATGTTTCATCAAAATCCTTATCCTCTCTTAATTATACCATTTTGCAACTAAACTTGTCTTATATCTTTCTACCTCGCATGTTAATCTCTATTTTATTTTACGTACCCACTTGTAACCTGTGGGTTTTCTACTAGGTCGGAGATCTAGTAAATCCAAGTGTTATTTCTACGTAAGGTTTCAATTTTTACGTTCATAGTGTCAACCTAACTTTTATATGTTACTGCATAAAATTTCAGGGTTTTATAGGTTTGTTTAAATTAGATGCGAAATAGAAATTATCATGTGATAAATTTAAATAATTTACCACCAATTCAATTTATATGTCAGTCGATGGTGTGAAAACACTTCCTGATGTCGAATTCCAAAAACCAGCTAGAGGTTCCCCACTCTTCTTTGATCCTTCTTAGGGTCGAGTGGCAGCCTCGACCCGAGCGGAAGTGCGATTTCTTACCTAACCTTAACCTCAACTACAATGTGAAACAGAAATTATCAGGTGATAAATTTAAACTTTCATAGTAATTGAGGATCTTCTTAGTTCTTGCTAGATTGATTAATATTGTCCCTTAGGTGGGTTTGACTCTTCAATAGATTCTTTCAAATAGTCTGCCTTGCCAGGATTAAGTTTAGTGACAGGGCCGCTTCTAATGATTTTAGTATACTGGACGAGCCGAAAAAAAAGACTACTAGACCCTAATGAATTAAATTATATAAAATAGTTTGTTAAACGAAAACAAATGTTTACCAATAAACATAGCAAAATCATTGTACTACAATGACATACCGTAAAATCTAACCAATAACACGTGAAATCATATTTCCATAAACAACTAACAAAGTCGGCAATCGTACAAATACCCTCCTACCCTATACGTTGTAATCTTCTACTATTTCACTTGTGAATACCTCGAGTTTTATTTTTTTAAGTGAGCTGCTCAATTTGAGTTAATTCATTATATAAAGCAATTACACAAAATAACAAATAATTACAGATAATGGCCTATGAAAATTGATATTCTATATTTTAAGAAATGGACTTTTAGTTAAATAACAGGATTAATGAAATGAATCCAAATATATATATTTGACTAAAAACATAATTAGATTAAGTTTTTTATTGGATTATAACTTATTACTATTTGTTTTAGAAAAGCGTTTATATAATATACAATTTTAGAAAAAAAAGTTTGTGCTCTTTGAGCGAGTGGGCCCTGGACGGAGGTCCACTTTGCCCCTACTCAATGCTGGCTACGACTAGTGGGACTATTTGGCTACTTACCTGAATCAGCATCGCTAAAAGTTTCATTAGTACCAATTGCCTGCTTACTAGAACTATCGAAATCTTATGAAAATACCCTCCTATAATCATCAACGTTATTATCAGTTGTCTTAACACAGTCTAAAACTTTTAAGAAACTTTGTTTAACAAGTTTTCATTATCAAATTTGTGTTTTAATGGGTAAACTTGCTTATATAATTTTACATATCTTGAAAATAACGTAGTTTATTTTCAAGATTCCATAACTTGTTTTTTTATATTAAAATAACCTCTTAAAAAACATTTATCAGCACGACAAGATGTTTGAAGCATCCAAAATTGTATGAAACAAAGTCTATCAAAATTTCTTAAATGATTAAGAGAGGACTTAAAACCAAACAATTTCTCATTCGAAATTTTTTCAAGTAATTAAGACCAGTGAAGCATTCTTGTTTATTTAATAACTAGCAGTTAGGATACATGACTCAAACCAGAAGTTAAGAGAGACCCTCTTGAAATAATAAAACACGAGCCACACTTCATAATAACCTATGTTTTTTCTCTGCTGTTTCAATTTATTGTTGTATATATATGTATAAGATGTTTGATGTAAAATAGCCTCTGCCTAAAAAAACTTAATACTTGACTGTTAATAAAATTCTATGTCATTCCCACTTCAAAAAAAAAAATTAACAGATTTCTCAAATTAGTATCTAAATAGCTTATAATAATTCAAACAAACATCTCTAGAGTAAAAGATAAAGAAGCATGTGAAACAACACCAGATCTGTTAGGAGTACTAACTGAGTTATTTGAACTTCCCCTATCATTAACTTGATAACCACTTCATATTTTTTATAATTAGATGAATTTTAGAATAGAAACAGGTCCATTTCCAACTTTCTTTTTATTATCAAAACATTGATTTGCTTTTTATGAAAAATGCAACATTTTGATCGATTTGATTTTTAAGATGGGGAAGAACCATTGTTTCTTGGTGATTCTTCCTTTAAAATAATAGAATAAGCATCTTTAAGAGCTGGACGAGACTTCCTTATCAGCATACTTGTTCTAAATGGTTGATATATGCCATCAAGCACCATAAGGAATTGTAATAACTTTATTAAGTGGTTCCTCTTTAGAAATTTTACAAGTGCATGAAGGTAATTGAACCACAGCATCAAATTGTTTCTACATAATGTTTAACCTATGGTAATGCTTTAAGACTATAAAACCACTAAAGTTATTTATTTTTTTGAGAAAGGTAATTAAAAGGTAATTAAACGCCGCCAAACCATCCACTTGATCATAAGTTGTTTTTAAATTAATGTATCCATACTTTTGATGCTATATTTGAATAAAAGTTGACCCGGGTATAATACTTCGGAAATTGAATTTAAATTTCGAGACAAAACACTTGAGTTGCACTTGTCCCATTGTCTGGTAATTACATCTTCATTAATACTTAACAGAGATTCCATCAAAAAAGCGACGTCTAGTTCTCTTACTTTTAGTGTTATTTTCATTGAACTTGCTCAAACCTAGTAGTTTTCTTTCCCTTTTAGTTTCACGGTTACAATAGTCAAAGTAATTGAGCCATTAGCATGTAAGTGAAAAGGATTACTTAAGTCTAGTTTGATTATAAAGTTTCATTATTAATTATAGTCCTTGAAGTCGATTCATCTCACATGATTACCAAACCAATAAATCCAACCAATTAAGAATGGATAAGAGAATGAGCACATAGTCACACACATAGATAAACACAACAAAGATTAGACCTAGGTTTGTCATACGACTACAGTGGCAGATTAAGGATTAACCAAGGGTACGTGTATAATACAACACACACGAAGTAATAAAGATTACAATCTAGCTAGTGAGTACATACAGATAAGATAAAGACAATAAATATGGATTTAATATTCATACAACACACAATAGGATTGTGGCTCTCCTTCATATGCATACAATACATGGCATGGCTCACCTTGATAATTTTCAAAGCCTAGACATAATATCCACGTATAATAAAGTAGAAGAGATTAGGAAAGAGATATGCTCATAAAAGAGGACCCTGTTCTTAGGTATTCTAGCCTTTTCGTGACTTCTCCTAACCTTCTAAGGTTACAAGGCCACTTATGATAACCAACGACATGATGACAAGTAACATTCTAGGGTTACAACGTCATAGTAAGCTTTACCAGCAGTTGATCTAACACCTATGGTTTTTTTACATATCCTATTATATCTTGGAATAAAGATACAATTCTAATGGAGTATCATCAAAGATTACACAGTAGATAATTACTAGTAACAACACCCAAGGATGACTTCTCAAAGAGAAAACCCAAATATCGGCACCAAATAGTTTAAGATGATAAACTAGAGATCAAATCTTTGGGGTTTTGAGAGATAAATACCAAACAATAACGACAGCTCCTAGGATATCAGGAAACACCACAGATATAAGGTTTAAATGTGAGAAAACACTAAATCACTTAGAACAAAGAATACTAATGAAAGATCAGAGATACCAGAGTTGTAGTTATGATACATGTAAACTTATCAACATTTATAAAACAATAACAATATATTAATAGAAATCACTAGATGATTGTTTAACAGAACTCACAAAATGAAGGACTCAAACAATCAACAAAAAGCAATTGAAATATATGCTATCTAACCATACAAAAAAAAAAAAAAAAAAAAAAAAAAAAAAAACTAAGATGCAATACAACTAGATAAATCTCCAACAAGATGATGCAAACCCTAAACACATAGCGATTGAAAGATACGAGATAGGTGTAAAGTTTAAGGAATGAATAATAGAACGAATGTGATAATCACGTTCTATAGCATCCTTTTATATTTTCCTTTCTAGTAGAGTCATCCTCGTACTTTGGCAATCACCATCTTTAATATCTCAACTCCCAAAAACTTTACATTTACACCTGAAATATAAACAATCAGAATAAGCACTAAACTCATATGTTTACTTATTGCATTGAACTTGTTCATGTCCTATTAACTCATTCTAGAAACCACCACACAAGCCTCCTTCATAAATTAAAAAAAAAAATCAGGAAATAATATAAGAATATAATGTCATTCATTCAAAAATGATTAGACTTTACATATTTATAGTTGAACTAGAAAGATAAATCAATTTCGAAAGCTCTTTACATCACATTAAGATGGACGTTTATTACGATTAAATATAATAACTTCTTTCCAATTTTCACAACAGACATAGAAAATCAGGAATAAAGCTCCATCCGTAGCGAACCTCTAATTCTAATTGTTAGTGTTTATCCATAGCGTACAAGATCAATATTTGTAACGGCCGCACATTGAATTAACTTTCACGTGGCCACCTCTCGAATTGTGAGATTACATACACTAATTATAAGAAATTTATTCCTGATGAATACATTTGTTGGTTATCCTTTATTACTAAAGTCTATGACTAGTGGTTAAAGGTTTTAAGTGTATGCACTACGTATTTTTTTTCTCTATCATACTTAGAAGGTGGTTCAACTAGATCATCTATCCCATACATATAAGACATATACTTCATCAATTAAATGGTTGTTGATTCAAGTCTTTCTCTGTATAAAGAGGTAATGATGTCTTATCGAGATCGCTGTTAAAATTATGATATTCTTGTCCTTAAATGTAAATTAATTAAAAATAAACTAAAGGAAGTGTGTATGATCAATTCATTTGTTGTAGTAGACACCGTATGTTTTCTTTTCTTACTCTTTTTGTCTTATTGATGTTAGGGTCAAATATATGATAGAGTAGGTATGAGATTCACTTATTTATTCCACACACCATTTCCAATACTTTTAAAGGTTTTCTTCTGGTTTTGAGTTAACCCACCACACCTCATAATTCTCAGCCACAAAATTTTGAGACGTGGGGTATTGGGAGTTACATGGAATATTGGTTTAAAGACCAAAAATGGCGTATATGATGTGATACTATTTTATATCAGTTAATATGAAGAAAGTATGATTAGGGTCTAGAGACGCTTTGCAAAACTACCACCACATAAAAGCAAATAAGTCAACCAATCAAAGGGTACTTGTTACATACAATCTTGTGTTTCTTTTAGAATTGTTTGAATCACTACTGATGTTGGTGAAGAAATTAAACCATTAATTAGTTGTGAAGTACGTTAAAACGGATTTGGGAGTGTTTGAATGTGTTTTAAGCTTATTGATTATTGTAATTTTAAGCCATAAATATAGTTTTGAAATTTTTAAACACCACCGTAGAATTATATAAAATATGAAACTAACAAGATGATATAGACAACACCGTATACATAAGGAAGATAGAAAGCAACACACAAATATCGTTAATACTTTATATCACCCCCCCCCCCCCCCCCCCCCCACACACACACACACACCCCACATGACCAATCTAAGTTTTTGAGCTCAGTCTATACTTTATCCACATGTACGTATTAATATTAATCTCATTCACCACCTTCTCGACCCAACCTCTTTTGTTAAAAACATAATCATTTATTGCCTTCCAGATTGACTACATCGTTGGCCCAAAACAACATATCTGAACATCTCTTTGAGCGGCTTCTCCACTTCGAGATCTTTACAGACTTGAATAATAGTTTAAATATTCACAATAATTAAGATGGGGTTTTAGATTTTTAAATATCATAACAATTACCTCAAAATGATTTTAAATATTAAGTGTCACAGTATTATTTGACAAACATACATCTAAACACCTCCTTTGTACGTTCCAAGTTCTATACTACATGATATGTATGTATGCCCCCAAATGTAGAAAAAATTGTGCTTCAATACATCATCATGGCATATTATGGGCATTTGAACAAATGCCATTCCCAATTATATATAAACATCAGAATAGAAACACATTCCCTTTTTATGGCTTAAGCTCATCAATAAAGACATCTTTTTAATGATCTCATGGCTTTTTATCACCTTCCAAATAGGATTTTAGAGAATTCCAAACCAGTACAAAATTCTTGAAAATAATTTGAATTGTTCCACGACAAGATACGCTTAGCAACGTTCATTCTCAAGCAAGTCTTTTCGAATTTAAAAGGTAGAAATTTTGTATGTCTTTACATCCATGTGTTGTAACTTTTATGGCCAATTGATGTTCTAATAATGCACTAATGTTGGTATATATATGAGAATATTAGGACAAAAAGGCCACGAAGAAAGTGATCTATTCGTTCGGCATCCATTTGTGGACAACTAGTGAAGATGTTGCTTACATGCTACATGTACATCACATGAGGAGTGCTAAACCTAAGGTCATCAAGATCAAGATGATGCTAGAAATAGTTTTTATCTTCGTTAAATTGAATTAGGATGATTAGGTCCTACTTGTAATCCATCTCAGATATGTTTTATTCTGTTTAAAAGACGACGTGATTTGCAACTTGGTTAAGACCTCTTACTTAAACTATTAGATGGTGTAATATGGCTTAGTGATTTAGATTATACAAATATAATACTAAGGTTATAGATTTTTGCGTTAAAATGTCAAAATCAAATAATTTTGCTTGTGGACGACCAACAGTGGCGGAGCTTAAGGGAACCTGTAAGAGGGCCGGAAGTCACGAGACCAAAATCAGATGGGAACTCAATACGTATAAATATATCGTCCAAAATACATATAGATTTCCACTACTGTACGAAATAACAAGGGGGAGCCACGACCCCATGAGCCCCAACAAAGCTCTGCCCTTGACGACTGATTCACATATCCACGTAGAAAACATGCTTCTAAAAGTGCATTAATGTTTGCTATAAGATTAAAACTATCAACCATTTCAGAAACAAACATTCTTTTACACAATCTGAAAATGTTAAATAAAAGCGTTTTGATATCAAAGTCAAATAATTAACTATATTTATTTATATGAGGTGTTTTAGCAGGCTGTTAGTTAATTAGTCCATAAGTTTATTAATTATTTTAGCAAATTCAGTTCATTTGAAGATTTGATTTCTATAAGGTATAAGTTGTGATTCATTTATTTAAAAGAGAGTAAATTACAAATTTTGTTTTTTTTAAATATGTTTAAAATTATGAATCTTGTACTTAAACTTTGATAAGTACACTGATCGTTATTTATTTGAGAACTTATAACACTTTATGTCATTTCTACTAATAAAAGTTAACTTTTTCGATTAGTTTTGTGTAAATTGAACATTTTGCCCTTACCCCTTAAAGAACGAAATTTATAATTGTCACTAATCTTTTGTTTTTCTATTTTGTTTTTGTTTTATTTAACTTACCTTTTTTAGACACTTTTTATTTTATAAACTTATCTGAAATATTATTACTTAATTAACTCTAACTTTTTTTATAAAAATATACTTTTATTTATAGGTTTTTAATTTATTATATTTTTTTCTAAAATTTAGTTATCTACCTTTCTAACCATACGAGAACAAATTAGATGGTTCAAAATATATTTTTTATGGTTATAATTTTTAAACTATTTATCGGTTTTTTTTCTCCATCGCTTTTTTATTATATTGTTGTAATAATAACTTTCAACTATGTTAAACAGTTTGATTTACAGTTTATATTATAAATCTATTAAAGACTATATGATTTTTGGATGTGTCTTTTTGTATGTTACTTGGTTATAATTATTCCAGGTTGGGCTATACGTATAATTAAGCTTTGATTAATACATGAAGTATTTAAGTATTTTTACTTTAAAAGGTTCAATAAACTTAATCGTAAAACCAAACCAAATCAAAACCCTTTGTAATTGTTTGGTCGGGTTTTGTTTTAATTTTAATTGGTTTGGTTTTGATGTACATTGATAAAAATTCATTATTAAAAGTTTAAATAAAACTCCAAATAAAATACATTTATTAAAAGAAATTTTGAATGATTTGTTTATTTAAAAACTCCCGAGTAGTTGTTTAGAAACCTTTTAGTATATTTTATTTTAAATCAAAGTTGCAAGCTATTACACTATATTTATATTTTAAAAACAAACTATTTGATTGAAAACAAAAAATCAAAAATTCTTATCATAAACCAAAATTTACATTTCTCCAATTTGTTTCAAATATATACCCCAAATCAAATAATTTGAAATGACCAAAAAATCTTGTACCAAAAAAGTTAAAAACCAAGTTATTTAATTTCTTGTGGTTTAATTAGAAAGGTAATGAACAAAGTTAACAAATGAAAATAGATTTGTAAAAAAAACAAATATCTATAAATAGACCTACATTTTATAAAAAAAAATAAAACTAAATTATTACTAAAATTTATGATGATTTTTGTTAAACGAAAATGGCTAAAAATAAATAAAAGTAAAGAAAATAAAATAAAAAACATAAAGAAAGAAAATAAAATATTAATAATAACAGATTTCGTCATTTTAAGTTACATTTTATGAAAAAACTAGAGTTAAATGCTTTTTTGGTCCCTGATTTTATGTTATTTTTGTCATTTCAGTACTTGTGTTTTAGTTTTTGCAATTTAATATTCGTGTTTTAAAAAAATCACCGAAACAACCATTCCGTCCAAATCTCTAAATATCCATTACCACCAGGGGTAAAATCATCATTTTCTTTATTAAATTGCTATTTCATCCCTGGTTTATATCATTTTTGTTATTTCAGTACTCGCGATTAATCACATTCACGTTCATCATTTCTTCTTCTTTAGCACGATCCTTTCTTCTTTTTCAACACCACTAATGATAATTTAAGTATAATTATTTTCTCTGTTTGATTTTAAAACTTTCAAACAATAGTAAAACATTACTGGTTTTGTTAATTGTTGTATAATTTAGAGCTAGGTTTTATAGCAACTTGTTTGTCTAGTTTGTTGGTTATGTTTTCAATGTCTCCATTGGCTAACTCATTTTCAAGATTGGTTTCATACGTCTTTTGCACCGGTCTGTTTTCTTTTTTTTTTTTTTTTTTTTTTTTTTTTTTTTTTTTGTTCTTACGAGGTTTTGCCTAGCTTTCACGTATGTGGCTTCTTTTTTTTTTTCTTCTTTTCCGCTTTGTGACTTTGTTGTTTCCCCTTTAATTTTTATTAATAATTCATCAAAACACTTATGAAGGACGTGAATTGCTAATTATGAAAGACTAAGACGATTCCTCAATTATGATTATTGAGATTATCTAAAGTAGTCTAAAAGGCGAAGATGACAAAAAAAAATCGATTCGGTACTATGAATAAATTAATTCATTTTTACTATTAACTAGTAAGTTTACACCCATGTAATGACGTGGATAAAATACATATTTTTTCATGGATAAAATACATATTAAAAAATAAGATACTTTATTTACACCAGAATATATTATAAAATAAAAAAAATTATTTATAACAATATTAACTTTAATAACTAGCTTAAACAATGACATCTCTAGAAACAAAAACATATTGTCACATTATATATGTATTTGATCGCGAGTACTTAAATGATAAAAATTATATAAACCAGGGACGAAAATAGCAATTTAATAAATGACGGTTTTACCCCTAAAGGTAACTGACATTATCTAAGGATTTGGTCGGAATTGCTGTTTCGATGATTTTTTTTGAAACACGGGTATTGAAACCGCAAAAAATAAAACATAAGTATTGAAATGAGAAAATCGACATAAAACCAGGGACTAACAAAGCATTTAACTCAAAAAACTACAACTAAATTATTACTACTATTTATGATAATTTTTTTTAAACGAAAAGGGCTAAAAATAAATAAAAGGAAACAAAACAAAATAAAAAACATAAAGAAAGAAAATTAAAAATTAATAATATTACATTTCGTCATTTTAAGGGTTAAGGGTTTAAAAAAAATAAGTTTATAAAACAAAAGTGATTAGAAAAGAGAAAAAATATTAAAAAAAGTAATGTAAATAAAATAAAAAAATAAAAAAAATAAAAGATTAGTGAAAATTACATATTTTGTCTTTTAAGGGGTAAGGGCAAAATAGTCTTTTAAACAAAATTAACTAAAAAAGTTAACTTTTGTTAGTAGAAAGGATAGAAAACGTAATAAGTTTTCAAAAAAAAAAAAAAAGATACTCAGTGTATTTATCAAAGTTTAAGTACAAAATCTATAATTTTAGTTATACTTAAAAGATAATTTGTATTTACTCTTTAAAAATGTAAGAATTGTTGTTAATAAAATAGATAAAGGATCAAATAGCTAAGACGAAGATACTACGGATATATAGTTGAGCTCAATATCCGAAACGAAACTTGTAATTTTTTATATGATTTGAGATATAAATATAATTATATAGGGATATAATATGCTTAATTATTTTATATTACATATATGATCCATTTTGTATATTTATATATTAAAAATTTTAAACTCCTATTTTAAATAATTGAATAGTAGAAAACTATTATTTTGTTTTACACCTTTGTTATTTGAAAGCTTAAATTTGTATTATGAATCAAAAGTTAGTAATTTTAAAGATAAAAATTACAATATCTTGTTTATCTTGTTTTGGGTGAATTCGAATTCGACACTGAAATTTAAATCGAATTAGAATTTGATTTCGAATTCAAAAATAAATTTAGTTTCAAAATTTTAAAATTCGAATAATTTAAAACTTTGAAATTCAATTTGTTGAACCCAAAGATCATAAGAGCATTCACAGTAGATTTGTTATATTTATGTGAGTATGTTTTCTATATTTTAAGTAATGCTTGTAAATGGTTGTGATTAGACAATAGAGAAAAGTTACGGTTCAAATCTATATTTGATAAATCACTGTTCAACCTTTATAAATATTTTAATATTTTTGAAAATGGTTATAAGTAAAGTAAAGAGAAAAGTTAATAATAAAAATATAAAAAATTATCATTTAATTGGGAAGAAGAAAAATAAATATTAATTTTTAGTGTAATTATAAAAATAAAAATAAGAAAACTGATTTGAATGCTCTAAGATCCAACATAAAAAGATAGATGGTGTAATATGGCTTAGTAATTTAAATCTAAAAATTATGAGGTTTTAGATTTTTGGCTTAATTTTTGAAATCAAATAATTAATCAAATTTATATAAAGACGTTTTAATTAGCCTGTAAGCCATATGTTGATTATTTTATTTAAACAAATCAATGGGCAGTTTTTAGCTTGTTAACTCATATCAAACAAAATTAGATAGCATCGAGATGCAAGAATCACATATATTTAAGATCAGGATCATATAGTCAAGATCAACATCTTATACATACATAGACAGATCCTCATATAAATGCATAAAACTAGTATTTTGCACCCGCGCATTGCAACGGGAACACTACTTAGTTGACATCCGGACTATATTGTGGCGAAAGCACACATAAAAAAAATCCATTTAGTATCGGTATCTATAAAAACACAATGTTATGCAATAACTTTATTTTTAGCCACACAATTATGTTAATTTTGATTATATTTAACATTGAACATTATTCCAATGTATTGTTTATTTTAAAATTCAGACACGTATTATGTTTAATGATTTATTAAATTTACACTTAAACTAGGTTTTTTTCATCTACGCGCGTTGCGCGCATGATTAACGATTCAAAACAATTTGAAACTATAGGCTCGGGCTCAGAAAGAGTTTTCGGTTACAATTGCGAGCCATAATCGACCGCCATGCCTAAGCAACCGACGAAATTCCGGTATCTCATCACCGCCCCAAAGTTAGGGTTTAGACCAAACCCATTCATAAAAGACCCCCAACAAACAGAAGTATCAGCAAACCCACAAATCACCCTGTCTGTTATAAAGGCAGGGAAAGAAAGAGCGGTTCACCGCCTTTACTGGAGATACAACATCCAAGCATCACCGATTACCTCCGTGAAGAAGCATCCATCGTCACCGACCTAATCAGTAACAAAACAAAACGGTAAACAACACCCAAACATAACCAATGTTCTCAAGCCAACATGCATCCCCGTAACAAACCCTGGTTTCAAAATAGAATGGTCTCAGATAAATCATTCATCATCATCGACTTAGAAGACGCCAACCTTGAGTGGCCTCCACCTCGGCGACGGTGCTAAAATGGTGGGCGGGCAAAGAGGCAACCGCCTACACCCGGACGCCACAGAAGGTGGTCCACAAGGACCACCAGCGACGAACAACGGCACCCACGAAAATAAACCACACCAAAAGTATATCTGAAAACCCTAAAAGCGTATCAGATAGAAAAGAAGAGAAGGGGAAAGCCACCAGCATCACCTCCATGAACGGCCACCAGGCAGATGTAGTAGCAGCACCACAACCAGTCACCCTCAACCGAATAAGAGAGAAAGACAGACGGAAACGATTGTACGGCAAGTCGAGGACGGCGACTGCGACACAAACGTGTGCAAACCACCGCTGTCACATCTTCTCTCTCTCTCCTGCGTGAGGCGGTTGTCCGGCAAGCCGAAGAAGGTGGCGGCGGCGCACCCTCTCTCTTTCTCTCTCTCTAAAACAACCGGCGACCACCACCAAGAACACATCGGGAAAATGAAACCATTTAAAGGAGAAACACAAAGCCCAAATAAACTATGAAATACCAAAAATAAGCCAAGCAACTGCTCATTCACATTTGTTTTTAAACATATAGGGGAATGTTTACTAATTAAACACACATACACATCACTTGATTTACTAACATTTACACTTAGTGTTATATAGTTGTTTAGAAAAATGTTGTTTAAAATTAAAATATGGGTGTTAAAACTTATGGATACCAATAATCAGAACACAACCCATCTTTTATTCTCTCTCTCTCTCTCTCACTATTCTCTCTCTTTCTCTCTCTCTGTCCAACCTTAAAACCACCATCGCCTGCTGCCCCAGCCACGACACCTTCGCTACCTCCCCCGCCACCATACCACTGGCGCCGCTACACCAATAGCGTCGGTATAACCACCACCGATACCTAGCCGTCACGGCCACCTTTTTCCGGCTACAGTCGCATGTCATCAACTAATAGTCGAATGCCGCACAGCTTTGATTCTACCCTGTGTCTCTTTTGTTTCTCTCTATCTCCAGTCGTTTACACCGCCAAGAACCACCACTCCGTCTCCACCTTCGAAAACCCTATCTCACTCTCGGTGCAAGCTTCCTCTTGGCAAGACCTGCATCATTTTCCGGCCAACGAACGACCATCGCCAACACCTTCTTGTTGGTTTTGCACCAGGTGTAGTACCGATTGATGATAGAAATGAACGTGCATTACATGGTTGTCCCATGTACTTAGCGACTTGTACGTGGCCGGTGGCTACAATTGTTGGTTACAACCCTTTAAACCTAAGTTGTTCCTTGTGCTTATCAAGTTGTTGGGTACAACCCTCTAAACCTAAAAGTCCAATTTACTCATGCATAATACACTTGATAAGCATAAAGTACAACACAATATAGCATAAACCAATTGAAAATTAGTAATATATAAATTAGGATCATTCAAGTAAGCATATACATATATAATTGAAAAATACATTACTGAAATAACATTATCATCAACTTATAATTGTAAAACATCTTACTAAAATAACAACAACTTTGTATAATATATAAAAAATAACAAAAATACCATAAAATTATTTAAAACGTAAAACACAGTGATATACACATATAACAAATGATTGACATATTATATACAATAACCTAACGTATGATTACACATGTAAAGCCTAGAATGCTTATTATTCTTTTAAATTAAATATTCGTTTTACTATAAACCTACCCTAAGATTAAATATCAACCAAATCAAATAGCCAGGTACTTTCCTAAAGTGTAGCTTACACAAAAAAGTACTTCTATTTTTATAACTAATTTTATTTTTCAACATTTATCTTTATTAATGATACTAGACAACTTTTATATATATGATTTGTTTCATCTTTGGTTCTTAAGTCTAACGGCCGTTAATTTGTATCATTAACTAGATCATGTGATTATCACATGAGGGTATACGTGTAAAAAAAATCTAAGCGGCTTAATTCTAAAACGAATCGACATTATGGAAATATGATCAACAAAACGTTGAGACTAACGAGTAAAACCTTAAACAAATTCTATATATTTTTATCCTCCCTTTCTTAAAGATAGTTTGATAAAAATTGGATGTTTCATGTGATTTAAATATTAATAATAAACTTAATACATAAAAAGTATAATACAAGTCATGTAAAGTTATTTTGAAAAATATGTTAAGTAAAACTTCGAGATTGACAAATAAAACCTCAAACAAAATTTATATGTTTTTATCATCACGTTTTTAAAATTAGTTATATAAAAATTTATTGTATCATATGATTTAAGTATCTATAATAAACTTAATATTTAGAAACTAAACGTATTTAGATTTTTTTTAGAATGCTAGTTTTATAAAAAAAAAAATTGTATCATATAATTTTCATAATCATATGATTGTAGAATGTATCTATATTAGTTCAAGTTACTATAGCGCTTCATAGAAGATACATAGTTCTTTTTTTATAAATGACTAAGGTGGTGTTTGTTTTTTAAAAAGAAAAGTCTGCGTAGTCTAATCTGTATGCGCCGCGCAGACCACGCGCAGACGTTACTATTTGCAAATTGTTTGTTTCTTCGAATATGTTTCATCAAAAAACGTCTACGTGTAGTCTTCTTGATGCAGACATAAAAATATAACTTCAAAGATCTTTTCAAACCTTTTCTCAACTTCTCATCCCTTTTGACAAAACCCTCCTACCATCACCCTCACCCTCGCCGGTCGTCTCCCATCCCCCACCTCCACTTGTCCCCCTCCTCCACTGGTCCCCCACCTCCACTCGCTGGCCACCTCCACTCACCGGCCCCATCTCGCAAACCCTAACCTTGCCATAGCCTCGCCCCCCATCAGGTAATAGTCTGCAGAAGTTAAGAACCAAACAGTCTTCTTCTTGCAACTGCAGAGGTTTGGTCTAACTCTTCTTTTACAGATGTTTACAGATATAATCCACAGACTGCAAATATTTTACCTCTGAAAAAACAAATTGCACCTAACTAAAGGTGTCGTAGCAACCAAGGTAAGTTCCTGGATGCCCTCTTTTAAATTCAGTAGCAACTTAGGTGAGTTCCCACATGCCCTCTTTTAATTGTTTGATAATCTAGGCTAGGATACTTGCTGAATTATATATTTATGTATCACATGAATTGCTAACTATATATATTAGTTGAGTACTTGTATATATTATTATTTATATGTTTGTGAACTTTTATGCTAATATATGTTTGTTTAGTATATATGTAAGATAAGATGATATAAGTATGATGTATATAGAAAGATACGTTTTAGTTATGAACGATTGATTGGATGTGTGAATGGTCTTGCTCAAAAACGACTCAATAGAGATGAGAGACCTCTTAAAAGAGGTATTGATGTAAAGTCCTCTTTATGAGGCATAAATGTGAAGTCCTTTTTATGAGTCATAGATGCAAAGTTCTCTCATGAGGCATAGGAAGTCCTCTAACAGTATCATGACTTTGTGTTCGGTCTATCATTAGGGCGATTGATGGACTCTAGTACATCATGTGATGGATACGGGTATGTATATTAGTATGTATAATGATGTATGTATGATTATTATTATTAATGTTGTAACCTTTTTTTATAAACAAAACTTATGTTCGCTAACTTTTATCACGTATCGTATATTGATTGACGGGTAACGCGAACATGTTTCGTTGTAAAATGAAGCTTCTCTACCCTTATAATGTCTGGCATTTACCATGGTCATTTCTTTTATAAAATAGATTTATTTTGCTTTAATAATGTAATTATAGATTTTAAGTTGTAAGACTATTATGTTGTTTTGTTTTTGTTATTCCAAATACAACCTATGTTGTATGTTTATGAATTACCGGCTGTGAGGGATAGATTCAAGACCTTACATGTGTTATCCAAATAACCAATTAAGACTTGACTTCCTCGATAATGTTAAATTTTAGAAAAGCTTGATCTTTAAATGAAGAATTAATTATCATTTTGCTTACACTCATTAAACCTACTTCTATATTTAAAATACTAATTTGCTCATAATAGTACTTGAAGTCTTACCACTTGAGAGAGGTACCAATTTAACACATTGTGTCCATTAAACTACCTTGATTTGTTGGAATGGTATTAGAATAACAAGGTTAAATAGATGAAGAAGAAGAAGTTAAGTTAGATGAAACAGTGCTAGTCTTGAAGCAAAATGGAAGAGGAGAAATGTTAATGCTATAAGAAATTTTCCATCGCGTTGTGGTTCACTTCCAAATGATAACAAAGAAAAGAAGGTGAGGTGATCAAGACTTAGAAAGGGAGCAAAGCACAAGTGATGAAGATGTCATTCTCAATGAAAATGAAGACATATAGAGGATAAGCCACAAAACTAAAGAGATATGGAAAATATTGAAGACTTATCACGACCAAGCTTAACGATAATGGAAGATGCTGATGTGAATCAAAATGGATAGCGTGAGGAAAGCGAAGATGAATCGGAAGGAAACAAAGACATCATTCTGTTTTTCCTGAAAAGCACTTCCTGAACTCTTTTGTCTGCGCCGCGCAGACCACGCGCAGACGTTGGGCTATGAAGATTGTTTGTTTTTTGGAAGACCTTTCATTAAAAAACATCGTCCTGACGTCTACGTGGAGAAGACATTGACTTACCACTTCTAACATCTTCTAACCTCTTCTCAACACAATACAAAACTACCTTGAACCTCCTCCAAACCCATCTACATCTCATCTCCATCCTCTCAACACAATACAACATCCTCCCCATACTCCCTCTCACCACCGCTGCCCCACCTCCCCCCGCCGGAACTGCGCCGCTGCCGCCCTCCGCCTCCTTCCCTCTCACCACCACCGGGCCCCTCCCCCACGTTTGCACCTGCGCGCTCCTCCCTTCGCCAGCCCCTCCCTCCGCCACCTCTCCTTCCGTCGGCCCCTCCCTACACCGCGCCTCCCTTCGTCGGCCCCTTCCTCCGCCGCCCCTCCCTCTGCCGACCAGCACTACATCTTCGACTTCAAGGTATATTTTTTTTAAGTTTTGTTTGATTTGTGGTTTATGAAGTATGTTTGTGATTTGGGTTAGGGTTTTGTGATATTAGATGGTATGATTTGTGATTTAGGTTAGGTTTGTTTGATTTGTGATATTAGTAGTATGATTTGTGATTTTAACTTGTATGATTAGTGATTTTAGTTTGTATGATTAGTGATTTTAGGGTTTATTTAGTATGATTTGTGAAATTGCTGAGTAGTTAAAGCAGAATGTCGAATAAACGATTTAAATAAAATGTATTTATATGGTTTTATGAATATTATTGCAGTGTTGAATGACTTTTATTTAAATTTTAATGTTGAAGTACTTTTTAAAGTTCAAAAAATAGATTTACTTTAATTACAGAATATTTTAGCAGTTTACAGATGATAAAAAACAAACAGTTTTTTTCTTGCAGACTGCAGACATTTGGTCCAGCTCTTCTGCTGCAGATGTCTGTAGATGTGGTCCACAGACTGTAGACATTTTCTTGCAGAAAAAACAAACAGCACCAATGTCATTCTCAATGAAAATGAAGACATATAAACGATAAGCCACAAAACTAAAGAGATATAGAAAATATATGAGACTTATCAGGACCAAGCTTAACGATAATGGAAGATGCTGATGTGAATCAAAATGGATAGCGTGAGGAAAGCGAAGATGAATCGAAAGGAAACAAAGACATCATTCTGTTGGAGGATGAAGATGATGAAGCATAAAATGAGTTGAAGGCATCTATAGTTTTGATAAAAACAGTTTTTTTTTTTTTTGTCACTTGTTACTCTTTTAAACCACCTTTTTCACACTTGTCAATCTATTAAACATATTCACTTAATTTTCCGTTCAAAAGAGTATTATAGTAATTTAAACACTTAAACTAATTTCTCTCTCTTAATAAAAATCAATTTTATTAATTGATACATTTCTCTCTCTCATCAAATTTTTTTTTTAAATCAAGCTATGTTTTTAGAATTAAATTATATTAAGTAAATAAAAAACCACATCTTTTTATTAACATAGAAATCATAAAAAAACAACATTTTTATATAATAAGAAATTTTTTAAAACACTAAACCTTTTTGAAACAAAATATTTTAAATCGGTCCTTTTTTTAAAAAAATTATAAAAATATGAAATTTCTAAAAGTAGTTTTATTAAAACAACCAGAATAATTAGAAACCCGAGTTTTTAATAAACAAGATTTTTACAAACAATAAATTTTATAAAAAAAATCTTAACACGAATGTTTAAAAATAAAACTATTTATATAAGAGAGTTAAAAAAAATAGTGTAATTGTTTTATTTCTTGAACTATTACGTAAATATAATTTTAATCATATCTTATATAGAAATATCGTACTTTAACTATTCGTGTTTATTACTAACTATAATTCGTTTACTAAATGAGTTTATATCATATCTATTTATTTGTATGTATATATCTATCTATAACAAAAAAAAAATCTAAAATAAGATTTAACATAATTGTAAGTTTTATCATACTAACTTTCTTATTTTTTATTATTATTAATAATATTGAATACTAATAATATTACTCATACCATTTTTAAATTAAAAATTATATAATTTAATAAATTAAAATCTATTTTTTATTAAAAACCCATTTTTTAAAACAAAAGTTTTATAAAATACAGAATACAACACACTTTTTTAAAATAAATTTATTTTTCTTAAAACAAAATATTTAAAACCCATATTTTTATAAAATAAAAGTTTAAGAAAAAAACATTATTATTTATTTACTTAAAGTAGCTATTGATATGCAATTATAATAATATTTTATCTTTAAATATGATTTTATAATTTATAAATTTTTATTACTAATTATTTTGTATTTTATTATTATACCCGTGTAATACACGGGGTATTAACCTAGTAGATTAATAAATTAAGGGGAGTATTATAAATTCTAATGTAATTAGTTCATGTGAGTCAAGTGGACCACGTTGATTATATATATTACGGTCAAACATTACTATAAGTTTGTGAGGTCAAAGCATTTGGTTTTTATGTTCTATTGGGTCGGTTGATAATCAAAGCCCAAATTAGACCATGTATAGACCGAAATCAAAGCAAGCCATAGGGTTGTTTTCATCGTCACTTTTGACACCAACCTGGATGTTACAAAGACACCGTTTAGTGGTTGTGTGATTCCATACCATTGCGAAGATTATGGACAATTAGATAAGAATGGAAGAGTTGAACAAATTTAGACATTGCTTTGTAATCCACTATTATCAATTACAAGTTTATTATCAGTTTGTTTACTACAAACATGAATTATTGTTATATCAATTATTATCATGATAGTGTTCATTTCATCTATCCCGGAAGACCTACTTTCCAGCAATCACAATATAATTTAACACAAACACAATATGTGATGGTTAATTCAAATAAAACCCGGGTGATGATGTTACAATAGCTCCATGTGAATTCTCATGCTTTGTTCTAGTTTAACATTCCAAGAATTTCAGCTTTGAGAAGATATAATATGGATCTTGAAAGACTGAAAGTATGGGTGTGATGACTAAAAAACGAGATAAAGTGATAAACCTAATATGGAATTAAGGAGCTTAAGTTTATTTCACACAAGATTGGGCTAGATTTAGGTCGAACCTGGAAATAACTAAATACATTCTGCTAAATGGGTTAGGTTTGTGGGTTGATTGTTATTCTTTTTATTTTCTATTATATTCTACAAAAAATAACCAAACCAACCTAAATTCAATAATTGTTTAAAGTATGTTGCTTTGTTTTGGGTTTTATTTCTTTTTACTAATTAGATCACCGGTTAACACTAATAAAAAGATAAATGATAAACTAGCTACACGAGACTCTTGCATATGCATCGTCCGAGGATGTCGGGCCAACTTGAATTTGACTGTGCATGTGACACATCATGTATTTTTACATGTGGTTGTTTTCATGGCCCCAGTTGATGAAATACATCTAAAATTTTATTTTAAACAACCAGCAAACACCTCCAATTCACATGCCAACAAACAGATCACCTAATAGCAAATCTAAAACTGAGACCATCGAAATACTTTAATTTTCTTTTGTTAAACTTTCCAATAATAATAGTAATTATAAACCATTAAACTATTATCAACTACTCACTCCACTTGCTTTTTGGTCTTTACTTTCCACCACCAAGTAAAGGGATCCGATACTGATAAAGTTTTATTATTTAAATAATTATTATAAATTATAAATTACATTTACAAATTAATATTAATTCTAAAACACCACAAAATCTTGCTACGCACCACTAAAAATCCGATTTCCACTTGCACAGATAGTTGGTACCAATTCAATATCTTCACACATTTACATCAACCCCTTTTCATCTTGTTTATTTCGGTTTTTCCGGAAGCGTAAAATATGTTAATGATTGCATCTCTTATATTTTATTTTAGTATAAATAAGAAGTTTTAGGTAAATTAAATTTATAATATTAATAAAACATTATTTTATCGTTAGATTTTAGAAACCGAGCATATTAATTTAGGACTGAAAATAACAAAATAAAAGTAAAACAGGAAAAATAGAATACTTGCTTTTTTTCTTAACTACAAATTATTTTTTGGTGGCTAAACAAGTGTAACAGATAAATAAGAAAAGTGGATGTCACTATGGATTATTATAACCTAAAATTTATAGTTTAGATTATTAAATTTCTTTTTGAGAAAAGAAGATAAAAAGTTGGTTTGGTCAGATAGATCATCTGGTATTTATACTATAATTTATTTCTTTAAGTTCCTATAGTCAAAAAATTCAAGATTCTACGACTCTACTAGAAGTTGGAACGTATTCTAGTCGGAATATGTCGACTTAAAAAAAGGATGTTAAAAAATAACAACTAAAAATGGTTTCAATTTTTTTTAGATATATATATTTGATATCATAGTTTAGGTGATGTTCAAACTATAAAATTCAAATATTCGAATTCGTGTAATTCTTTCTTGGAATTCTAGATTTTATTTGAATGTTAGCATTCGAAGCTTTTTACATACCCCTAAAGAGAAGTAAATAAGATGGTAGAGAAGAACCTATGTTGAACTCAAGCAAGAAGGAGATCATGTGTGGAGCTCGAGCAAGTCGAAGAACTTGCCTATTTTTATTCTTAATAATATTGAAAAATTTTGTGTTACTTTCCATAAAATATCATGTCTCTAATATTGATTCTGGGCTGTCATGTATAACTTTATTATATGTTTATGTGCTAGACAAAAAATAAAAAATATTATATAACTTAATAGGTTTGTAAAATTTATTTTTTGTTATAATTTTATAATTAAAGAATTTCTAAAATATAAAATTCTTTATTATAATTTTATGATAAGGGTAAATGTTGAGTGAATTTATAGAATTTCTAAAATCTATAGTTTTTATTATAATTTTCTAAAATCTATAAGGTTGAATGTTGAGAGAAATAATCACATTAGAGAATTTCTAAAATCTATATTTTTTATTATAATTTTAATGATTAGGGTGAGTTATTCTAAGAAGGAGAAAAAAATGAGAGAAATAAATAATATTAACAATCAGATGTTAGATTTAATGGCTACAAAAATTTAATGTCATTATCTATATTATATAAGAAAATAGTGTTTTCGAGAGATACATGACGTGACGACTTGTGTGAAGTCTAAACGTTTGTTTGCCGTCTCTCTCTCTCTTCCCCGCCCCCCCCCCCCCCTCTCTCCCTCTCTCCTATTAAATAAAAATAATTTTAAATAAGTAATCTATAGATATAGGGTGAAGATTGCTCGAGGGGGTGATCGGCGTGGGTGAAGATCAATAGGAGAAATAGGGTTGGTTTTGTTTTAGAGGGGTGTTTTTGTCTACTTTTTCAGTTAGCAACTTTTTTTAAGGAGGTTTTTTTTTAAACTAAACAACCCAACCTCTTACCGATTCAAATATGGCCTTTTAATGAAATGATAAATAAGCTACCAAAAACCCCTAAATATGTAAAATATAAATCTTATTATTCTAATAATTTATTAAAGTATGATAAATTATAAGATTTCAGATATATCTTATCTTCAAATATAATTTTATAATTTTAAATCTTCATTGTTTTATAATTTTAGATTTTAGTTATATCTTATAAACAATTTTTTTCATCAATATTTTTATGTTGTGTAATATTAAGTTATTGTATAATATTAAACAGAGCATTGTGTCTAAATTTGCTCATTGTGTTTGCTATTGTGCTTTTCTAAATAATAATTTTAACATAACACAATGCTGAAAATGAAAATCTTTTTACTTTTTCCATTTCATTGAGTAGTCCCGATCAGGTAATCGTGTAATTCTCGTCAAACAACTCATTATGTCTAATGTTAATCATCGAGTCTTGTGCTAGTCATTCTGTCATCCATTGTGTATATTGTTGATCATTTATGTCTAATGTTGACTATTATATTATTCATTATGTTTTTCTAAATGATAATTTTTAAATAACACAATACTGAAAAATATAAACTTTTTACGTTTCCAATTTCTTATGTAATCCTCATCAGGTACTTGTGCAATCCTTATCAATTTAGAAGATTACACAATAACCTAACGAAAGTACACAATGAGCTAAAAATATGAAAAATTATTTTTTTATATTAGCACTATACGCTTTTTAAAGATAAAAAATAAACATTTTTATGATATATTTTGTTAAAAAATATGCGGGCATTTAAAAAAAGATGGTACTTGAAATGGCCTTTTTTTAAAAGTTCATAACTTTTATGTACAATATAATTTTTTATAAAAATTACACCATAAAACAAGTGTTTTTATCATTAAAACGATTACTGTATATATAATAATATAATAAACTTTTTTTATAATTTTAATCTCATATCACGTCATTGTGTTTTTAGTGCAGTTCATTGTGTATTCTTGTTAGTTATTGTGTTTATCTTAATACTATTGTGTTTCTTTTAAATGATGAATTTTAAAAAAAATATATAATACTTGAACAATATCATTATGTATTTCTAATATATAAAACACAATAATAAATTAATAACTATATATTTTAATACATTAAAAATATTGACAAAATAACACAATGTCTCATGTTTTTTATCATCTTTTCTTTTTATTTTGAACGCTATGAATTGTTAAAAATACATTGGGGAAATAATATTGTTGCATACTGCTAATTGTAAAATACAATAATAAATAACAACAAGTTTATATAATTTATAAAAAGAACAATGACAAATATAAAACATTGCGTTATCTTCAAAACTATGAGATTTGCAAAATAGATTAGTGAATGTATATCATTATGTACTTTTAACTATAAATATAATGATACATAACAATTTTATATAATCTATAGGAATAATGACAAAAATAAAATCAAATGATCTAAAATAAAACTTAATGATGAACACATATAACAAATGATGAAATATATATGATACAATGAGCTAACGTATCTGATACAATGACCAAAATATGCTCTTTAAAACAATAAAAAAAAGTGTGTTAAGCGCACAATCCTTTTTATACTTTTTAAATTCAACACTTTTTACTATAACCTCACCGAATAATTGAATGTTGAAAGTTGAGAAAAATAATCACATTAGATAATTTCTAAAATAGCATATAAAAGAAATACAGTTTTAAAAAAACTTTATCAAAAGTAAAAGAATAAACAAATAATTATGTTACTTTGTTATTATTAACTTAAGTATTTAACAAATTCACAAATCAAACGCATAATATAAAGAAATAAAATCTAACCAATCACATAACAGAATAATACATTTCAACTTTAACTTTAATATTTTAACTAGGTTAGTGTCCCGTTTATTACATAGGTTGCATAAATAAATATTAAATAGTCAGTAACAAAAATTATAAATTATAAAACAATATCTTCAGATATGATATTATTAAAATTACGTATGAGTAAATACTATAAATAATACAACAACGATATCATTTTATAAACTTTTTTTATTTTTGAAAGTTTTTGTGTTTCAAAACAAAACGTTTTTAAAAATGCTATTTTTAAAAATTTTCTTATAAAATGTTCGAATTTTAATCATTTTTGTTTCATAAAAAAATTTAGTTTTTAAAGACACAAGTTTTAAAATATTTAATATATTTAAAAAATTTTGATCTTTTAGAAAAAAATTTTATTATATTAAAAATTGTTTATTTAGCAATTACATTTACAAAATGATCTCTTTTTTTAATTTATAAAAAATATCTTTAATCTTAAATGAATTAAATTAAATTTATTAATAATTAATGTAATTATTAATTAGGAGAGAGAAGTGGGAAAATAAGATTTTAAAGTTTTATAATTACGCCATGTGTCAGCAAAAAAGTTTCTTTTATAAATATTGATGGATTACTAATAGGTAGCTATACATACTTAGGAATTTTCATACTCTATAGAGTTCATATACGTTGATGAAAACTTTTTAGTCAGTCTTTTTTAACCAGTCAAATATCATTAGAAAGAAAACTAGCAAGGATACAAAAGAAATTAAAACAAAAATTGTGTGTCAACTCCCGATGATTACTAACGACGGGTGATACAGAAAGTTAACGTCGTTAGGGTTCTGACAAACGACGGGTGATACAGACACCGAAGTGTTTACTTGGGAGTTATATTCGTCAAAACGATACTTAGGGTGGCAACGGCCAATTCCCAATAGTTGGGAGTATTTAAATCCATTAACCCATTTTTTTAACTTTTTTTGTATTTTAAAAAAAATAAATTAAACATTTTATTTCAAAACAAATCATTTAAAAAAATATTATTTTTAAAAATTTCCTTACTATAACTTCCAATTATAATTATTTTCGTTTATAAAAATTTCACTTTTTAAAAAAAATAATTTTAAAGTGATTTGTATTTTTAAATTTTTTTTGATATTTTAAATAAATTTCTTTTTGTAAAAGTTTGTTTCTTTAGAAAAATAACATTAATAAAAATATCTATTTTTTAATTTATTTATAAACTATATTGCTCTAAAAAAGAATTAAATAATATTATTAGTAATTAATGTAGTTATTTAATAAAAGAGATAAGCGAGAAAATTTTTATGAGAATGAATATGATGGTGGCACGTGTCACACTTAGTTACTATTTTATTAGAATACTAGCTTAATAACCCGTGTATTACACGGGTTGAATATATAAAATATTAAATAAAATAAAATTTTGTTAATTATAAAACGATATTTTAAGATAATATACGGTTGAAATTATGTATAAGGACTATAGGTAACAAAATAATGATATCAAGTTTTTAAACTTTTTTTGTTTAAAAAAACTAAATATTTTGTTTCAAAACAAAAAGTTTTATAAAATTTATATATAATTATTTTTTATTTATAAAAATTTTACTTTTTAAAAATATTGATTTTTAAAATATTTTATATTTTTAAAAAAGTTTGATGTTTTTGAAAAAATGATTATTTTATAAAAATTTGTTTTTTTATAAATAATATTGATTAAAAGATTCTTTTCTTAATTTATTAAAAAATATTTTTAGTCTATAAATAAATTAAATAATATTATTAGTAATTATAGTAACTATTAAGTAGGAGATAGAAGCGGAAAAATTATGGTGAGGATTAATATGGTGCTGTCACGTGTCCCAATTAGTTACTATTTTATTATAATATAAAGATAAAGATAAAGATATATGGAGATGAAGATTCTATCATTCATTGCGGTCACTTGACCCCAACCCCTTATGTAGTAGCTTCGCCCCGACCTCTTATTACTTAGTCTCCAACCCCACCCATTTAAGATTGAGCTGTGCCAATTTGACAACTAGCCTAGCTATATCAAAATGTAGAACCCGCAAGCGGTTAAGGTTAAGGTTAGTACTAAAACAACCTTACATGATTGAACAAAAGAACCTTTTACATTTCAATTTTCTTTTTGAACGGCTTTCCTTTTCAACTGACTTCCAACACCAATCGTGCTTTTGGATAATTGTACGTGTAATAAAGTTGATTTAATAATGAGTGCCCCAATCTAAAGAAAAAGAAACAAAAACATCAACTTTCCTTTTAAGTTTTTTAAACGGAACGACCAAGCAAAATATATATTCAGGTAAGTTTGAACCTTTGTTTCTTGAAAGAGTTTCAGACGTCATACCGCTAATCATTTTATATTTGACCAGGCATTTTATAAATGTTAACATTGTTTTATTAGATAACCTTAATTATCATCGAGGTAGATCTTTGTTAGGCACGTATCTATACGTAATACACATAGTGAAGGTAAGACTTCACATCTTTAAGTAATAATAAACTTAGTTATTGGTAGTTATTAATAATAAATTTAACATTATAAAATCAACACGTTAATTATATAAACAAATTGAATATAAAATAAAAAGATAGAAACAAAAGAAATCCATATAAACAATATGCTATTGGGCAGTCACCCAACGCAATTGCTTCTTGTTCTTGCTCGTTTTAATTTCGCTTTCTTGAGTTCATCAATCATCCAACCCTTCTTCATGATTGGATTTTGATTTGTTTATCTTACTGTTAATTGGTACTTGTCTTCTATTCCTCTCACTCTCTCTGTTTTTCTCTTTCTGTAATTTCTTAATCTATGGATTCATATTCATTTAAGAATCAAGATTCTGCTATCTATGCTAACTATTTGAATTGGGTTTTGCTTAAAACGAATCGGGGTTTTCCGAAATCATGATGGGTACAAGGAATTATTTAGTTTCTTGGTGTTTGTTTCATTGTTTGATCGTAAACTTCAAAATAAACATATTTACAGGTTTTGACGCCCTCGAATACCGTACAGTCTCGATTTCAACTCACGATTTTCGTTATTTATGCTTGGTGATCTAAGACTCTCGATACAGGTGTAAGTTTGCAGAAAATCGATCAATTTGGTGGAGAAATAGCTTCAATCTGATCTGTGTTGTAGTTATCACAATGAATTCTGTTTATTACAAAGAACAAGACGATGATGGTGGTTGGAATCCGATGGGTTCACCTTCACGGGCTTCCGGTCCTTGGTGGAGTGGACTTTCGACTCGATCAACACTCGAAGAATCTGTGAAGTCTTCGACAAAGGAAAACCACACCTTTTGTGATGAAAAACTCACGCATGTTACACTTATGCCATCAGATCATGATGCACACCAAGTGTTTGACAAAATGGATACAACTCAATTCAGTATTATTACTGGTAATTTATCTAATTTAATATGCATCTCTATGTTTAGATACTAATTGGTATTCACATGTTGATGTCAAATACTGTGCATATTTCAGATGACTGCAAGAACCCGTCAAACGGAGAAAAACTTTCGACGCAGGCTGATCAAAGTTTTGTTGAGCTTGGATTTGGTCAACCTACCATGGTAAAACTTTTGAGTCATCAAACATTATCTTTTAGAAAGTTTTGATCTTTAATCTTTGTGTAAAGTTGATAAATTCTCTCTTTTAGACAGCTTTGATCTTTAATCTTATGTAAAGTTGATATATTATCTTGCTTTTAATCAATGGTGATAGGTATTTGGCAAATACCCTTATGGGGATCAGTTTTATGGATTGGTCTCAGCTTATGGACCCCAGATTAAGGTGTTTCATCTCTTCATACTAACTTTTTCACATGTTTTCTTATGTATGGGGGTGATTTTAAGATAGTATTATGAAAATAGTCACCTTTTTAATGAAATTCGTCTACATTTTGACTAAATTATCTGTTATTATAGAAGTACAAATACAAAAGCAAATAACTTTTTATGTTTATTCTATTTGGATGAACAAGCTTAGTTAGGAATCTGATTCATGATTACATGATTTAACGCTGAAACATTGACGCAATCTTTTGGGATTTTCTGTTTGATAATGATCCAGGGTCGGATTATGCTGCCTTTGAACTTGGGCAGTGATGATGAACCGATGTTTGTGAATGCAAAGCAATATCATGGAATTATAAGGCGAAGAAGATCTCGTGCTAAGGCGGAAATGGCAAATAAAGTTCTGAAAAGTCGTAAGGTATGTTTATATAAGCAATTTGTTAAATTCTTGTAAAGGTACTGAAATTTGGTTCATGTTGGTGTAATATGGGTATTGCTGTAATGTATGTTATTTACCAAAATCAATATGGTGGCATAAAAAGCTGTTAAACATGTTTATAGAAAGATTTGAGATTATGCAACAGCAGGAACTTTGGAAACAGTTTTTAGGTCCCCATTTTTCTTGCTTTCAATGAATGATATTATTTCTGGTTTTGGTTTCTTATTGCAGCCATATTTGCACCTTTCTCGTCATCTCCATGCGATGCGCAGACCACGAGGAATCGGGGGCCGTTTCCTGAACAGCAAAAAGATGGGAAACTGCAAAGATGAAACTATGGATCTGAAAAGGGATAGCAATTCACCAGAAACTCCAAATTATGGTGCAAATGGGTCCCACATTCCTCGAGCGGAGGTGACTAGTATGTTCTCCCTCGGAGACCTCAAACATTTTCCAATCAAAAATCTGTCGATGGTTGATATGGTGTCTGGAAACGCTACCGAACATGGTTTTGGTATGCACGCCAAATGGGTTGCAACGGCAGGTAGTGGTGGTGGCCGCTGCTTCAACCTTGCAGTGTAATACTGGTAGGTCCAGTGTGTTATGCCACTAATATACTGGACCTCATAGTTGTGCAGCCAAATGAAACAATCGTTTGGCTGCTTTTGGCAACTCATCCTTGGCTTTGTGTGTTAAGGTTGTCTCTAACCTCTTTCTACTGGCAAATTTTGCAAAGTGTTTTAAGAGTTGTTATGAAATAGCCTTAATGCATGTGAAAAAAAAAATTTGTGTTGTTTCATCTTTATGTGAATATTGTTTCAAATAAACATTTGTATGTGTTTATGACTATTTTTTAAGACAGTTTTTGGGTTGTGTGTCTTTTGAGTTATTGATAAAGTAATATTGTTAATGTTCATGGAAGACTTCACTGCGCTGTTATAACTACCATAAAAACATTGATGTCGTTCTTAATATAATTTCTTCAAAGCGGGTTACGTAACATCTTCGTATGATTAAGGCCATATGTAATGCACCACCGATGGTGCTCGGTGGATGATTTCCATCTTTTGATAAAGAAACGTCTTCCATAACTGATCAAATCCATATTTAGATTCGGCTTATATTAGGCATCGACCAAACCATCAAAGCATAGTATGGATGAATTTTTAGGTTATATCGAATATTTTAACCGGGTTATATTGTTTACAATATAATCTTAAACCAGCTAAAATAACGATAGTAATATATTGATAGAATATAATGATTTTCCGTGTTTCTTGTCAAATAAATATATATAGTGAGTTTTTGTTTTTCTTGTAAAATATATTGATACAAACAAGAAAAGAATCTGGGAATCTTTGTTCTTATGAGTAAGAGCATTCACAGTAGATTTTCTATCTTTATTTATATAATTATACTAAAAATTATACATTTTCTTTTTTCTTTTTAATTAAATAATATTTTTATACCCTTATCATTATTTTTTTCTTTCTCCTACACTCATAACCATTTTCAAAAATATTAAAAAATATATAAGGGTTGAACAGTGATTCTTTAAATATACCCAAACATACTCACATATTTTTGAGGATTAACTGTGAATGCTCTAATATATTGATAGAATATAATGATTTTCCGTGTTTCTTGTCAAATAAATATATATAAAGAGTTTCTGTTTTTCTTGTAAAATATATTGACACAAACAAGAAAAGAATCTTGGAATCTTTGTTGTCATGAGTACAAGAATCCGAACCATAGTCTTGTGTTATATACTTATATATTCAAATGATTATGATTATCATAGTTGTTTATTTACTTTAAAACCTTATAAAAATGAAAGCTTTGTGTTACGTTTACGATAAATAAAAACTTTAAGGCCTCGTTAGGTTGACATATATCATATAATTATAATTAAGATTATTATATTTTAAATCCATGCTTGGTTGGTAAAGAAATAAATTCAAATTATAATTCATTCTACTAAACTGACACATATCAAGAGAGTTAAATTCATTTATAAATTTTGTGGAATTTAATCTCATGCAGTATGTAAGCATTACCAGAATACTTTTTCAAGCTAAAAACGGGTCACCAAGCACTCGATATGAAACGTAACCAGGTTGTTTGAAGCATAAATAAGGGAAGATGAATCGATGAGCACCTATCAAGTCATCAGTTTAAACTATAAACGCTAATATAATATAATAAAATACCTATTATAATTGTTTTTGGCGTGATTTCATCTTTCGAAAATGGTCAACTACATTCTCATTTGTAACAACTTGAAGAGCCTCTTTTTTGCCACAACAGGTTATACAAGCATTCTAAAAATCTTCACCAATTAGACTATGCAAATTTATCTTCAAGATCTTTCTTAGTGAAAAACATCTCTCAACCGTTATAGTTGCAACGAGTAAAACTAATGTTGGCTTTAAGAGTCTAACACCAAAGGATATGAATATGTTTTCTTGTTTCCACCGTAACTTTAGCAAGTTTGATAATACCATTCAAATTAGTAAATCTTTCATTCGTGTGCACACTATCAATGTAGAACCCAAGTTAGTGTAAGAACAATTTTCTCTTGGCTACCAAAATATTATTCATATAACTCACATAATCTCATTGACTTTGATGTATTAAAATAATCATCAAACTCTTAAATTTTCTATACCTACGGGATCCAAGGGAGATTATCTAAAATTCTAAACCAACTACGAAACTAGGTCCTGAAGATAATGTTTTTGGCTTAAAACACTTTTCCATGGTACTCAGTAGACACAATTGCACAATCAATGAAATCTTGACAAAGCAATTTAAACAAATCAAAAATTGTGATAAAAACAACCATCAAAGATAAACCAACAACTGATATACTTTAATCAAACACCAAGAATTTAATGAACACACTTGGAAATTTTTATTTCATTATGAATAAACACTTGAAAGTTGAAAAAATAGATGGGATTATCGAACATTAGAACAACTAATATTCAGTTACTATAATACTGAAGTAACTAAGGGATGAGATTATCGAACATTCAAACACCTACTATAAGTAATGTATTCAAACACTGACAAACTTCAAAGGCAATGCAGACCCATAATTCTATGAGGGTTGGAAATTTATGAGGGCCAGTTTGAATGACTAGTTGTCTAGCATGGAGTTTTAGATTTGTCAGTCTAGTTCAAATCGAGTCATATAATAGAAAATTAAAATCAAACTAAACTGCAAATACATAATAAAAATACGTCAATCGATTTTTTTTAATATGTATGCTATCTAATGGGCTTAATAATTTTCAACATGGATAATGAGCTTACACTAATTGACTTATGGTTATATTTGTTAATTACATTAAAGTGTGTCTATTTTTCAAACAATAACATTTTATTATTACTTTTTTCGTGGTGGTTAGCGTGAATTTTAATATTTTAAGAAATCATTGTAAAATTTCCTCGGGGTCGATTTCAAAATTTCATAAAGATCATTGATATTTGAACTTATATACAACATGCAAAAAAATATTCATGGAGTGGCCGACCCCGCGGCATGACCCTAGGTCCGCCCCTACCTAAAACCTTCAATTGTTAATTATCATGATAGCGATTATAAATAACAAACAACGACTGGTATGCATTTCAGAATTTGAATAGTTGATTTGTTCTTTCACTCCGATCTCCAAATCTCTGATTTATAACTCGTGTTTACGTAGGTTTTTGCAATGATCGAGATTTTGAGCTTACAACTTTTTTGTTGGGCTTGGGTCTTGGCTGCCTTGAAAATAAATCTTGGGAATTGAGATAGACTAATATAAGGTATAATAATCTTATAGATATGTGATCCTAGTCAAGAAAAAAATCAATTGAACGATTAAATGAACGTGTATTTAGTTGAGTGAGTATATTTGCCTTATGTGCTATACATGCATGCATTATGTGTGGCGGATGGAAAGCTAATGCGTGAAACGTTATGGAAATCAATATGATAAAATATTATTGTAATTAATAGCCTACTTGTATGAACAATGTGTTGATTGTGCACCAAATCACAAAGATGTAATGTGATTTTAAGTCTCATGGAAGTGATGTGACTATATGGACTGAATCATATGGATATGGTGCGATTCTAAGTCGTATGAAAGACGTGTGACTAAGAATCATGGGGTGATTTATGGTTCAAATGAATTGTAATCATATGGATCTGGTGTGATTTTAAGTTACATGAAAGTGGTATGAATGTGAACCATATGGGAGTTTTATGGTTCTAATGACATGCCATTATGAGGTCATATCTCATATGATATGTAGGTTATGAATGTATGTCCATTCATCAAAAACTAATATGTGATATGTAATATTCTCAGGTGTTGTGCCCAACCGTGAGGGTTAAGACACACCAAGGCTCGAGGAATGTTTATCAAACACATAGACGTGTAAAACAATGTAAATGATTTTTGAAAATTAAAAATTTTACGGTATTATGATGTATATTACGGAAACAGCTTTTGAGATCTAGGTTTCTTACTTGTTAGTTGTGATAACTTTTGGTAAAAGCATGTTTACACCTTCCTTTTTATAAAAAATAATCTACTAGACCAAGTCACAATACACGAATAAGGTTATCTAGGTAGGTGGTTGCCAGTTACATCCCCATTCATTTCTAGATCGTTATGAGATCTGTTAGATAACCTTTGTTAGGTTAGCCGTTTCATCCCATATGTGATTAGTTAAGTGCATTTTTCATAGATTTGGGTGATAGGCCATCATGCTATTGACAAAGTGTGCAAACTAACCCAAAACTCTAGAAAATCACGACACGCCGTGTCTTGATGCATGTAGATTTAAATGTAAGACTAAGTCAGCACATCCAGGGGTTTTTGTATATTATTTCAAGTGATTTTTAAGATGACACGTAATTTATTATTTTTAAAAAAGGTTTCACAAAACAATTTTTTATTGCATGGTAAAATTTTTTTAAATTCATTTTTAAATTGATCATTTGCATTTCTAGTCAAATGCTTCTGTTCTTATACATAATCTAAAATTACGTCGATATCTAAACATGGTGACAGTTTTAATTAACTAATCATATTTACAAATCACATTGAGTTTTAATAAATGAAATCTTTATTTTGTTTAATTAATTAAAAATCTGAATCTTTTATCTAAAAATTATAGCCCATTAATTCCAAACTTTTTACAAGATAAGCAAAAATTATATTTTAATTATCTTGCGAATTTTTATCATAACAACCTTCTTTGAAGTTATAAGACATATGCTCGTTTTTTTAAATTAATTCACACAGGTATTAGAATCAACATTCACATTTCACACAATCACGTAAAGTTAAAATAAAACTAAAAAAACAATGTAAACCCAAGCTTTGGATTCGTTCGGTGCTCAAAAGAGAATAAGAGAGTTGAAAATCAAAATTTTGATTTCTATATGTATCCACTTGGTTTAATATCCTTCTATGACTCCCGATGTTTCCTTTTTCTTGTTTGTTTTTTTCTTGTTTTTTTTCTTGCTTCTGTCTTGTAATGTCTCAATTTTTGGTTATATAGAATAAAATAAAATTACAAACATATTCTATTATATTAAATGGCTTCCAACACTCTTTCCAAGAAAAGTAAAAATCAACAACAACATATAATACAAGAATCTAAGCTAGAAATTACGTTCATGACAAAAACAATCCAACACTAAAAAACAACCACAGATGAAAAGCTCGATTTACATATTATTATCACAATCACCCAAAAGACAAAAAGTAGCAATTTTTACTAATAAAAATAGACAAAAAATATTGGCAATGATAAAATTAAATTTGTTTCTATTAATAATGTTTAAAACTTGGAAAGAAAGTTCAAAGCTTTATCCAGTTTAATAATTATGAACCAATCAGGGTTACGTGTTACTTGTAAAGTTTGCTCTAATACCACTGTTGAAAATTTATGATCCACTTATCAAACTCAAATCTAGTGGAGAGAAAGAAAATATATCACATAACCATCTCTGCTCTAAACATAGATGCCCTAAATAAGATCCAAAGCAAGAATTCGCAAAATACGGAAATGAAAAGATGATAAAACTTAATTAAATCATACCTTAATATTCAAGTAACCAGTGAATTAGCACTACTTTAGATGTATAACAGTTTAATAACGAATGTGCTAGCCTTAATGGGTGAATGCAGATCACCCACAAATGCGAACCAAAACATAGCACCAAGTGCCCCAATTTTGTACACCAAGAATCACCAGGGGAGGGGCGAAAACTGCATTTGGTGTTGTGTATTTTACATCTTATGCAAAACCCTGTAATTATAAGCCTCTAATTCACCTAATTTACCTTTGATGAACTATTCATCTAATTATATATTAAACATTTTAATTAATTAATTAACCCACTAAAGCATTAGTCCACTTAATTTCTTTTAGACTACTTTAGTTCAAATACTAATTATTTATATGTAATCAAATTAAATACACATAATGTGGTTAAGTCATCTTAATATTAATTTTAATTATTATTCATAATATTAATTGGAAGATTATAATTAATTATTTATTTTTAGAATAATTAACTATGCAATCTTTTAGTGCATGTATGTGTCTAAACTTTTATATAACGTTTGGTATGCAGTAATGAAACGCGAAATGGAATAAATCATTGAAGGTGAATGAAAAGAGACATGTTTGGTTGGTAAAGGTAATGAAATTAACCATTACATAATTGATTTCATCCACCCACTTTTTTTCATTCCATCCCTTCTTGTCACCAACACCACCCACTCAGCCACCACAACAATCACCACCGGCATCCAAGATCGTACGTCACTTGCAACCACCACCACCATTGACCAACAGCCGCCGCCGCCAACCTCCGGCCACCGACTCTGCCAACCACTGTCCACCCCCACCGCTGCCAACCACTTACCACCACCGCTGCCTAAAACCACTGCCACCCGAAACCACCACTAGCCACCGCCGCCAACAACCTACCACCGCTGCCGCCGAAACCACCGCCACCCGAAACCATAACCGGTCACCGCGCTGCCGCCAACCACCGGCCACCACCGCCGCCGGGAACCACCGCCGGGAACCACCGCCGGCCACCGCCATCGCCGGAAATCTCCATCGGCCACCATCACCACCATAATTACTTTTACATTTCATTTTTTCGTTTTTTCATACGTAATAAACAACACAAAGTAACGATTCATTACAATTCTAAAGGGTAACCAAACAGGACTATAGAATGTAATGATTCATTTCATTCTCTACTTCATTATATTCACTCATTCATTTCATTTTTTCATCCATTCCATTACCCACATACCAAACAGACTCTTAGTCACATTAACATTTCATTTATCATTGAATGTTTTGTGACTCCTTAGGATCTTGAATCAATGATATTATATAATGTTAATTTACCAAAGGAGAATGAATAGATTGGTTTGTGGTTTTTGGGTATTAACCACGGGTATTTTGTAATGTGACACGTTTGATCCTTGTAATATTAAAAGACCAAATTAAATGAATAGGAAAGTTAGATTTTTTTCAATTTTGGTCACAACACTTTTTAATATTTTTGTTTTTAGCCTTATTCTATGAGTATTTTAACTTTGACCACTAAGTCTTTAAAATTTATATTATTATTTAGAAACTAAATAAACAGTTATTTTTATCTTTTATTGGATTTGTTTATTGTGTGGGACAACTGGCCAATTCAAATATAATACGTTCGTTTGACGGTATAAATATGTCTCAACGAAAATTTAAGCACCGGGTAAAATATAATATGTTTCATTCGACGGTATATACGTTTCGACGTAAATTAAGTTCCTGAAACGAGTTGGGTCAAATATAATATGTTTCATTCAACAGTATAAATATGTTTCAACATAAATTTAGTTAAAAAACGAGTCGGGTGCGATTTTAGTATATACTTTGTCACGTCGCACATGGCGCCTGCCGCATGTGTTTTTTTGTGTATGTTTCGGGTTGGTCTACATTTCAATATAAATTTGTTTGGAAAGGAGTCGGGTCAAATATAATATGTATTCATTCAAAGGTATCAGTTTAAATTTATCTATGTTTCGATGTAAATTTAGTTCGGAACGAGTCGGGTCGATTGCATGCTATACTCTATCACGTCGTGTACGATGCCACCGCAAAGCGTGGCGGGTACAAAACTAGTTCTAATTATGTGTTGATGCTTGTGTATAGTAATACAGCATGTAGTAGCAAGTGGTGGAACCAATACCCAAGCTTCCTTAGAATGCAAAACATAACCACTATGCGCATCACATCCTACAATATTGGCCATTTATGAGTTTAAGAACATATGGTAGGCTCAATGGAAGAAAAGATAGAGAAATGGATAAGCATTTTGTCAGGAAACTTACTAGGCTGATAAGTATAATCACGAGAATGCGTGATCATAAGATGAAGAGTAAAGGGTAGGAGGAGAGGAATGCAAAAGTTAGTGTGGGAAGATAATGGTGATTAAGGTGTAGATGGAGATGATTGTAATGACGGTTATGGTGGAGGTGAAGAAGGAAAAGTGGGCGAGTCAAAAGATGGAGGTGGAAGAACAATGATGGTGGATATGGAAAAAGGAATACAGGAAGGAATAGAAATGGATGGTGTATAGCTTGGGAATTACAATATATCATCTTGTAAAGCTTTTTAATTACATATTTACGTTTTTCAAAATCAAAATTACATATATTCTCTTCCTTAATTTTTTTAATTAGTTGTATATTCATCCAACCTAAAATCAAAATGGCATATATTGTCTCATTTAATGGCATTTTTTTAATTTACGTATTTTGATTTATTTTAATAGAAATAATATAAATTATAAAATAACTACGTTACCGTTTTCCTAAATTTTCACATTTACCCATTTTTAGCTACCTTTTTTTCCCTTTTAAATTGTTTTCAGTTTTTCTGTTCTTAATTATGTTCTGCTAAAATAATTTTTTTATTGTTAAGTCAATCTTCAAAAATGTGTAATAAATTAGAGATACTCGAATGTTAGATACATATTTTAGATATAAAAAAGGAGTATATGGCACTATATAACATATATAATATGATTGAATTCACTGCCAATGTGTTCTAAGTATATATATAGAAATTAGATTTGAAGCTCTGTATTACACGGGTTGAAAATATGAAAATGATGCAATTCATAAACGTATAAATAATTCTTATGATTAAGTTACGCATAACATAGAATAATAAAAAATAAAAAGTTACATTATAAATCTATGAATACCTTTTTGGATAATATAACATATAATTGAACTGAGTAAAAGTAAAAAACGGGTGTCTAAAAATCACACCAACCCAAAATATATAAATATATTAATAAATATTTTTGTCATTTTAAATTTTTTAATTTAAATACAATTTGACTATAAAAGTATGTAGAATTCAAAACAATATGATTAAACAATTTAGTTGATAATAAAAAAAAATTAAAAAAAACAATGATTAAAAAACTATAATTAATTATTAATTTAGTTTCTTAAAATAAAAAGTTGACTAAAATAATAGATTAATTTTGACGAGAAAATGTTTTTAAGAATAAAAAGTAGAGTGTCATGTGACATCTCGTTATTTTTTATTATATAACTTGGTTAGTACCCTGTGTATTACACGTGTTGAATAAATAAAATATTAAATAATTAATAATAAAAATTTATGAATTATAAAACTATGTTTGAAGATAAAATATGATTATAATTGCATATGAATAGTTACTTTAAGTAAATAAACAATAATATATTTTTCTTAAACTTTTATTTAATAAAAAATGTGGGTTTTAAATATTTTATTTTAAGATAAATGAATTTATTTTTAAAAAGTTTATTGTATTCTGTATTTTATAAAACTTTTGTTTTTAAAAAGTGTGTTTTCAATAAAAAAAAATAGGTTTTAATTTATTAAATTATATAGTTTTTAATATAAAAATGGTATGATTAATATTATTAGTATTTAATATTATTAATAATAATAAAGAGAAATAAGAAAGTTACTATGATAAAACTTACAATTATGTCAAGTCTTATTTTATATTTTCTTTATTATAGATATATAGATATATAGATAAATAGATAGGCTAGAAACTCATTCATTAAACAGATTATAGCTAGTAATGAACATGAATAGTTACAGTACGATATTTTAATATAAGATGTGATTAAAATTATATATACGTAATAGATCAAGAAATAAAACAATTATACTATTTTTGTAAATCTCTTATCTAAATAGTTTTATTTTTAAACATTTTTTTAAGATTATTTTTATAAATAAATTATTTTTATACAAATCTTGTTCATTTAAAACTCAATTTTATAATTTTTCTGATTGTTTTAATAAAACTGCTTTTAGAAAATTTCATACTTTTTTATAAATTTTTTTTAAAAAAGACCAATTTAAAATATTATGTTTAAAAAAGGTTTAGTGTTTTAGAAAACTTTATATTATATAAAGATTTTGTTTTTTTATTATTTCTATTTTAATAAAAAAATATGATTTTTAATTTTCTTGATAAAGTTTATTTTTAAAAACATAGTTTGATTTCAAAAAAATCTAGATAAGAGAGAAATGTATCATTTAATAAAATTGATTTTTATTAAAAAAAAGAAATTAATTTGAATGTTTAAATTACTATAATACTTTTTTATAGAGAAAATTAAGTGAAAATGTTTTAAAAAATGACAAGTGTCAAAAAAGTAATTTAAGAGAATAACAAGTTACAAAAAGAAAACTTATTTTATTATATTCATAGATATAAAAGTGTGGTAACTTAAATTCAAAGCTACAAGGACTTTATCATGATCAAAGAGCACAAGGACAACAAGTGACCTAATGCGAAAGAGTGACAAGTAGAACATTATATCTATAGTTGTTATTTAATTAGTATAATAGTCAAAGATATTCTTCAATAGATCAATCTTTGAATATGCTATAAACAAACATGATTATGAATTTGTAACTATGCTATAAACAAACATGGAGTAAAGGACCAAAAGACTAATTTGCGCTTGCTTTTCTTTCACACGGCAATCGGCATTGTATGGCATAATATCACATTAACAAGGGTTACATAGTTTTAATTTTCAAAGGTTCAAAGGTAATATGTTAAACTTATATGTAAATATCGCAGTTTTGAAAATAATTTAAAAGTAAGTAGATGATGAGTCTATTATTTTTAATAGAAAAAGTTCTGAAGATGTTAAATTGAATATTAAAGAAAGCAAATATAAATGCGTGCAAATGAAGTTTCACACGACATTATCATGAAATGATTTTGACATACCAATCAATTTTGTTAGTTGTTGCCATTGTCTATCATTATAAACTTCTTATTTTATATTAACTTTTCATATTAATTTTTTTGAGTTAATTGCACAGATAGTCTGTGTGATTTGATGAAAATATTATGTTTGGATACTAATTTTTAAGTACCAAGTTTGGTGTTATGTTTTTAATTTTGTAACATATAAACGTATTGAGACTAAATATCATTAAATTTTCTATTAAATAAGTGTGAAATGATTAAAATACCATTTTATAATAATAGGCACCACTTATATAATTAACTTAATTTTAATTGGAGAGCCCATTTTTGTAAATTACTTCAAAAAAAATTAACAAAAACAACCATCTCTCGCCAACACTTCCATCACAGGCCATCGCTACTCACTACCACCGCCATCATCGGCCATTGCCGCTCATTACCACCACCACCCCTTCTTCCGTTGTCCTGGTCATCACCCTCATTGGCCACCAACACCACATTAGCACTATAACCACCCTAAATTTATGCCGCTTTAATTCAGCCAAAATAATAACCCCCTTGCCACCACTAAACTACGCCATCACACCACCACCACTACCGAATTGACCACCACCTCGCACAACTACCATCACACCCCCACCACTTGAACTCCCTAACCATCTCCATCGGAAGCCAAACATTTTCAACAACAAAGATGAACCAATAGCAAAGAAATTTAAAACAAAATAGAACAAACAATTCCAAAATCTAGTCAAAACACTTCATTGGTGATTTTTGGTGGGAAACCATCGCAGGATATGCTCTAGCATCACCATTGTTCTCTCGACTTATCCATATCCAGTATATCTAACCCCAATCAGGGGTTTTCTTGAATTGAATTAGGTGGAATAAACGATGAGGTGGAGAGTGGTAATGAGGATTATAAGACCGAGGAAGATGGTGATGATAAATAGTGGCGGGCGTGATGGGTGGTGGTGCCCTAGTGGTTCATGAAAACTAGGGGTTGGTTTTGTTTTATATTTTTAATATTAGAGTAATTACACAAATGGTCCACTAGTTAAAATAGAGTTAATTACATAAATGGTTCCTGTAGTTACAAACGGATATTTTAGTCATTTCACCCTAATTTAACAGAAAATTTAACAAAAATTAGTCTTAATACCCAAACTTGTTACAAAATTAAAAACATAAAACCCAAACTTGTTACTCAAATAAGTTACTGCCTAAACCTGTTATTTTTGTTAAACCACTAGGACTATCTATGTAATTAACTCTACTTTTTTTATATAATCCTATATTGTTTTTCAACTCTACCTTTAATAGAAAGTAATCTTCTAGGTGGTTAATTTGCGGATTAGAATTATTGAAAAGTCAAGTTTTAGTTGAAAATGGAGACTTACTATTACTAGAAACTTTAATTTGAGGATTTCATATGAATTGTGTGTTTTTAATGAAATTGAATTGATAAATTGATGCTATGGTACTCGTTGATGTGTATGGATGAACTTTGGTGTTTTGAAATTATGGAAATGGCTCGTTTTTCATACACTTACTATTATTACTAACTTTTTTAGCAAGTTAGTTTATATATTGAGTTTTGAGCATGTTGGATGGATGTTGATGATCAATATACAATTCTCAGGACATAAAAATAGATTGGGAATAGTTAGATTGTGAAAAATGTTTTGTATGATCATACTTTCTATTTATGATAACCTTCTTGAAATGGTGATGTGTATGATGAATGCTATACGTGTAGTGCTTTGTATGATGATTGAAACTGGTTTACTATGATCCTAGGAACATGTTTGGAAGTTTTGTTGTAGATTGTACAACTTGTGTCCATACGTTTCTAAATATAGAAACTTTATTCATGATTATGTTCTTGATGATATTAACTTGCTATGATTAGGATGTAGATGAATTATATGAGATCTATGATACTTGTAATGATATATATATATATATATATATATATATATATATATATATGTGTGTGTGTGTGTGTGTGTGTGTGTGTGTGTGTGTGGTTTTGAAAATGGATTACACATGTGTAAAGAAAACCATACTTTCCAAAAATAAAAACTGTCTATAAATAGAATTACAACATGAAACTTTACGTGTATCGTGATATGGACTATATGAGTATGATTATATATAATTTCACTTATTTGAGTCACCAATGGGTTAGTGGGTCAAACTGGTTAACTTTGGTAAACAAAAGTCAACTTTGGTCAAACTTATCAAACATGTTAAGATTTTCATGAACACACCAACTATTGACGTTGTTTAGATATAATGGAGTTTATATGGACTATTATGAAGACACACTCACAAACCTATATTTGATAGGTTGCAATTCATGACCAACATCTACATTATCAATTTATTACTTTAAGGTGAGTTTTCACAACCCTGCTTTACAACTTTTCTTTTTGGGGGGAGAAGCATGCAAAACAAACTTTTATTGGTTTAGTATTATTGTTATATCACATGTTTACTATAGCAAAAACATTATCACAAAAATCCTTACATTCTCGAACCGTTAGTAACGAGCTAGGGATATAATTTTGAGTAGTACTACTAGATCTAACAAAACCCACGAGCGTTAGTCGTGCTAACTCGACTAGAGGTCTAACAGGTGTATCATTGGCCTAAAATTTAGCCACTGCCTGTGATAGTCGTGATAGAAGGCAAACAACTTACAAATAGTTAGCCTTAGTTTCGAAACACTAGGTAATTTGACACATAGGCTAGCTACCTATTGATATACCTTTGTTTATTTTTCCATGCAAAGATTTCAAACATATTACTTGTTTATAAACTTGCGAACTCTGTTAACCCTTGTGTTTACACACTTTAGCATGCTACGCCTAAGGATTAAGTGGCGTCGTTGGATTCTCATGCACATGTAGATATTTAAACTATTTCTTTTGTATAAAATACTATAACTGTGTGCCATGTTTTATGTATTTATTGTTTATAGTTTTACTTTTACTTTAAGCTTCTGTGTCGTGTACTTTGAAACCGTATTTTATTCATGATTGAATGAATAAACGTTTTATTTAAATTCATATAAGGACGTTTGACATGATCAATGATTGAGATCCTGGTTTGTCACACGTCTCGTAATAGAACCCTACATGTGGAATTTAAGGGTGTGAGTAATTGGAATCATAGCCAGCGATTATAAAGAACTACTTTGCGTTAACATCTAGACTATAGCTTAGACACAACACTAGTATTGAACAAACACTCTTACTTTTTATTTTCGTGCATAGATTACATTCATTCATACATTACGTTGCAGGATGTCTATATCATCACCTACACCACTCATATCACCAGCATCACCCCAAGCTAAAAAAAAGATCGAGGATCGTGTTCCCTATTTTTATAGTTAGTGTATACCATATATTATATAGGATGGTCATAAGTAGTTGTGAGTAAATAAGAAAGAAAATAATACTGTTTATTTGTGTATTTGAAAGAAACACTATTCATCCTTCTAATTTTTAAATATATTTAAAAATGATTGTGAGAAAGTAAAAAATATAATAATAAAGATATAAAAAAATATTATTTAATTAATTTTTAATATAGTTATAGAAATAAAATACTAATGCTATAAAAGATTATAAATCCCTCGTATCTCCTTTTACATCACTACTCCTGAGCAACTAACAATGGCGATCCCCAAAACCTCAAGGATTAAACCCAAATCCAGATCCCCAATTTGGCTTCTCACAGTCGCCGTCTCCACAATCGCCCTTCTCTACCTCCTTTCGTCCCTAATTTCAACCACCGGATCAACCCCCCTTCAAACCGGTGTTTTGCATCTCAACAATAACCGCAATCATCGCAATGATTCAGAAAAGTTTCTGTCTTGGGGAAACCGAATTGACTGCCCCGGAAAGCACTGTGACTCGTGTGCGGGACTCGGTCATCAGGAGTCAAGCCTCCGATGCGCTCTAGAAGAAGCAATCTTTCTACAAAGGTAATTAATTTCATGTGAATTTGTAGGAATTCAGTTCACATTGCTAATTTGTTCGAAAAAATGAGGAATTCACCAATTTGTTAGGGAAAAGGTTCTCCCTGATTGTTTAGATGAAATGGGTTGATGTGAAAAATCGATTTGAATCATCCAGTTATTAGGATAAGTTTGATTTGTAGATGAAATGCTCGACGATCAAGTGTAATAGTGCAATGACTTTTAAGGTGTGAAGATTGAGAGATCTAGAATACAACATTAATGTGATTTTAAATGTTGGTGTTTGTTTTTTCTTGTAGAACATTTGTGATGCCTTCTAGGATGTGTATAAATCCAATACATAATAACAAGGGAATTCTGCATCATTCAGACAATGTTAGTTCAGAGGAAAGGTGAGTTCTTTTTTTGCTTTTTTATTACGCGTGATCTTTGCTTCACACGTTGAATTAGTTCGATTTTTGCTAGACAAACCTATATAATGTGCAAGTTACTGTTATATCAGGTGGGCTGCAAGCTCTTGTGCAATGGATTCCTTGTATGATTTGGACCTTATATCCAACACGGTGCCTGTAATTTTAGATAATTCGAAAACTTGGTTCCAAGTTATGTCAACAAGTATGAAGTTGGGATCTAGAGGAGTTGCTCATGTGGAAGGAGTTAGCCGGGTACATCTTAAAGGAAGAAGTCAATACTCCAAGATTCTACTTATTAATCGAACTGCAAGCCCTTTGTCATGGTAACAAAGCCTCTATAAACTCTAGAAAGGGCGTACCTGATGCTTGACCTAGCATATGTAAAAATAAGTATTGATACATATGTAATGTATAAGCACATTGAAATGGGATGGTCTAAATAAAGACAGTTTCTCTTTAGTTTAGGTGTCTTTTGAATTTATTATTTTGTGTTGTGTGTAGGTATTAATCACCATAATCATTCAGGTTCATGGAATGTAAGGATCGAAATAACCGCAGTGCTGTGTTGTTGCCACATTCATATCTTCCTTCAATCGCTGCCAAAAAGCTTAGAGATGCTGCAGAGAAGGTTAGCATTGCATTTTCTCTTGTTCTTTTGTTTGCTGAGATTGGATTGAATTTGCTTGCCGTGATTAAGCTCTGCTCTTGATCCTTCATTAACCGTCTACAAATGTGCTTCTTTTCACCAAGTTGAATTTTTATTCTTGTGATATTTTACCTGGCAAATGCCATTGAACAGAAACCTGGTGTCACAAATATTCCACCTAGGCTCACTCAAGTTTTTTTGAACACATTTAGTCCCTAAAGTTTGGATGTTTATTTCAATTTGGTTACACTCTACGATCCTAGTTGATGGTCAAGGGTCAAACTTAGGAGTACTTAAACTGTGAGATTCACACAATTAGTTATTCAAACTGATAGCTTTAGTTGCACTTTATTTAAAAATCCACATAAGCACCACATCAGCTAAAGAAATACACGCTTGAGTTAAATCAGTCAATAGGCTGCAAAGTATAACCAAAATGAGACACTTTTAAACTTTAGTGACTAAACATGAATAGAAAATGAAACTTGGTTGCTATACTATGACATTTGCATATATTTTACTAGACCAACTCATTTGTTACCAAAGTATCTGAATATATGGTTAATCTCTGATGAATGATTCCAGATCATGTCACTTCTTGGTGATTATGATGCTATCCATGTTCGTCGTGGTGATATATTAAAAACAAGAAAAGACCGTTTTGGTGTTGCTAGGACCCTTCATCCTCATCTTGACAGAGACACACGTCCTCAGTTTATTCTTTGTAGAATTAAAAACTGGGTCCCACCTGGACGGATGCTCTTTATCGCTTCTAATGAGAGGACGCCAGATTTCTTTTCCCCTCTTGCTGTGAGGTAGGTTAAAACTTACAGTTATGTATAAAATATTGATTTCATTGATGGATATTATTTGATGAAATATTTTGTTTTTGATAAACGACTACAGGTACAAACTAGCGTATTCATCAAACTTTAGCAGGATATTAGATCCCGTAGTAGAAAATAATTACCAGTTGTTCATGATAGAAAGGCTTATTCTTGCTGGAGCAAGAAAATATATTAAAACATACAAGGAGACCGATACAGATCTCAGCCTCACTGATGACCCGAAAAAGAACACAAAAATATGGCAACTGCCCGTTTATACAAAAGAAGGATGCTGATTTCACTTTGCATTCGGGTTTTTTTTTGTTCTTCCTGTTCTCCATTGTAATCTCTGTTTGTGGGCTCGTTTTCAGGTAATGGGCTAACGAGTCGACTGCTTAAAGGTTCTTGTATATTTCATTTAGGATTCGTACACGAAAACTTGTGGTTTTACATAGGAATCAGGTTTGGTGTGTATCTATGAGTATGGGTTTAAGCATCATGAGAAAGTGATTCTTCTGATTGTTTATAACTACATTTTACTGATTAGAGATAACAGGAGGTATTTCATGAGATAAGAGGAGATATTTAACTCATATTTTCATTCATTCGTGCACTTAAAACATAACATACTTGCCTATCGACGAGATCCCATGAATTTTCCAGCATTTGCGTTGATGCCACGAATTGAAAACAGGTCACTTGCAGTATACATAAACATATAAGATCTATATCTATCACCCTTATAAACCATGTTTACTTCATCCAAAAGCCCACTTTTCGAGTTGTACACGAAAAATCTCTCCCCTCTCCCGTATGCTCGTATCAATATGTCCCCGTCTTTGTTCAAAAGACCTACGACCTTCAGGTAGCTTTTAGGAAGTGGCGGTTTTTGATCAAACCGATAGCGCATCGCCCATTCTTTCTCCTTCAATACCCACACCTCGACGTTATGAAACACGTACAAATATGCATATCCAACTTCACCATGCAGATCAACCAGCTCATGAAATATCCATCCGGTTCTTGTTTCTCTGGGAGGATTAATCAACCCGAACTTCTCCGTTTTCACATCAAAACATACTACTTCTAGTCGATCTCCATGTAGAGAATCGGGATAATGAGACGTATGATGGAACACTTTGCTTAACCAATGCAAGCATCCATCAGCAAAAACACATTCACCGATGACAGGATGAGGTGGGACTTGGGGTATCTTCCGCCATGAGTGCGTGCCCAACACATGGACCATGGTGCACAGGCTCTTCCTAACCGCGGCCCGATAACTTTGTTCTACGGATACAACACATACCATCTTGTAAGTATAGCTGGAAGCATCAAAACCAAGCCCATATGACCCATGTCTCAGCATGTTAGATGACCAAGGTAAACAAGGGTCCATTCGTGGCACCTTGTAACATTCTTTTCTTAGAGGATGGATCACAACCAACGAGACGATATCATGAACCTTGTGTGATATATAGATCAGCCCATTGCAAGAACCTCGAACCATAGATTTAGGACGTTCGTGTAGCGATTGCTGACACCAATCAAACTCCATAAACGGGTCGTTTTTCGCCTTCAAGAGAGTGACACCTTCTTCAGATTTGGTGGTGTCGAAACTTACAATGCGTGGCGGGTTTGTACATGCACAATACATTAAAAGTGTGGGTTCTTCTGCAGATCGTTCCCCGTGAACGATTGCAAGATGATTACTGTCGATATACTCGCACCATAGTTTCGATACGCAGCGAAAACAAGCCAAAGATTTGATGGGCAACCTTGAAAAGATGTTGTAGATGATATCTGAAGGTAATTCAGCCATGTAGATCTCTTGGTTTGTTTGATCATAAATCAAAAGTTGTATGATTCCAATGGTGATATTTATAGATGAAGAAATTAAACACAACTATTGTAACGTGAATAGGAAAGTATATGTTAACTGATATAATGTTTATCATATACAAAAGGGATGACATTTAATCGTTAATTAAATCCCTATCTTTCCGTTAGATTTGGGAGTATGTATATATTTATCCGATTACAATTCTTATCGTTATTCATAAGTAAACAGATAACAGCATGGGCTATATTTGCGATTTAAAAGATTAGTTTTCAAATGGTCAATTGAAATAAGTTGGGAATATAAATGTATGGTGCAAACGAATCAAGCCATTTGTGAGCTATTTTAATTCGACTCTCTAAAAATTCAAATTGAACAAAGCTTAAACCACTTTGAACCTACACTTGAACTTTTTGTGGAAACTCATTAAATAAACTTCTTTAATTCATTAGTATATTTAATTCTTATATTGCATTTATATCAACATTCTTGACAACAGAAATTTTCAGATCCTGATATGATGTCGTCCAAGAACCATATGCATAATCGAGCAATGTATTTCAGATGATCGTATTAATGAAGTTGTTGATGATGTTACTGTCAACGATAAAGGTGGTTATGTAGGCATGGATAAAAAGATAGAAGAAACTTTTTTGTCTACTTGGGGTGCTTTTGGCTACCATGATGCTGGTAAATGTGCCTTAAAATAACTTATTTTGTATGTTTAATATTGATGCTTAGTCATGATTTAATAAAAGGCATCTTTATATATTTTAGTTGATTGTGATGTAATGATAATTTATACAATTGCATCAGTTGATTTTGTATATATGTTGAACCATCCTATGAATTGGATTGAATGATGTAAGTTTGTTTTAATTAAATCTGTTATATTTTACACATATGTAACATAGATAAAACCAGAATTCATGTTTGGTTGATGTTAATCAAATTGGTTTTTATCTATACAATTTTGTATTTAACATATTTAAATATATGTATATGTTGTTTCTCACATATTAGAGTATGCATATTTAAAACTTTGTACTTTTGTCTAGTGTATGTTTACGGCATTCATTTAAACCTTTGTACTTTCGAAATTTTTATATATCACGATATCACTCATTATTAAATATGAAATATGTTGTAGATGATGGCTTGATAATGAAAGTTGATGGCAATTCATTTCATGTGAATATAATATCAATAGGGGTAGGTTGTACACACCCGTCTCTCTTACTTGTCATATTCCACCTATAAAAAACCATTTTAAATATTGTTCATATTCGCCCTTTACATACTCACTCACCTCTCACATCTCCTCTTAATTGCCATATGTGAATAAATTAAAAAGGTTTTAACATTTCAGATCGATGGGCATCTGCTATAGAGGAGGGAGTTTAAGTTTTAGCTCTTTTGGAGATAGAACCTTCGGCATCTAGAGATTTAGACTAAAGGGAAGATCTCTTAAGCTTCTTTACTTTCTTCTTTGAAGGAGCAGATATTTTTGTCTTGCTAGACTTCTTACCAAATGCAATGTTTGTTTTCATTCTTGTCGCTCTAGATTATTTTACTTTTTTCATAAGCAAAGCTGTGTTCTTTTTTACCAAAACAACTTGATGGTCATCGGTTTTTAGTTGTACAATGTGAGCATTTGCATATTTTGAGGACTCCATCTTCTTTGTCATTAGAAACATCCACTTCTGTTTCTATGTGTAAAAATATGGTAAAACCTTGAATGTAAACACCAACGGTCCTGAAATATGTCAATACAATCTCTAAAACAATAACAAGAACACATACGAAAGAGAATCACCAAATCGGTGAACTCAACAATAGACAGAAATCAGAAAATGCAAGGCTGCATCAAGAGAATGCAGACTTGAAGATGACAACCGAGAGAGATGCTTGACCGATAAGAGAGTCGAGAATATGTGTGTTGTTGCCCTAATCTCCCAAGCGATGAATATATATAAGAAGAAAAAACAAATTGCACCCTGAGACTTGAAACCATGAACAGCAACATCCTCAACTTTCCAACTTGACAGCTTCAGCCCTTGACATAAACAACCTGCAAAGATACTTGACACAAACCAATGACTAACCAAAGATATAGTGACATGTTACAGAAGAATTGAATCAAAAAATTTAACACCCCCCCTCAATTCAAGCCTTAAACATGTCAACTAGACCAAGCTTGTTGCATAACAGTTCATGTTGAGCAATAGGCAACCCCTTTGTAAAAATATCTGCAACTTGATGGGCAGATCTAATTTGTTTTGTTTTAAAAATCCCAACACGAATTTTCTCTCTAAGGAAATGAAGATCCAATTCAAAATGTTTAGTTCTTTCATGAAAAACAGGGTTAGCAGTGATGGATATAGCAGCATTATTATCGCAAAACATTTGAATAGGCAACTTAAAGTTTATGTTCAATTCTTTAAACAAATTGATTATCCATAGAACTTCACAAGCAACAGAGCACATTGCCTTGTATTCCGCTTCAGCGGAAGACCTGGAAACAATGCTCTGTTTCTTGCTTTTCCAAGAAACAAGAGAGTTTCCTAAAAAAACACAGTAACCTGAAACAGACCTACGAGGTTTAAACATTTACCCCAATCAGAATCGACAAAGGAAACTAGCTCAAAAGAATCACTTTTAGAGAAAAACAGGCCCTTTCCAGGAGATTGCTTTAGGTATCTAAGCAATCTAAATCCAATATCAAGATGCGTTTTAGTTGGAGCATGCATGTATTGACTTAAGAATTGAACAGCAAAGGAAACATGTGGTCTGGTTAAAGATAAGTAAATCAATTTCCTAATTAATTTTTGATACATAGATATGTTTGACAAAAAAGACTCCTCAGACTTGCATTTTGATGACACAAGAAAGGTTTGTTCAATGGGAGTGCTGACAGGTTTACAGCCAAGATGGCCAAACTCAGATAATAGGTCTAAACAATACTTTCTTTGTGATAAATTGATACTGTTTTCTGAGTATAAGACTTCAATGCCCAAAAAATATTTCAATATACCTAAATCTTTTATCATAAACTTTGAACTCAAAAAACTTTTGACCTTTGATATTTCTTGGCTGTTATTTCCAGTTATCACAATATTATCAACATATACAAGTAAGGCAATGAATAAGGATCCATGTTGCTTAACAAACGAAGAATGATCACATAAGCTTTGTTTAAAGCCATTTTCAAGTAGAACACCAGTGAGTTTTTCATTTCATTTTCTAGATGCTTGTTTTAGACCATATAAAGATTTTACTAATTTGCATACTTTAGAGTCAGATTTAGAATAGTACCCTTCGGGTAATGTCATATATACATCTTCAGTTATATCTCCATACAAAAATGCATTGTTGATGTCTAATTGAAACAATGACCACCCATTTTGAACAGCAAGACCAATTATGCATCTAACAGTTACCATTTTAACCACTGGAGAAAAGGTTTCGTCAAAATCAATCCCCTCCTTTTGATTATAACCTTTAGCTACTAACCTATCCTTATATCTATCTATTTCAGCCGTTGACTTATACTTTATTTTATACACCCATTTACATCCTATTGGCTTTCTACCTGGTGGAAGATCAACAACAACCCAAGTATTATTTCTATGTAAGGCCTCCATTTCATTATTCATAGCATCTATCCAATTTTTATCCTTGGATGCCTCGTAATAATTTTGGGGTTCAATGGTTTTATTTAGGCTAGTAGCAAAGCAGAAGTTTTCATGGGAAAGATTGGCATATCCAACAACCTTTTCTATACCATATTTCACTTTCCCTTCAACTATATAATCAGAAAACCTTTTTGGCAAAGACCGTGTCCTTGATGACCTTCTTGGTTCGTGATTTCGAGTACTTTGCCCCTCAGAAGAGTTGGTCTCTTCATTAGGGTCTGATAAGGGATCAACCGTTCCATGACCCTCACCTGTATCATCACTTGGCTGCTGAAAATTAACTTCAGCCTCGCCTAAAGTGTTGTTACTAGTGTTGTCAGGTTGCTGATCCTCATTAACAGGCTCTTGAGACTTATCCCTCTCCCCATCATAGGGGACTTTCCCATTAAAGAATTCATTTGACTCCTCATTATTAAAAAAATTTAGATTATTCAACCCCGGTGAGGATTGATAGACAGAATCAATAAGATTTTTTTCTTTAAAAGGAAATATATGTTCATAAAATTTCACGTCTCTTGAAAAAAATGCAACTTTTGTTTTAAGATTCCAAAGTTTATAACCCTTTTTTAAATTTGAGTACCCAATTAAAACACATTTGTCAGCCCTACTAGAAAACTTATTTGGGTTATTTAAAGCTGTACTAAAACATAGGCAGCCAAAGTTTTGTAAATGGTCAAGAGAGGGTCTAAAACCAAACATCATTTCATAGGGACTCTTTCCTGATAGTATAGACGAGGGGGTCCTGTTTATTAAATAGGTAGCAGTTAGAATGCACTCAGACCAAAAACTAAGGGGAACACCCCCTTGAAATAGTAAAGCACAAGCAACGTTTAAAAGATGTCTATGTTTTCTTTCGGCTGTCCCATTTTGTTGTGGGGTGTGCGTACAAGATGTTTGATGTAAGATCCCTTTAGACTCAAAAAACCTTGATAATTGATTGTTGACAAATTCAGTACCGTTGTGACTTCTAAAAATTTTAACTGTTTTATCAAATTGATTTTCAATTAAATTACAGTAAGCTATTATGTTTTGGAAAGCTTCATCTTTAGTTTTTTGGAGGTAACACCAAACTTTTCGTGAATAATCATCAACAATTGTAAGAAAATACTTGTATCCTTCTTTACTAGTAACCTTGTATGGACCCCACATATCAAGGTGGACAAGTTCACCTATAAACTTAGACTTATGATTGGTCAAAGGAAATGGGACTCTAGTTTGTTTTGCTTTGTGACATATGTCACAAGGCTGTGATTCATTTATGATATTAATCGTGAATACATCTTTTAAAACGTTTAAGACATTATCGGAAGGATGTCCAAGTCTAGAGTGCCACAATTTAGCATTTTGTATGTTGTTATAACAAACATTCATAGACTGACCATGTTTTGCAAAGAAGTATAAACCATCGGTTTGTTTACCAGTCACCAAGACACTCTTTGACTTCAAATCCTGAATATGACAACTATCTTCATTAAAACAGACTTCGAGTTTATTATCTTTAGCAAGCTTGTGAACCGATAATAAATTCACACTATATTCAGGAACAACAAACACATCTGTTAAGATGACATTATTTGTTAAATTTAAGTCACCAATCTTTACTACTCTTAGCTGATGTACCATTAGGATGGCCTACTGTAATGTTCAGGTCTGATACATCAACACAATTTATAAGATTCTTATTTGTTTCGGTCATATGTTGGTTAGCCCCTGTCTATAACCCACCCACATTCAAAGTTATCTTTCGAAATGGATGAGCAATTTAAAATGCCAACATTAGAGAAGTAATTACATGAGTTGTCTTTACCTCTAACCCCGAAGCTTTGGGGATCAGAAGGTTGCTTTTCACTAAGAATGTTCATCAATTTTGAGATCTGTTCAGGAGTGAAAGACAAAGAAGTAGTGGAAACAGGTCCAGATTTGTTAGAAAATTGCATAGAATTATTTGAGTTGTTTCTTTTATTAGGTTGATTTCCATTCTTCTTTTTATAGTTAGGAGGATACCCAACAAGCTCATAACATCTCTCTATTGTATGGCCAATTAAATTGCAGTGAGTGCATTTAAGATTAGGATTAGGCCCCCTTTTAATTTTTTTCTTAGTATCAAGAGATTGATTTGGTTTGGTAAAGAATGCTACATTTTGATTTGATATTGTTACTGAAGAAGAACCACCATTTCTGTGAGATTCTTCTCTAGATATAATAGAGAAAGCATCTTTAATGGTTGGAAGGGGATCCCTAATAAGCAAATTAGTTCTGACGGGCTGATAAACATCATCAAGGCCCATAAGAAACTGCATTAACTTGATTAAATGGTTAAAATCATTGAATTCTTTAGCAGCTTTACATGCGCAAGACGAAAGTTGTAGCATAGAATCAAGTTGTTTCCATATTGTGTTCAATTTATGATCATATTCAGACACAGAGCTCCCATTTTGTCTTAAGGCATTTATGTTTTGATATAGGTTGAACACAACAGACCCATCCACTTTATTGTATGTTTCTTTTAAATCTTTCCAAACTTGGGAAGCTAATTTAGAGTATACTTGTCCTACATATAATTCTTCTATTATAGAGTTTAGGATCCAAGATAATACCACTAAGTTACATCTGTCCCATTGTTTGGCTAGCACTTCATTATCAGTAGGTTTTTTACATGTTTCAACAATAAATCTAATTTTATTTTTAACCTCAAGACCAATTTAATAGAGCTTGCCCAAATAGAATAGTTTCAGTTCTTTTTAGTTTCATTATTACAATGGATAAAGTGTTTGAATCATTAGCATGTAGATAAAGAGGATTACTAGCATCAAGTTTACTTATTAATATTTCATTATTGATTAAGGCTCCCGATGTAGATCCGTCACCCATTATTCTTGATTACCCAAACAAACAGATTAAGCAAGTAAAGAATGAGCACACAATCACACGCACGAAGAACACACGAGGGTCAGAGCCAGGTTTTCACACCACTATAGTGGCAGATCAAGGATTAACCCACGGTGTTTAATGCAACCATGCAACAATAGAAACAACGCAAATGAATGCACTGTTGGGTGTTGAATCCAGCAAATAAAATATATAAAAGTAAACCTACCATCACAAACACTAAGAATATTATGAGTGAAAGTAAGGTTCGTGTCCTCAAGGATACGGGTTAACTATTTTATATCAAAAATGTTTAAGCACAGTTACTTTGATTTCTTATGAGTTAAGGAAGATGGGGGTTTTAATTAAAAACTAAAACTGAAAGTAAATTGTAAAAATTAAAAAAATTCCAGTAGGTTGACACGGCCGTGTCAGAACTGTACGCGGCCGTGTTAAGGTTCAACCGGAAAAACGAAAATTGATATTTTTTTTTTTGTATTTTTTTTTCTGAAAAGGAATTAATAAAAACTCTAATTAAATTATGAAATAAATTAATATATGAAAGCTAATTCCAACGTTAAGGTAATTTCCTGATTCAATTTGACTTACGATCATCAACGAATACGGTACAATGATTATTTTTAATTAATGATTTGTATCGATACTAGACATCACGCCGTTCAGATATCCACTCTATTTAATGTCTAATCAAGTGCAGTTCGTTGATTAGAGCCAACCCGCTACTTTAAGCTCACGCCGTTCGGATCTTAACGTGTGGGTTGCAACGATAGAAGTATCAATTATAATTGAACACACACGCCGTTCAGTATGTTTAACTAGATTGCATGATTCTATAACGAGGATGAATTCATAGACAAACCCAAACCGTTAATTGTTTCTTATATCAAAAATCAAAACTTGATTAGGGTTTTAAAATTTGAAGAACTTTTTAAGAAAAATTAATAAGTTGATCAGGTTTATTAATAATCTAATATATACCGGAGTAGATCCGAGTTGAAGATCAAGAATCAAACAAACAAACCATTAAAATAAATAAATCTCATAAACGGTTCACATAAGTTCAAACCAAATCAAAGAAATTTAAACCCTAATATTGAAACTAAAAATTGTTCTAGCCGGACATGACGGCTAGACCAATCAAAACTAAAATCAAATAATTAAAGCTTACTAAAAACAATTAAAATGGTAGAAGATTCCCCAACAATATGCCAAAGGAGAGTTTCCTTAGAAAAAAAATCCCACTCCTTTTCTTGCTTTCCTCATCGAACAATGTGCCAAAATTCCACCTCTCCCTTTCTCCTAGATGATTTACTGAAGAATTTATACCTCCGATTTCCTTTCTTTTGTGATCTCACCCAACTCTAACTAACATCCCTTTTTTTTTCTTTCTCATTCTAATGTTTATCCATATAATTTAAATCTTAAAAATTTTTAAGATAAAACCAAATTATTTTAGGAGGATCATTTAAATACAAATTAAACCCATAATTTTCAAATCTTCAAAAATCATCCTTTATCTTTAACATCCTTTCAAAACTTCTTCCAATTCTCGTTTTCAACTCAAGTAGCCACATTTTACCTGCAAGACAACAAAACCTATTCATAGTAGACTCTATTCCACCAAAACGAGTGTTACACAAAATAAATGAAAATACGTGTACTAAATGTATGATATATAATAAAAACATATGCTAAAACAATGATAAAAAGTGTCTAAAAATACTACTAACATGCACACAGAAAATCAAAACTGAACAAATGCAGCACAAAATAATGCAAGCAGAACAGGGGGTGGCTCTCCCTGTACAATATATCCAGTACCGGTACTCCTAACCCAGTCAACAATATGCCTAGACATGATAATGCGTGTAACAGAAAAAATAAAGATAAGGGAAGAGATATGGGGTTCCCTATTTAGGGTATTCCAATAAGCGATGATCCGTAACCTTCTAGGGTTACAAGATCACAGAAAACAACCAGTAGCAACATTGGAAGTAGAAGTTTCTTAAGGTGTGACTACTCTAGTTTCAGTAGATATACATGTTGCCTCAGCAGTTGTAATGGGTTCACCAGTAGTTGTCTAAGCTCCCTCAGCTTCATTACTGACTTCTAGACCATCTGTCTCGACATTCACCTTGGAGTTAACCTCAGTTTCATAATTGACATCTAGTTAACAAAATATCATCTTCATCTGATTTCTTGAGTTTAGACTCAGGCATATTTTCTTTATTGGTGTGTAGATGAGTTTTATCAACTAAGAGAATCCCATGTCTCACCGTATCATCATCCATAATTCTTATTCCTCCTGTATAGACTAAACTACCATCTGTTTAGAAGCTTTGACTGCTAACGTAGACTTTTATATAGATGGTTCAGCAGATAGGTCATGTGCTAATTTTTCAAGTACTTTAACAATCTCTAATTGAACTTCAAGCAAAAAGACTTCTTCTTCAAGAGAGATCTTTGGAGTTGCTTTCAATCCAAGTGCTAGCTCCTTGTTTGATGAAAATCATTAGAGTTCTTTCTTTTAAGAAGATTTGGAGTATTTGATTTCTTTTGCATAGATATCCTCATTTGCTAATCCCAACCTTCCTGTTTAGATTGATCATAACTCTTCTATATTCTTTTTCTTCTCCTTAAAGCTGTCATATCCATGCTCATTTAGCAAAGCATTTAGCCTAAACTAAGCTTTTAGAACAGGCTCACATTTATCTTTCCATATTAGGAAGAAGGAGATTTGATAAGTGTTGTTGAGTACTTCTTGAGCTAATTGAAAGAATTCATCAGCAATCTTTAGGATCATATTCCCTTTTTTTGGTAGCGTCATATGAGATCTAGATGGCATTATGAGTTACCAACAGTAGGGAACATTTTAGGTTCTTATGATGCTAATAGTTGTAGACTAAGAAGCACTGCTCTTAAAGCTTGATTGTCTCATTGAGAGTGCTAACCTTATATTCAAAGTTAGACACTCTATCTACTAACTATCGGAGAGTGTTGATCGGAGTTTCTAAGTTAGCAACTCTGGCTACTTCTTAGAGTGTTGATTTGAGTGCTAACCCAAAACCATTTGCGTCGTTCATGCAACAAACGTTCATTATTAATTAATGTTGTGATTTATTATATTCAGTTTTTATTTCTTATAACATTTATAGAAGTTGTAATAATTTTATAATTTATAAAATTATTTTTATAAATTTATAAAGTTTTGTAAATAAATATGAGATTTTAGTTATTTAATTTAAATAAATAATTCAATTGCAAATATTTTACAATATTTATAAAATTATAAAGTTTTAGAAATTAAATAATTTAATTAATTATTAAAACATGGGTTTTATAAAGTTTGGGTTGTAAATGTAAATTTTAAAACTTAAATTACAAAAGGATTTACAATTTTGGCATAAAATAATAAGTATAAAATTACAAAGTTTTATAAATTAAATAATTTGTTTAATTATTTAAACTTGGTTTTTATAAACTTTGGGTTGTAAATTTAAATTTTAAAACTTAAGTTACAAAAAGATTTTAGAATTTTTGCATAAAATAATAAGTACTCAAAGCCTCAGTGACCAAATGTGTAAAATTGTTTTTAAAAAAAAAAACAATCTCCCCCTCCCCGGGAACTTCTATTACAATTATGCATTCAATCAAAACAGGTGCTTTACAACATTCCTATTATTATTACAATTATATCCATTCAATCAATTAAGCTTGAAACAGCCTAAAAAGTTTAGAAACATCGAAAACAGGCACTAAAGTCGAATGATATGAAGCTGGTGAAATTATAGCTATATAAGAGAGGGGAAACATTCTATTCAATTTCTTTTAACTATTCGAGCATCAAATTTCATCTCAAACACACACTCACATTGAATTTGATCATAGTCTTCAGCTGCGACCTGTTCATCATTTATTTTCATCCATTTTATCCTAATCAAGTAAGTTACACACACACACTCGGTTTCACTTGCGGATTAAAAGTCCCAATGTTGATTTCATTAACATATATGAATTGAGCTACAATTTGGATGATTTGATTCTAGGGTTCATATGTATTTGAGTAATTATTAAGTTATGTTTTTAAATTTCTTTTCGAAATCTAAACAGGTCATGGGCTCTGGCTAGTTGGTTAATACACACACACATATTACACAAGGGACATGGGTTTGACTTCGGGCACCCCCTATTATTTTTTAAATTTGTTTTTATGCATTTTTAAATTCATAAATTGTTGATAAATTATTAAATTAATATAAAAAGTATTTTATAAACTAATAATAATCCATAATTCATTATTTAATTCCTAAAAATTCAATATATATAGATACATATAATTATCCATTTTCCTTATTTTTTAGATCTATATGTTATAAAAACATTATAAAGTTATTTATAAGTTTTAAAATTTATAAAAAATCATTATAAATCAAAAATATATTATTTTAAATCAAAATCTATTATCAATAAAAATTGGTTAAAATAACTAATTATTCCATTAATTATTATAAAAAAATTATTAAATAATTAATTATTTTATAATTAATTATTAAAAAGTAAATAATTAATTATTAAATAAATAATTATTAAAAACTAATTATTTACCAACAAAATTTAAACTTTATTTATTAAATCATTATAAATTGTATATTTTAATAATATTGAATTATTCTATTTTTTATTAATTAATTATTATTTTAAAATTTCTTAATCAATTTATTGCATAATAAAATCAAGGATTTTATTTTAAATTGTTTATTAAACCATAAATCCCAATTGAAACCCTAATTCATATCTAGTATTTAAATCATTATTATACTAACTTAGGATACCATTTTTAGGTTAACCATGAGAAAAACCATTAGTGTCTAATTTGCATTGTTATTATTCAAATCACAAACAAATACCAAGTAACTATTCATAGTCCATTTTATGTGTTTTATATTTTGAGGAAAATAATATGATTTAATATTCAATCATTGATATTTATTGTTATTTCATTCTAAATTAAATTCAAGACTTGCTAGTTATTACTTGCAATTATATGTTCATAGTTAGATAAATTTTTTTGAACGGCCAACGAATAATTTTTAAGCCCGGTCACCAGGGTAAACCCATTAGCGAAAGGCCACCCACGCCCGCGAACACAGACACGCTGGTGACCCGGCTCGCCCACCATTCCAAGGGAAACCCACCACTCAAAGGCCCACTGTGGTAAAACCTTTGGCCCACTTGGAGCATATTGCACCTAGTGAGACTTCAACCCATGACCTCCACTTTGGAAAGTCATAGGATGCCTCCTCCTAAGCCAGTTGATCTAGGACTCATTGGCTCATAGTTAGATAAATTAGATGATAAATAATCACTAACTCATGCCACCATGATAACAATAATAGATCTATTGGTTTGCCAATCTCACCCATATGAATATTCACGTGGTCATTGAAACCAAATTCATATCAATTTAGTCATTAGGTTTGATTGTATTTGGTTTGTTTTTTATGTTACACTTTTGCAATATAAGTCTTGACATTGCCAAATGAATTGAATTGATTCAATCATTTTAATCAATCTATACACTAGCTAATTCTTTAGCTGACTTGTTAATTTTTATATGATTTCAGAAAACGCTACGTAGTTGGATTATAGGCAAACATATAGGGTGTTGGATCTAGATAAATATAAATGATATTTGTGATGTTTATTTGAATAATTGTTAATTGTAATGAATGCTTTGTTTAGTGTTTATCAATGACAAATTGGATTTACCAATTATTTCAGCGTATTTATTATCATGTGCTATGAGCAATCGCTTTATATTAATCCGCCCTGGTGATTTCGTCATTGGTTGGGGTGTGACACTCAACAAATCATTATTTATTATTGTTAATTCTTGTATCATGAGTTGCAAACTACCCTGCACCATCACTACCGAATGTGGTTTCTTGACGACGTGAATTCTTCTCTTCAAAAGATACTTCTAAGGAAGTACTCTTAAAGTGAGTTGTCTTGGTATGGGTCCTAGTGATGTTATTTTTATCCTACTGATTAGTTGAGGATAGCCCTTTACAAATTGATCTTTTCTCTCACAGTAAGGTCAATCTCTTCTGTTGCTGGATCTATTTTTAGAAACAATTGTCATTTTTCTTCTTATGGTTTAGTTGCATTTGCTATTTCATCTAAAAAGATTTTTTTTTTTTTTTGCATCTGGCTCCCCAAGAGTATAAAATATTATCATTTTCATCAAAAAAAGTTAGCTCCATTAATTTAAATTGTTAAACATGTAAATTGATAAAATTACCCTTTAGACTACTAAACCAAACGTCTCAATTACTTAACCATAATTGAGTGGAACTGAATCAAGATATACAAAAGATGACAACTAGAGACGATGGTCTCTATCATAAAAACCCTTTGCAATCGGTTTCCGACCGCCACAAAAAAGCGACGTCCATCCTTCTCCTCCGCTGATGAAACCGATAAATCTCGTGATTCAGTCATGATGAAAGCTTCGAAGATGAAAAAATAAAATGTTCGATGTATGTTTCGTGAATGTAACAATAACACACGATGGAATTTTAACAATAATACATTAACATAAATTATGATTTTGTCTTTATTTGCAAAATCACATAATTACCCTTTTTAATTGATAAACGGTTTGACAATTTAAATTAATGGAGTTAACTTTTATGACTGAAAAATATCAATTTTTTAAAAGCTTCTGGAGCAGATGTAAAAAAAATCTTTTTTAAATAAAAATTACAAATGTAACCAAACCAAAGGAATAAAAACAAGATTTTACTCTAAAAACTATATAAATAAAAGCCTCGTTTAGGATTGGTAGTGTACTAGAGCTCGATATGTGAAGAGCTTAAGATTGTTTTCTAAACGAGTGCCAACAAAAGTTCAAGCGCTTATGCGCGTTGGTTACTTGGTACCTTAAATTAATCATCCAAACTTATTTTTATTGATCTTCCAAACTTAAAAACCGCCACTTCCTAACAGCTACCTAAAGGTCGTGGTCGTTTGAACAAAGACGGGGACATATTGATACGAGCATACAGGAGAGCAGAGGCGGACATATGTGCAATTGAGGGGTAGCCTCCGCTACCCCTCAACTTGTTACGGGCGGTGTAAAAAAATTTTACTGTTTTATGTAAAAGGAAAGTTTCGATTTTACGTTACCCCTGAAAAGAAATTACGTTACCCCCAAAAAAATTTAAAACTCAACACTTCACAAAAAGTTTTAAAATTTTTTAACTAAAAGTCTAATAATTTATAAAAAACAATACATTCTATAAAAACATAAATAACAATTACCCATTATTCATTACCAAATAACATAAAAACCCAAAATACCCATTACCCAACCCAATACAATAATAAGCCCAAAAATAAAAATTATATAGATACTAATTATTTATATGCAGTATAAGTTGTATTATGTGCTATATGGGATGTACCCATTTTTTTTTTTTATCTTTAACATTTTTATTTTAACCCAGTACTTTTACATGTTTTATAATTTAACCTTAATATTTTTTTACCTTTCAACTTTGTTCCTCTATACTTTTCAAATTTACAAATTTCCCGTTATACGTTTCGGTCTAAATTTTAAGAGTTAACACGCCAAACGTGTGTGTGTTGTTCAATGTTTTGCACTTATTTTTCCCAGTTTAACTTTCACGTCATAACGTGCTGTTCTTAGATCAATTTACTTATTGTTTTATTTTTTTGCTTGCGTAAGTATAGATCAATGTTTTTACGTCTACTTTTCATTCGATTTATTTTTTTTCGTTTTATTAGTTTCTTCGGTGTTGCTGGTCATTGGCGGTGGTGTGCCATTAATATTATTTGGCATGATTTTACGCCTCCCGTTGCATCGCAATTAAGCTTAATACTAGTATATAACATAACAAAACAATACCTTTTTTTCAATGGTCATACTCATTTTATGTATTCTTTTATGCAAAAAAAAAAAAGGAAAAAGAAGAAAGAAAATGAAATCATTGATGTTTCTGTCGTTTCTTGTTAGAAAACTTTGATATTTGTATCGAAACCATAGGAATGTTGTTAAATGATGAGATTATGGCTTATATTCAAACTTATATAAAATTTATTAAAACTTAATTTTAAAAGTAAATGATAATAAAATAAAAATAGATGATGTAAAGAGTGCATGAATCTACTATAAATGCTCTTATATGGTTATTTGTTTATAACGGATATTTTATGTTCAATTTAATGATTCTAGTTATTGTTTAAACTTAAAATTTAGAGAACATGAATCGTTTGCTGTGAAAATAAAGAATCAAAAGATGAAGACGCGTACGAAACATTATAAAATGTAAGTTTTTTTTTATTTTTTTGGGTATTGTATTTTTGTTAACAATTCAATACAATTTAATTACGTCTATTCCGACCCGATCCGATTCAACTCAATCGAACAACCCAAAATTTTTTATGCTGTTTCGTTAGAAGCTAGATATAAAAATAGTGACCCCGTAGGAAATAATTCTTGGTTTCGCCACTGCATGTACGGTAAAAAAAAAAATTTACGTTACCACTGAACTTATCTTCTAGACCCGCCACTGCGGGAGAGGGAAGAGATTCTTCGTGTACAACTCGAAAAGTGGGCTATTGGATGAAGTAAGCATGGCTTATAAGGGTGATAGATATAGATCTTATATGTTTATGTATCCTGCAAATGACCTGTTTTCAATTCGTGGCATCAACGCAAATGCTGGAAAATTCATGGGATCCCGTCAATAGGCAAGTATGTTATGCTTTAAATGCATGAATGAATGAAAATGAGTTATGTTCTTATCTCCTGAAAATACCTCCTATTATCTCTAATCTTCTCATTTTTTAATTAGATACATCACTTTCTAATGGTCATTATACTATCTATTATTTATCTATTATTTGTATATGTCGGTTTGTACAGTTTAATTTAGTAATTTCATATGTTGGCAACAATAGTTTTGGTGGTTTTATAAATTAACCACTAAAAAACCTTAAACTCCATTAAACCGTCCTAATAGTTCAATAAAATCATCCCAAAAGGCTGTGAAAAAACAAACTGGGTTTTACCTATAGTGTTGTTTAATTAAACATCGTTTATATACTATTATTTTGATATGTCGGTTGCTACATGATAGGTGTAGTATTTTAAAATTTTGCCACTAAATTCTTAAAATTTACATTATAGCACTTCCCTACTCAAGTTTACCTTCTGTCTCTGTCTCTCTCTCTTCAGATCTGTTAACCATCAGCACCACAAGGTGGACACCAGCGGTCGATGGACGAGTAGCGAGAGGTGGTGAGCGCCTGAGTGGCGATTAGTGACCGTCGAGTGTAGCGGTGAGGGACGTTTGGTGAGTGACGTCGGTGGCATTGAGCTAGTGAACAGTGCTTAGTGAGCGGCGGCGGTGATGGTGAGCAGCGGAGCTACGTGATCGGTGGCTGTTGCGATGATGTTGTGAGCTACAGTGGTGATGGTAAGTGGCGGTGGCGACTAAAGAAATATCAGAATCTTGAACAAAAAAGATAAGCATTATGTTACAAAAGAACCCCGTAGCAACACGCGGTGTTCGAATCCTAGTTTAGTGTTAAAATTAGTGAATGATTGGCATTCATTCAAATGAGATTATAAGAAACAACATACACTCGAATTCGAATACTAATTGAAATTTTCTAAATTCATTTCGATTCGAATTCGACTTACCTTTTTCTATTTGAAAATTTCAAAATTCAACTTATTCGATTCGATTAACCCGAATGAAGAGATTAATCTTGATGAAAGAAGATTAAGTTTTAGTTTAGAATTATTATCAAGTTGTTAGGATGGATAAGTATAGAGTTTTATTTGATTTGTCTAGTTTATCGGTTTTATTAAATAGGATTATTTTGTTGAGTTTGAGTTTAGTTAGAATTAGTATTTACTTAGTATAAATAGAGCTTAGGGGTCAATGTAATTTGTGGTCTTTTGATATTAATTTAAGTATTTTGGTGTCTTGTTTGATCCAATTTTCCAACAATTGGTAATTTGGTATCAAAGCGAAGTTGAAATCAAGAAAATGGTGTGAAGATCAAGCAACATTCAAAGTGAAGAATGAAGCCACCCGATTGAATCTTTGAAAGATTGATCGAAAACTATTAACCTGAGATTGGTTGAAACGAAATGGGAAACTGGTCGTGTGATTCGATCAAGAACAAAGAACTGATCGTGTGAGACGATCAAGATCGAGGTGAAAATCAATTGTGAGAGGCGATTAATTAAAAGGTTGTGAAAGCCGGTTGTGTGAAGCATCAATAGATGATCAAAAACTAAGAATCCATGACACGTGACGAAACAATCTACAAGAAACAACTGTGATAAATAGATAAGTTTTCCTTGTAGCTGCGTGGTTTAAAGAAAAAGGAAGTTGAAACGAGAATAAGATTGAAAAAAAGATGTGGTATTAAATTGTGGGAAGGAATTAATTTTTTATTTTTTTTTTTATTTTTTATTTTTTTTTTTTTGATGCATGCTGATTGAGAAAACATAGAAAGATCTCATTTTGTTTCGTTGCTATAGGTAATCGAAAAAAAAAAGTTGGTTTCTTGGGTAATTTTTTTAAGGGTAGAAGGATTTCGTTCTCTTGGTTTGAAACGATATCAAGAAACAAAATTAAAAAGAACGAACCTGTGTGGTTTAGCGATGCAAAAAATTTGTGTGGTTCAATACGATATTAATCTGTGTGAATCATTGTACCTGTGTGGTGTTGTAAGGAGGAATGAACCGGACTTGTGTGGTAAAGGAGAAAAATCAAGAAGACCTGTGTGGTAGTAAAATGACATGTGTGGTAGTAAACTGACCTGTGTGGTGTGAATAAAAGAAGTAGATATCTGTGTGGTGATTGATTAAGACACAAGGCAAGCAAGAGGAATTAAATGCTTTCGAAGTTGTTTGTGGGAATTGAAGTTTGAGGATTTGTATGTGAAAGAGGTAATGGGCATGGAATTTTAGAGACAAAAAAGAATTGAGGTGCTCCGAGTGTGGAAAGTATGAACACTATGCATATATGTGTCTTAATTGAAATGAAAACAAGGATAAAACAAACTTTACTCAAGCTCAATATGATGATGAACCAACATTGTTTTGATGAGATACGGTTTCATATCAAGATTAAGAGGAAGAATGAAGAGATTAATCTTGATAAAAGAAGATTAAGTTTTAGTTTAGAATAATTTTCAAGTTGTTAGGATGGATAAGTAGTTTTATTTGATTTGTCATGTTTACCGGTTTTATTAAATAGGATTATTTTATTGAGTTTGAGTTTAGTTAGAATTAGTTTTTATTTAGTATAAATAAAGTTTAAGGGTCAATGTAATTTATGGTCTTTTGATATTAATTTAAGTATTTTGATGTTTTGGTTGATCCAATTTTTCAACACCGAATTCGATTCGATGAACATGGAAGCGTGATTAATTATGCAAAGACACTAACTTGGCTATAGAAGTATATCACTTTTGAAATAATAAGTATTATTATAATGTTTTTAGTGGTGAACACTTGACTACAGGTTGTAATAAATCAAGGCCTTTACGGTCTAAGTTTACTATCAAGTAAGCCACGTAAAATGAACGGGTCGGGTATCGTGTTGATATGGCCAGTAGTAGAAGGGTACAAATCGGGTTGAAATCGGATTGGAAACCAGTTTTCGATTGAGTCAACAAAACTCAAAACAGGTTTTATTTTTAAATATCATCCGTTTAAAACTAGTTTGAGTTAGGAAAATGATCAAGTTGAAATTGAGTCGGTTCAAGTTCTACCAGGTTGAAACCAGTTTCGCTATAGGCTTAAAAACCGACCTCACCCTTTGGGTTTGGTCAGTCGGAGTGAAACCAGTTTGACGGTCAAGTAAAGTTGTCGGTTTCACTTTTAAAACCGATTTTTTCCGGTCTCTAGCCAGGAGCCCAAGAGTGACCGTTCCTTTTCAGCTAGTCTGGCCGATTTTCATTCTTTTTCTTCACTTCTACCCTGTCTGACTCATGCAATTTAATCCCGAAGGAAACATTACAACTTCATTTCAAGCCCAAATTTGAGCTCCTGATTACTGATTAGTGCGAAGATTTAACTAACATACTATTATATCAAAGATTTAGTTCTGACTCTATGAATGTTTCGGACAATTACAACTTTATAAAAAAATATAAGAATTGTATTATGTATTTAAGTTCATGGTCATATCTTTTAAAGTTGAGACCAAATGTTCATTCATTTTATGTTTAAAATCAGGTAATAAAACATCTACAGAATATGTACCATCTTTTACAAGATTTAATGGATGAGTCACTCTCTGGTTCAACCCTGAAATAATCACTTGCATTAGGGCTATTGGATACGTTAGTATCCCTTGGTAGCCACCGCTCCTGTACAGGATTATGGTCCCTTGATGGCGCCCGCTCCCTACCAGGACTCCAGCTTTGGCTCCTTGATTCAGGCTAAAGAACTAGACAAGACTTCAACTACAGCTCTCAGAGAAACCATCATAAAGTGGAGACCGCTCTTACGTGCATTAACAGATAATAAGCAAATCATATAAGGTGAATGATTGCAAGTGTAAGAACAGCAAAAATTCAGTACAGTGACATCAATAAACCAGCAATATGAAAAACATTCATAGAGTACATCACCATAATAGAGTACATACTACATGACCATTGTCTACCAGCATCAGTCTCGGCAAATAAAAGTCGCATGCCACAACCACAAAACTTATCACATTTCAATACCTTGCACTCAGGGGCTAGGAGATATGTCCCTATCTGCTTCACCCCTAGAGTAATCACGTGCATCAGGGCTAGGACTACGGCTACGGCTAAGATCCCTTGGTGCCCGCCGCTCCCTTACAGGACTACGGTCCCTTGGTGGCAGCCGCTCCCTCCCAGGACTAAGGTTTTGGCTCCTTGACCCGTTGTAAGGTGGAGACCTACTGCGGCTCCTGGGAGAACCATCATAAGGTGGGGACCGTTCTCTAGCCGGAGACTGTGAGAGCGACCTTTCTCGACTCTGCCTTTTCTCCTCAGGTGAAATAGACCTACCCACAAGAATCAGCAAATCATGAGGTTCATGATTAGCAAGTGCAAAAAAAGTTTTAGTTAACACATCCAATAAATAATAATAGATTATTTCTAGACCATACCTTGCATGCTGACTTCTCTTTGGGGGAGGAGAGTATTCACGGCTGTGAGATCGTGACCTAGCATGACGTGGTGGTGGTGAGCGGGAGTAGCGACGTGGTGGTGAGTGGGAGTAGCGAGGTGGCGGTGACCGCCTGCGGTCAACAAACCTGCCACCGCCTCTGCAATTATGAAAATCACCAAAACTAAATATTTATGGAAACAATATTATCCAGTTAAACAATTAAGTTAACAAGACAATAAACATACCTTCGTTCCCTATTCCGCATATCAGTTGGCTTCTTGCGGTTCTCCTCTGCAAAAACACTGTCATCTGTCGCCCTAGAAGAACTGACCATCCATCTGGTATTTTGCTTCAGCAGCATCAGCAGGATCTAAAAATTGAACAAAACCAAACCCTCTTGGCTCCCTGCAAAAATTTAATAATTAAAAGATTGCAGTTTTGACCATAAGAATTAAACCCAATATTAGTTAAGACTTTGGGGCTGTTTGTGATCTCAAATAACGCTGTCAGCAACAAATTCTGAGGGAATTTCTGATTATTTAAAAGAGCTCTGATTATCGTTTATTTGTCAAAGTTCGTAACAAATATACAAGAAGCACAAAGTAGTTAGTCATAATTTTCCAACAGCCCCTTGCTGATAAAACTATACAAAGAATAAACTTTCAGTAATTGAAAAGGTCATCATCACAAGCAGATAAAGCAAGCACAAGGCTGCTGACCTTGCAAAATGTGAATATAAATATGACTTGAAATTCTTCAAGACTTGAGAAATCTTGATATTTCCTTCTCATCTTCACTACATTTAACACCATCTTGAACAAAACTCTTACTCTACTTGATTGGTGTCAATTGAACTCGCTACAACTGGAATATTACAGAGCCCTTAATACTTGACTGATGTCTTCAAAACGTTTTACCTCACTTCGATGTTTGTCTCAACAACTCAAAAACCCAATTGGAAACATAAGATGCATGAAAATTTATCGAAAAAACAAATCACGCCCGCATCACAATGCAAAAACAAAAAACTAAAATGGATGGATCCATCTCAAAGATTTTTCAGAATTTCAAATATTAAGCGTTCTAATATAAACAAACTAATGGGATTTTAAGGTTTCATAGTGTGTAAAAGAGGGAGATATAAAGTAAGAACCATGAACTCAACTAAACCAAATTAGCAATAACACTAAGATCATGAGCATAAAGATTATGCCAGCTCACCCGCTATAATAATCTCTTGGGAGATAGATGTCCTTTAGAGGACCAAATTGTCCAAATGGCCTCCGGAGGTCTTCAGGACTGCAAACATCAGCTATTAGTTGAAAATTTGAATTACCTTTTTGTACATCTAATAAGGTAATTATGGTTCACATTGCAGACAGTGAATAAGAACAACCTCAAAATCATCCTCATGCAGAAAAGACCAAATATTAAAAGTTTAAATTTATAAGAAAATGCCCTAATTACAGATACAATAAAATTATAAATTGGATCTTGCTGAAGCAACCATCTTTTTATAGCAAGCATAACAAGCACATGAAATATCAAATAAGTAAGAACAAACCGGCAATCATGACGAAGATTGCGAACAAGAAGACTGGTTGGAAGATCTCTTTCGCGGCCACGACCACCGCCGCCATAACCGCCGCCATAACCACCGCCATAGCGACCCCTGGGACTAGGGCTTCTTCCCTTCTCCCATGACCACCCCTAGGAGGTGAAGGAGAGTAGCTCCGTCCGCCCATTAACAAAGAGCTGTTTAACAATACAGAAAACAAGAGAAACATGTGTCAATAAGCACTTAAACACATGAAGGCCCATGTCTAACACAAGCATGACAAGTCTAGACAAAAAGATACATTACAGAACATTTGAATTTAATTCCATAAAGCTCTGAGAATCAATCAACGATATTTCCATCAACTAATTCACACATGAAGGCCCATATAGGCAAAAAAAATATCCAAACTTTACACTTCCCTATTTTCATTTCCAGCAACTGTTATCTTAAGTAGTTAAGTGGCAAGATCCACAAATAAACAAGAATAATGCGAGTTACATATTCAGTAGCCCTAAGTAACTAACATCCAATCCAAACTTTACCTACAACTTTAGTGATAAAAGACCTGAATATTTTCAAAAAAAAAAAACCTAAGTCTCAATCCACAAAAAGGTTCACAGAGATGAAACTTCTCTATATAACGCAAGTCCAATTGACTTCCAGTTTAAACGTAATAATTCTATCTGAAAGCTTAATTTTATGAGAAAAACACATAGAAGTTATTTGAATCAGTGATATGGAGAGGAAGAACCACATCGAGGTTAAACTGTTAAACTCAACGATTTCAAGTGCAACAATTGAGATCCTTAGCAAAAACACAAGAGAATACTTTGAATTTGAATGAGATTGATTTGATTCAAAAGATTAGCAAGAACATACCTGTGAATCTGCAGAAAATAGCTCGTCGGAGAGACGCTTGCGACGGCGAGAATTTGAGTTCAAACTGCCGCTAGTGTTTTATCTGCTAGGGCAGACTTTTCGTCATAACGTGAGTGCAAATTTTCCATGAATGGTCCTTTAAGTAATAAAATCTTCACCTTTACCTTCGTTTCTTCTAGGTTTCCATTAGCGGCCTAAAAACAATGGTTTTACTATTATAATGACCACGGTCTTATATATTGTACTTTAAGAAAAGAAAAAAGTGGGTAGCCGACCACTTTATCTCGTGAAATAATAGAAGTAAGTTTTCTTACATGTGAGTGGATTCTTTCTAAGTATGGTTATTTGTTTGAAGATCGTGGTTAAGTTTATTACGAGATAAGTACCATACAATATAAGAGTTAATTACATAAATGGTCCCTGTGGTTTATTGAAAATAACGGGTTAGATACTAATAAGAGTTTTTTGTAACAGGTTGAGATATTATGTTTTCAGTTTTGTTACCAGAATGGGTATTAGACTAACAGACATTAGTTAATCTGTTAAATTAAAATAACATGACTAAAATACCCCTGGATGGTATTCTCTTTATTAAGGGACCATATGTGTAATTATCTATACTTAAAAATAATCCAAACCTCACCCACAATCCTCACCCCCCACATCTTTTTGAAAATCAGGCCACCACACCGCTGAATCCACCACCGTCGTTACCCATCATCGCTGCAAACCCACCACCACCACGGTCAACGCCAATTCAGACCCAAATCACCACTAAATCCATAGTCGCCACCCCATAAGAAATACCCCAACCTACCTGCTGTTGTCTCTCTCCTACTCTGAATTTAGACTACCACCACTAAATCATGCCATCACCTTGGGTAACACCCTTCCTTTTTAGACTTTTGGGGAGTAATGTGATCAGTACATCATATCATAAACAAAGCAACCACTACAGAAACCCTAAAATCATCAAAAGAGTAAAACCAACGCCATTTAGCCACATCCATCGGTCACCATCAACACCATTTCGTTCGCCACACCATTTAACAAAACCACCACAACCAATTGCAATCACACCGTCGCTTTTCCCCACCTCAACTTTTTTCTCAACCCTAAAAACCAATTGGGGATTCTTGGGGCTTGTATGAAGTTGTGGTAATTCAATGAGATGAAGCGGCGGTGGATTGTGTGATGGTGGTGATGATGCGACGATGAAGATGATGTTGGAGGTGTTGTTGTTCATTTAAAGAGTTGATGAAAATGGTGGTGGTTAGAATGATGGGAGGGGGTGGTGACCAGCGGTGATGGCTGTTGTAGTGATGTGGCGATGATGGGGGCTGTTGGTGGTGGGGGAGGGAGTTGGGGCTATTTAGGGGTTGATGAGGGTTAGTTAATCGGGTTTCGGGTAATCGGTTCGGGTTATTCGGGTTTTTTTAGTGTTGAAAGTGTACCCGAAACCCGACCCGAATAACATTCGGTTTAATCGGTTTCGGGTTGTTCGGGTGGGTTTCGGGTATAAACAAGATTTAATTTAGTAGATTTTATAAAGATTTCTTATAAAATCTTACAAAATTAGTGGACTTGTATTAGTTACTTCTATAAGTTATAAATATGCTTAAATATATAATTATATACAATAATTTGCTCAATTTGGACAATCTAAATAAGTAATACAAGTAATACGTAATTATATTGGGTTAATCGGGTTATTCGGATTTCGGTTAATCGGTTCGGCTTATTCGTTTTTGAGGTTACAAAATCTATCCGAAACCCGACCCAAATAAGAATAGTTAATCGGTTTTCGGGGTTGTTCGGGTAGGTTGGTTGTTCGGTCGGGTTTCTTCGGGTACGGGTGAGATCGGGTCGGGCGGGTTAATCGGTACGGATAAAATCAGCGTGCCTAGGGTGTTAGTGGGGGTAGTCGGCGGTAGGGCTAGCAGTGGTGGTGGAGACAATATCTGAAACCTAGGTAATTTATATATATATATATATATATATATATATATATATATATATATATAATATTATTGTGTGTGTGTGTGTGTGGTGTGGTATGTGTGTGTGTGTATGTATTAAATTACACCTAGTCCCTTATAAATACTAAATGACACAAATAGTCCCTATAAATACATTAATAGTCCTTGTAAAGTGAAAAGACAAAAATACCCTTAGTTTTAACAGAAAAGTTAACGTCTGTTAGTGTTGATATCATAACTCGTTACAAATTGAAAACACAATACCAAAACTTGTTACAAAAAACTCTTAGTATCAAAACCTGTTATTTTAATAAAACTTAGGGACTATTTGCGTAATTACTCACATTATAATTTTTAAAACATTGTTTTTATCTTCATTGTGTTTTTTTTAGTTGATTAATAATTAGGTCATGATTAACCTCTCTTGTTCAGAATTATTATTTTACTTTCGGAATTTAAATGAATCTATATTGATAAAAATTTTATGATGACAAATAAGGTTTGATTAGTTTGAAACCTTTACAAAGAAGGAGGGAGTTTTAGTTATTTTAAATAGAGCGACAAAGTATACAAAAGGTAACTAGTTGACATGATTGACATAGCGACAGTAAGCATTATATGAGTCGAGTCAATCCAAACTCGTCTAACTAGAGCTTGGCTTATTTCAACTTTCTGTTTAAAACCTAATGCTTGAACATTAATAATATTTCAAGCTGAGCTAGGTTCAAAGTTAGGTAATCTTTTTTAAATGGATTTTAATATTTTACTTGTATACTATATAAGTAAAAGCACTTTAGCCTCGCAAGCCTAGTCAAGTTCAGTATATAAAACTCGTGCTGGAGCTCATTTTCAGTTTAGGTTTAAGTTTAACTTGATTCAAACATTTGCGTAATCATTAGTAGTTAATTAATATTTCGGGCGTTCATACCCTAGCTATATACTTTTAAAGGTAAGTTACTTCATTTTTACTAGACTATGATACAATGAATCTTGGAAAAAAAAAGACACAAGTTGAATGTTGAAATATACAAGCAGCCCGTCTTTTATCATATAGGTTAGGTAGAAATATAGAGGTAGATATGAGGAGAGTGACAACAATGGAAATGTTTTTTATTCGCGTCAAAAGTTATATTGAATTTAGTTATAACAATGACACTAAATTTGCTTTAAGAAATAATATTTAAATCATGTTTGATATTACCGATCTCTTTAATTTTATTATTAGAAACACATTACTATATTCTCTTGATTTATATAACTTTTTTAAGTTTTGTGTTTAGATATTTTATATGATTGTATGAATGAAAGAGGGTTAATAAGTAATAATTATTATTTAATAAGAAGATATTTCTTGTTGAAACTCAAAGATTATCCAATATAAGTAGAGAAGTCGGATAGAGAGAGATAACAACATAAACGTAAGAATTTATAGTGATTCATACATGGTGTGTGGCATCAATAGAGACAACTAAGACTTATCGATCATATGTAACCTTAGAAAACGAGTTTTGGATGCAATCAAATTATGGTGCTATGTAGCAACTATGCGAGATCAATCATAGAGATCATTGATCCTAAAGACGTTACCCCCAACCGAAACCAATCAAGAAAAATTAAATCATGCAATCCCGCCAGGACTTTATGACACATATGAAAGGCGCATAACGACAAGCTATTCAACAATTGCAACAGTCAACACATACCCGATAGTGGCCAGATCAAAAACTACTACTTTTTATGGATAAAAAATTGTGTGAAAATAGATACATAGTTTGCAGTCATTGGAAGATAAACTTTGTATTTTCGCATTGTATAGACGTTAGTATTTGTGATCTTTATATGATCTAACATCTTACTGTAATTGTGATTTTAATAAATATTTGTAGTTCAAAGAAAACAAACTCAAATTACATTCACTCATTAGTCTCTATGTAAGGAGTTTTTCTTTACTAACATTCTCTTACTCATCTAAATGAGTAGAGATCACTGTTATACAAAATTGTCTTTAAGAGGGTAGAGACACTATATATAACTTCTCATTTAAAGAAAGTGTTACTCATAACATCACTAATATCTATACTATTACACTTCTCATTAACTTTGATAACACTTAAGCTTCGGTACAATGTACAATAATGTCTGTATAGAATGTTACAATATGTAGCATCAACATTCTTTCTCTTTTTGAGTTTTATTTCTTAAATAAATATAGTATTTGAATAGAATATCATTTGGTAAGAAAACGTCCTTATCTTTTAATTGTAAAAGGCTGAATCAAAGTATAAAATTTGTTCTTCAAACAGAGAAGAGTGGAGAGATTGCAAAATCTGTTAGGAACCTTACGAGCATGCTACGTCTCATTGGCACAGACCATAGAGGTTTTGAACCTCTTATATTCAAAAAAGATATATCCATTAATAAAATAAAAATTTGTTTTAAAGGTTTATAAAATGAATATCAACACTATAACTTAACCATAAAAGAGGATTTTGGCCTTCGCTAAACAACCATTGGTTCAGGACCTTCAGAGAGCTAGTTTTGTATGTAATCAACTTCATCCATATGTTAAAATCAATGTTTTCAGAACCGGATCGGAAGTCGAAACCGGACGCCATACTGTTTTGGTGGTCGGGCCGGATTAAGAACCGGATGACGTCATATTATATATATAGTATATTATATATATAAATATAAGTAATTTATATATGTATTTTATAGTTTATATAAAACTTAACTATATTTATAACCAAACACTAAATTATGGTTCAACACCTCGTTTTTACCCACTAAAATCAAAAAAATAAAAAAATTAAAAAAATAAAAAAAATACAAAATCCGTTCGAACAGGTCGGTTTCCGGTCAGACCAGCGATTCGGATGAACCGGCCGGTTCGGACCGGCCCAAAACGAATCAATGCGAACCGGACAAGCCACCTAGTCGATCCCCGGTCGGACCGGTGGACCGGCGGTCCGATCCGATCCCAACAACATTGGTTAAAATCATCCTTTTGTTTTGATTCAAATTTGTATTTATTCTTCTTAGAAAAATATTACTCACTAATCTTTGACTTTTTCAAATATCTATGAAAATTTTGACTTGTTTTATAAAAGGGTTGTTGGATTTTAATAATCCAAAGTTTCAATCATTGGCTGGGATTAATATCAACTCAAGAAATATTTGCAGACACTCCTAACTTTAAATTTATTTTCTCTAGCGATCCCTTATTAATGAGAGTTAATATCCGTTGTTTTTTTTTTTTTTTTTTTTTAATGAAATGGGGCCAACATTGAGTCATTTCTCAACTACGCCGCCGTCCAGCCTCCAATAAAGTTCGTTTTTCGATGTCTAGCCTCCAACCTCACCTGAAATCTACCTCGAATAAGTCAAGTGGTTCAAATCAGAAGATGGAGATTAACGGGTTTTAAGATGCAAAAGTTTCAGATTGACGGACAGATTGTGATTTTAACTTTCTGTTTAGTGTTTTGGCCATATAAACAGTCCGCGGAGGCTTGTCTGCTTGCATAGGAGAATTCAACCACATATCGTGCCAAAAAAATGTTACCTTTACCGATATACTACAAGGCGTGGATAAAAAAGACGTGATCAACTTCTCGATCTGCTTCAAACTCATCACTCTAAGTCTCGTCCAGGTCGGGGGTGAATGGCCGGGCCCTCTGAATGATAACCTTGCATCAACATTCTTGGAAGTTCCTCATATCCACCTCCACAGCATTCAAATCATATCTTTGTCAGCAATATAGTCGTTTTCTGCATCAGTGGTCTCATTCGAGATTCTTAAGAAAAATGAAAGTCATCATACCAAGGCCAGAGACAAATGATCCCTCGTCACAAGTGCACTATCATTTATTTACACCTTCGTTAACATTTGCACCTTGATTCCATTCTACTCCATCATTCACTTGTGCACCTCGTTTACACCACCCACATTCACATGTCCACCTTCATTTAAATCTACATCAAAATATAATAAAATTTGGCGCTCTTTGTTTTCACCAAGGCATCTAGTTTGATTGTTTTTCCTTTCAAACACACCGACTTGTACTGATGATTTTGAATTGACATGAAATCATCAATTCATTAATGAACAATTGAACAATAACTAGTAAGTAGTAAAGAGAAATCAAGTTTCAATTACACAAAGAGTATTCAACTAATAAACTATTGAATAAATAATTAATCAAGTCTCAAACAAACCTCTATTATGAGCTAGTTAGCCCAAAAGATAAGGATTTCAGGGAACAAATTGATGCTCATAGGCGCAAACAAAGAATGCGACCGTTGAAAACTTAGGGTCTAATAAATAAGCCCTCTAGACTCAAGTCTAAAAATTGAAAGTTTGTTACATCTAATTTCACTTTTTGTCTCTAAATATGAGAAATTACATGAAAGGTTCAAAGTGTGTACGTTCATAACATAAAAGGTCTCTCTCACGGATGAGTCGTTAATATTAGGCCTATAAATGAACCGAACGAACACGAACATCAGCATGTTCGTGTTCGTTCATTTAACTTTTACCGAACACGAACACGAACAGATTATCGAAACGGATTTTGTGTTCATGTTCGTTTATTAGAAAATAAAAATGTTCGTGTTCGTTCATGTTTGTTCGTTAAAAAGCTAATGAACACTTCACGAACATAAAGAAACAAATGAACAATAACATACAAACATAAATGAACCATAATAAACAAACAAAAATGAACACAAAAAAAAATCTTAAATTTCTTTGGATTTTTGGTGTATTAGTGGAAATTAAAACTCACTAAACTTATGAGTTTCTAGTATAACTTTATATTTATGTTTCAAATATAACACATAATACCCTTTTATTAATATATTAATATATACAAATAAATTAACATAAATGAACAACACATAAACGAAAATAAATAACGGACATATATAAACGAACATAAACGAACGTTCATGAACGCCAATCGAACGAAACAAGCATGTGTTCATATTGTTCATTAATTAAAAGAACACAATTTTTTTGTTCATGTTCGTTCATTTCCTAAATAAACAACAACATAAACGAACTTACGCCGAACAGTTCATGAACGTTTGGTTCATTTACAGGCCTAGTTATTATTTATGTTAGGTCATTTAAATGACTAAAATGCCTTATAAACTTATAATAATCCTTTACAATGTGGGACACATGGCATTCCCACAATGCTTCCCCAATTATTTCTTGCCTAAATTATTTATTTTATTTTTAAAATTCAATTAACTAATTTTTTTAATATTTCTCTTTCTCTCTATTATAATTCAAGTCCTTGAATTAATAATTTTTAAAATATTTTATCAAATAAAAACTAAGTATTTTGATTAAAAAATATATTTTTCAAAAATAAAATTTTATAAAACTATGATTTTCTAAAAATAAAGCTTTTTAAATTATGAATATTTAAATTCAATCTTTTATAAAATAAAAAATTTATAAAAGAACATTTATTTAAACAAACTCGGAGTTTTTTAAACAACAAAATAATGATAAAATAATAAAAAATTTTCAAAGCATTTTTTAAAACGAAAGTTTTTAAAATAATAAAAAATCAAAATACTTAACCATACGTAAATTTAATCATATGTTATATTAAAATACGTTTTATAATTCCTACGCATCATCAATAAATATTTAATATTTTTGTTATTCAACCGGTGTAATACACGGGGATATAACCTAGTACAACAATTGAGTAATTTCAATTTTGCTCCTTAAGGTTTGACAAAAATAATCATTTTCATCCACAAGAATTAAAAATATCAAATTACCTCCATAAGTTCATAAGTTGTTTCAGTTTTAGTCCAAAAGTTTTATTATTGGATTCAAGTTGAAAAAATGATGAAACTTTTGGACTAAAATTGAAACAAATTATGAAACATTTGAAGGTAATTGATGTTTTAATTTTTGGAGCAAAATTATTATTTTGTCAAACCTTAGGGATCAAAAAGAACTTAACTCTAAATATAAACTAAAAGTGTGTTTAAACTATATATCTGGACCCAATACTCTCCCCCCTCCCCTCCCCCTCACCCTCCCCCTCCCCGTATATTTGCTAAACACCCCTACTCCACCACCATCGCCCGATCGCCATCCTCCTCACCACAAGACCATTGATAACCACCAACCTCCTCATCGATCTCCCTATTATGCTGAGTTTCAAATCCAGGCAAGGGTGATGATGGTGGTGGGAGACCAAAAGTGCCCCCCATAGTTTTTGTTGAGCAAACCAAGAGAGGGTGGTCGACGGAGTTGTTGTGGACTTGTGGTTGATGGAAACACATTTCATAATAGTTAAGGACAATTTAGGTATTTCATATCTACTAACAAAAAAAATTAACTCTCTATATATGTTAGAGATTTTTTTGTTTTCGTTTATACATACCTTTGGACATTTTTTTGTAATTTTCCATAATTAAGAATAAAAGTGAAACAAAAACTTATCACAGAGACCTTTCATGTAGTTAAATCTAATTAACAGGGGTTAAAAGCCTCGAGCACCTAATCTTAAAAACATTTGGCTTGTTTTATGAATACACTTCCATTCTAGAATGATTGTTAATGTAATCGTATTGATTTTGATGAATTCGTATATTTTACATTTATTTGATGTTTTAAATACATCAATCGAGACACATATTTGATACTTCATATTTTGCAAGCGTAATAAACTTAAACGAGCACTTTGAAGAAGTCAAAGATCAAGGACTTTGACCAATGTGAACGAAGGACATAAGATTAAAAGTCAACAGTACGGACAGGTGTTGAGCTGTCGTCGGTGGCCTCGTCCTCTGCAACAGTTGGCACCCACTGCACTTTTACTACCCTCCATCCACTCACAATAATTAGGAAATCAATGCATTTTATATTTTAATAATAATATATTAACAAGCTCTTGGTTGGATGCATGTAAAGAAAACAAGAAAAATACAAATTGTGTTATGGTTATTATTATTCAAAAATATTAAATATTTAAATTACTTTTATATCAAATACACCATAGTTTAAATGATCATTGATGCTAAAAAGGTATATCATAGTCTAATGATTTTATGAACACCATCTTAATTTAAAAGAAAATATGTCTTTAGTTTTTCAATGTATTGCTAAAATCACTCAAACTTATAACAATTACAAAAATGGATTAAGTTTCAATTTCATTGTATTGTTTGATTTTTTTTTTTTATGAATTTTAGAATAGACTTAAAGAATTTTTTTGTTATATATAGTTTTTTTCAAGTTTGATATGAAATAGAAGGTAACCTAATTTACAAAAAAAAAAAAAATGCATTAAGAGTTATATATTTCAATATAGTCGTTTTCTTTCAACAATGATGAAAATTAAACTTGAATGATTTTTATAGGTAAAAATAATATGAGTTATTATTAAAATAATATGGAAACAATATTTATGATTTTATCCTAACAAAGCATTTTAATAATATTAAACTTTCAAATGGTTCGTTCTATGAAGTATATTGTTATTTATTTAACTTTTAAGTAACAAATGAAAATTAAACTGAAAAAATAATATTTGTACTTTATTTTATTTTAGTTTAAGCAATAAGTTTAATATTGGATATTAAATACTAACTTAGTAAACTCGTGTATTACACGAGTTGAATAAATAAAATATTAAATAGATAAAATTTGTTAATTATAAAACATTATTCTAAATATGATATGATTGAAACTAAGTATAAGTAAAGACTATAAGTTATAAAATAATAATTTCAACTTTTGAAACTTTTTTATATTTGTCAAAAAATATATTAAACATTTTTTTAAAACAACCATTTAAAAATATCATTTCTAAAATTTCCTTACTATTACTATCAATTTTTAATCATTTTGGTTTATAAAAATTCTACTTTTTAAGAAAATCAATTTTAAAGTATTTAGTATTTTTTTAAAAAAGTTTGATGTTTTAAAAAAATTCTTTTTATAAAAGCGATTCTTTAGTAAAACTTAATAAAAGATCTAATTCTTAATTTATTATAAAACTATTTTTAATGTAAAAAATTAAATAATACTATAGAGAGAGAGTTGAGAAAATGTTTAAAATGAATGTAATGTTATCAAATGTCATCACTAGTTACTATTTTATTAAAGTATGAAGATGAAGATTATTATAAGATGCTTCCATGTAAATGTATGTGTGGAAGGTTATTATTATTACTGTTAATGAAATGCATAAAATACAATAAGTGGAATTCATTCTCATTAGAAATAGCTTAGTAAACCAGTGCGGTTTGAGTAAATAAAAAAATTTTATTAATTATAAAATAATATTTTAAAAAATAATATGATTGAAATTGCATATAAGTAAAGACTTATAAATAATAAAAGAATGATATTAACTTTTAATATCTTGTTTTTAAATTTTTTATGTTTTTCTAGAAAAATAAAATGTTAAGCATTTTGTTCCAAAACAACAATTTAAATAAATTCTCATTTCTAAAAGATTTTTTTATTATAAATCTCAATTTTATTTATCTTTTGCTTATAGAAATTTACTTTTAAAAACACTAATTTTAAAATATTATATATTTTAATTTAATTAAAAAAGAATTATATATATTAATAATTAATATGATTATTTAATAGGAGATAAAAGCAAGAAAATTTTGATGAGAATGATTGTGGTGATACATGCTCTCATAGTTACAATTTTGTTAGAGTGGAAAGATGATATTAAAACATATTTGTAGTTTTATTTAAAAAGGCAACTTAACCATTAACTAAAGCATTAAAAATTTAAGAGATTTGTGTTCATGAAAAATACACTTAACAAAGTTGAATCATTGGTACAAGTCCGAATTGCTCAGATCTTGAAATAGATTGAGTCGTGTATCATAATTAGATGTTGCATTTTAATCTTACATTACATTTTAAACTTTTTTAAACTATTATTTAATTTTAGACATCTCACTCCTCTATATGCTCTCTGGTTCGTAGCTGTCGGGATGAAAAGTTTCTTGAATAATAAATTTTTTTGAGAAACAACAACCTGGAGACTCTACACTCTACAACATTTTAAAAAAATACATATGGTGCTGTTTAATATATTTAGTAATTAACAATTAAATATCTATAATACTGGTAGATAATGTAAAACAAATAGCTTTGCGAATCAAATTTCATATCAATAGTTTTAACGGTTACTAATAAGTAAGAACATCATGATTATATGATTTCTAAAAGAAGATTATTCTTTATACATTAAATACGGTTTAGTTAATTGTGCATATTCTTATTTTGAAGTTAAATATATATGTGAGAACCGGTCTCTAAAATTTTTATCACTGGCGGCTAAAAATTGATCTATTGGCTTCGGGTCAAAATAACTAATATTAAATCCAATTCACATCAATGACGGGGACATTAAAAACAATTTTAGTATGTAATTGATACGTTCAATTTATTTCATTCTCTCTATCTCTCTTATACATACATATATAGATACATAAGAGAGATAGAAATAATATGATGGTTTAATAACAAAAGTGTGTGTTTGTATAACACAACCTATTTAAAATATGACTTTACATAAAGAAACTACATCCTACACTTTACTTTACGTATTTCTTCTCTGTAAAACTATCAGTTACAACTTTATTCGTAACAACTCGAAAGTTTTTCTTGTTTTATGATGCACTTTACCAAACATTCGCAAAAATCATCACTAATTTGATTGCTCAAATTGACTTACTAGCTTCAATACTTCAATGCTGAAGAACATCCATTGATCGCTGGGGCGTATTGGACCAAACTAATGTTAATTTTAATTCAGTATACTAAAGATGGGATTATGTTCATTTTTTCACGATCACTCTAGCGAGATTGACGATATAATTCAAATCAGTACATCCTTAATGCTTTTACATTCTATCATGGTACACATCAAGCTGGTACTTAAATGTCATTTTTTAATGTTATCAAAATCACATAGAACGACTCACACAACCTCCTTAACCTTAGTAAAAGCATTAAAACACCAATGAGTCATGTGAATTTAAATGTACCATATTTTTGTTGTAATTACATGCCGAAATCATGAAAACAATCACCAAACTATTAAATTTGTATTTTCACAACAGTGTTAAGAATAATGAAACTTATAATAATGTTAATCGGTGGTACCTTTAACATATGAAATCATGTTGTCATACAAAATAGATTTTCTTTCAAAATGGATAAAAATCTACCTTCCCTAAACTCCTGGAATTTCCTTAGCATGTTTTCATTACTAAAACAGCGTCCATCATTCGTCTTGATCTTTTTTCTTTCAAGAGCTTGTGTGACAATATAGTTGTGAGACTTAGAATGTGGAACATCAATCAAATGCAAATAGCAACATCAAATGAGTCGAGATCCTTTTAAAATTCAGTTGCTTAATATTGACTTAAACTATAAAGTGGTCTCCCTCTTCAACAGTCAACATATCCACACACTATAACGATGTGTGGAATAGAACAACCCAACGCACCAAGTCAAAATGAAACTTGAACTTTTTTTTTCTATCATTCTTTTTGGAAATCATAAGCATGTTATTGGCAATACAATTTAACCAATATTTTATTCTGATTTCATCTATTTACTTAGGGTGTTAACCGGGTAAATCTCTAATACTTTATGTAAATACACAAAATACCTTTATCTTTGTAACTATTTTATTTTTTAACATTTATCTTTAATAATTACACTAGACAACTTTTATTTATATGGTTGTTTCATCTTTGATCTTTTAGTCTAATGGTCATTAGTTTGTATCGTTGAATTAGATCACATGATGGTAGACGTGTAAAAAAAATCCACGTAGCGCATCCAAAAAAGAAATCGATGTATTGGGAAAATATAATCGGTAAAATACATTGAGACTAAAGAGTAAACTCCTCAAACAAATTATATATATTTTTATCATCACTTTTTCTAAAATTAGTTAATATAAATGATTGTAGCGTAGCATATGATTATATATCAATAATAAACTTAAGTGTAAAAATTAGAATGTAGGCCACATAAAGTAATTATAAAACTAGCATTCTAATTTTAACAAAAATATTCTAATAACCTCAGAGTGGCTTGCATTCTATTTCTATGTTTTAAATTTATTATTGATACTTAAATCATATTATAACAATAAATTTTATAAACAAATTTAAAATGATGATAAAAATATATAAAATTTGTTTAAGGTTTTTCTAACTAACCTCATGTAGTTTGACTTCTAATTTCTAAGTATTAAATTTATTATTGATTTTTAAATCATATGGAATAGTAAACTTTTATAGAACTAGTTTGAAAGGGTGATGATAAAAGTATGTAAAATTGTTTAAGGTTTAACTCCTCCGTTTTACATTTTACTAATTATATTTGCCTAATACGTGATTCGTTTTTGGATTATACCGCCTAGATGTTTTTGTAACACATCTACCAATGTGTAACCATGTTTTGTAAAAATCTACCAGCTGTTTTTTCTATAGAATGCAAGACTGTGATAACCTTGCATGGGCGGGCTATCACTCTATTTATAGGAGGCATTTTGAGTGTCAACTTTTTTGTTTATCTTTAGCCTTATGTTCTTTCCACCTTTAAAACTACCCATCTTTTATTCATCTTTGATTTTAAATAAGAATCAAGATGTTTCTGCCATGTTCATAATAAACGGAACAAGTCTGTGTTTTTAGATTTAAGAAAACTTAAAAATTATAAGTTATTAGACAAGATTTAAGTTATATCAAAAAGTAATAGCTTGAAAATTAAAATAAAAAGAAATAAGTATGTGAGCCAACAATTTTTTAACATGTGTCAAGAGATGGTTTCAATTTAAGATTGTAACGGGGTTGTCCGCTTGACTCGATCACTGCTTTATCTCTATTTTTTTCTTTTACCTTTTTAATAGTGTCACAACCTAACCTCTATTCTACCAATAAGATAGTATCAACATACATCCAGGGGCGGATCTTTATAGGGGCCGGGGGGCCGCCGCCGCCCCCGTTTTTTTCGCGAGGTGTTAAATTTTGGTCCGTTATGTAAATTTTTGCTCAGTTAGTGTAAATTTTTATAAATCAAGTTCGCCCCCTTAAAAAAATTGATTTCGCCCCCACCCCCCATACGAGAAAGTTAAAGCTCCGCCACTACATACATCGTACATACATTTTAGGATGTGACACTTGACATATTCTATTTCACAAGGTTCTTTCTAGCTTTTATAATAATAAAAATTTATGAACCTCACATTTGTCTCTTGTTAGCAATGCATAGGTCAACAGTATACCACATGTAACACCCTCAATAGGCATTTGAACCCCAACTTCCAAAGAATCCAATGAAAAAGAAAGATATTACATTCTACAGTTTTTTAAGAGCCCTGCACACATTTATATTGGCTGATTAACCTAGAACAAGAAAAATGCATGATATAAATCAGATGCGTCACGGGTCTCAAGGTATGTGTGTATATACATCCGTTTTTTTTTTTCAAAAATTGAAAGCCAAGGGAGCAAAATTCACAAAATCATGACACACCATTATGTTAGATAACACACTTTATTCTAAATGGTCTCGCATTCTGAAACACCATTAAAGAATTATGGAAACATCATTGTACGAACCCAGTTTAGTGTTTAACACACTGTCAAACTTTATAATTTTAAATTTATACCAATACTATACTCAACTTAAATCTAATAATGCTTGATTTTTTATCTGATTTTTTTTAAACTAATAAGTAAACAAATGTGATTTACGTTTGAAAATATAGTAGAACTAAATAAAAGTTAACAATAGTGGACTTCTTTCATTTTGCTCCTCTTTAAATTCTTAAAGTTGATCAATTAAGCCTACGTAATAGCCCCTTTGACCAAACCTTTATTACTTATCATCCTAACCCTTGATTACTTTTTTTATATATGTACTATTTTACAAACTCGTGTATTACACGGGTTTAATAAATATAAGTATAATTATAATATAAATTTATTATTAAAATAATAATTATAAGATAAGAAATCATGTTATTTTTCTTATGATAAATAAATGAAGTTATTCTTCAAAATAAATGTTTCAAAAAATTATCAATTTAAGCTTTCTTATTATAATATTAATTTTAATAATTTTGTTTACAAAAATTTACTTCTTAACAACACTATTTTATTTTATTTTGTATTATTAAAAAGGTTTGATGTTTTAAAATATTTTTTTATTTTAAAAATTTGATTTTTTAGAAATAACAATAATAAAAAGTTCTTATTAATTTATCAAAAAACTATTTGAATTTAAAAAGAATTAATAATATTATTAGTATTTAATGTGATTATTTAATAAAAGATAGAATCGGAAAATTTTTGATGAAAAAGAAATAATGTTGACACGTGTCACACCTAATTAACTTTTTATTATAGTAGAAAAATGTTAACAATTATAGATAAGAACTAATTACATAAATGGTCCATTCGGTAATTAAGACTAGATTGTAAGTTTGTTCCTCAAGCTTCATTTTTTACATTTTGGTCACAAGGTTTGCAAGAATTTAACCCAATTGTCTTGTTAAGTTTTGGTGTTAAATGTGTGTAAATATCTCTTTTACCTTTTGCTAAAAACAAAATAATTTTCCAAATTTAACAATCATGTGGAAGACATGAACATCTTTATACTAGTAAAAAAAATAAAATAGAACACGTGTCACTTTTTTAAAACATTTCATATTAATTTTTTTTCATCTCTGTCTCTTACTAAAGTCTCTTACCCTATTAGATAATATAATAAAAAACTTCTATTATTTATAAAAAAATTTAGATTAAAAACAGATTTTTAGTATATTAAGAAGACATTAAAACACACTTTCTGAAAAATCCGAATTATAATAAAATTTTATTTTATATATTATCTTTTGAAAATAAGAAATTTCAAAAAATATAAAATATATTAAACTCGTCTTTCAAAAAATATAAGTTTTACAAAAAATAAAATTTTTGAATTCTTTAAATTAATGAGAAAAACTAGAAACCAAAGTTTAAGAAAATGAGATATTATAAAAAATGTATTTTTCAAAATAGGTTTATAAAATAAAATATTAAAAATAAAATTCTTTAAAGAAAAAAGAAAGGTTAAAAAATAATAAAATTATTTTATTATTTTATATTTTTACTTGTACGTAATTTCAAAAATGTTTTCCTCAAAATATTATTTCATACTTTCTAAATCTATGTTACTAACTATTAAAATTTTACTTACATGTCATACATAGGGTACTAGCTAGATGTTCATAAAACTGACATTTTTTCAAACATATATTTTCTAAAAGACATGTTTAAAAAATAAACTTAAAAATAATAGTTTAATATTTATATTGTTTTATTACTAAACTACTTACTTATACGTAATTAATATTTTTTAATATTTTTTGTGTAACTTTTAATTTTTCAGCATTAACTATTTAATAAATTTTTTTAGTTTGTGTAATGCATAGATACAAGCCTAGATTCTCATAAAAAAAGACATTTCAAAAGAAAATTAAACAAAATGTTTAAAATAAACTTAAAAAATTGAAAGTTTAAAAGAAGCTATTATTGTCTTATTACTTAAGCATATATATACGTAATTGTAATCATATTTTATCTTAAAATATCATTATATAACTTCTAAATCTCATTAATAATTATGTAATATTTTATCTCAAAATATCATTTTATATTTCTAAATCATCTAACCATCACCACTCGCCACCATCTTTGACACGCACCAATACCCACTTCTTCTACTTTAAAATCCTACCTCTTTGAAACACTAAGACAATTACTAAGTTTCACCTTCATCATTACTCATCTCATGTGCCAATCGCAACCACTCCACTACACCCACAAGAGCCAACATTGTTGTTCCCTCCACCTTGCTATTTAGCTATCGCAACGCCATCAACCCCCTATTCAACCACCATCCCTCAAAATATGGTTGTACTTATGAGCTTGGTGCAGCGATAACTATCTTGATGGTCTGTGGTGGATCTTAAATCAAATCATGATTCGAACCATAATGAAAATCCTGGCTTGTCCTTATTATAGCTCAATCTGTATCACAATAGACAACATGTTTAAGTAGCTTGGACTTAAAACACGAATGTTTACAAAATACGATCTGAGTTCAATCTTTCTAAGAATTCAATCTAGGATTACAACACAAGTCAAGTTGATTTGATGAATATAAGTGCTTATAAAGGGTAAGAACAATCTCATGATTGATTTGTTGGGTCAATCGCCAATGATTTGATATGGTAAGTAGGGGGAAGACAGAGAGGAGTTTTGGTTTTGATGTGTGAGACAAAAAGAGTTGCAAAAGGAGTTCTAGTTTTGATATAAGATAGAGGGGGTTGCCAAAAAGGGTAAATAGGGTGGAAGATAGCATTGTCGATAAAACTATCAGGATTGGTCAAAATCGGCCTAGAAATATAGTATATTATTTGAACTAGGTTAGAAACATATGTATTACATGAATAACATAAGATTACAAAATCATTATTACTTGTAACTATTTCAATAACAAGATCATAACCTTTAATATAATTATTATTTTATATCATTTGTTGATTAATCTAAAATTATGTATTTATTTTTTTTACAGCTATTTAAATTATACTATTAATATTATATCTAATAGTGGAGAGGCGAAAAAAAACGTGAAACGTACTAGAAGCACTTGTCTTCATTTTTTTTTGTAGCTATAAAGATAAAGATAAAAAAGTAATATTAGTTTTTATTTTTACTTTTTAACTTAAGGTATAATTATTATTTAAAAAATTTTAACATATAAACTTAACACTCAACCCGCAGATAGCTGTGTTACATTCTTGCAATGCTAACTATATGACCAAATATGTAAGATAGAACTTGAGGACCAAACTTGTAAATTATCTGACCATAAAAACCATGCATGTAATTAACTCTAAATTCATATTCAAAAAACAATTTATATGTTGTAGAAATTCTAATTAATTGTTTAACTTTTATCAAAAGAAAACTCGATTCCGATAATTACTTGTATTTGATTGATATTAAAAACTGATCAATTATAATTTAGCTTAAGAAAGTTGAACATAATTTGAGGGGTGGATTTGGATGGGAAACGTGGCTCTAATTAAGACCAATCTCGTACGGTATAATGTACGCCCATTTTAAACGTACAACTGCTACCAAGTGCATTAAATATTTATATTATAATAACATTAATCATAAAAGCTATATGGACATGGGATGCATGAGAGAATGGGGATCTGGATAACTTTTTATTAAATAAATTCAATAACATATCTTTTTAACATCTTTTAATTAATTAGTTTATGAGTAAAGAATCCTAATTTATGTAAATAAATTTTAATTATATATTTAAAAATGCTTGTTTAATGTTTGAAGTAAGCAACTAATCATCACATCTTGTTTCGTTGTAATTAGGGAATGAATTTTCAGATTCTTCTAAATTAAAATGAAATGGGCAAGTTTGAGTTTAATTTAAACTTAAGTCCATTGCGTTTGTTTCAAACCTGTGAATACGTTTTATCTCTAGTATGGGTAACCTAGCAAGTTTAAATAGTGACTTGTCTATTTTTAATGGTTTTTATGAAACGTTACATTAAACTTGAAATAGTTCAGTATTTTGTGAAAATTATACGTTATAAGAAGCTTCAAGACATGCAGTCTAAGAAAAAAAATATTTATATGGGTTCGTGTTTTTTGGTTTAGTCAAGTCGTGTGACTTGTGTCTGGCTATCCACGAATATAAGAGTCTTGTTAATATTCGTGTGTAATTTCATTTCGTATCGA